>BMAU01015909.1:0-118033 GCA_019973935.1 Trichonephila clavipes
GTTTTTCATTCTTTCTTTGCTAAATAAGCGTCATTTAACTTATACGTGTGACTAGAGGCTTTGTCCATATGAAGATCAACTTTATCAATGTCCTTTCCATATAAGATTGGAACTTCTTCAACAAAAATTGGTTTTAAAATATTCTGCTGATCGAGTGTGTGAATTAAGTTTGGCTTTACTTAGGGCCTTTTTTGATTTTTAATTTGCTGTTATTGGAAAATCCTGCAACTCTATCAATGCATCTCTGGAAACTTAACTGTACAATGACGAAGTCATTTCGTACGGTCATTCCCACCTTTTGAGCAACAGAAAAATTTTTTTTATTACAGTCTCTTAAATTTTCCTATGCCTCATCGAGTATTGCCACAATTTTCTATTTTTTATCAGCTAGGTGTTTTTCAAACAATTTTCAATCCTTTATTTTTTTACAGCAATATGTTTTGGCAAAAGCAGATGAATTTTAGGCTTAAACATCTTTGTCGACTTTTAACCTTTATGAATGATTTTACTTACAGTGCTTGATGACATTCCTAGTTTCAATGCAATTAATCTTTGAATTCAAGGATTCTCTATTAGGATCAGAGACTTTCCTTTCTTAACAGTTGCCTGCGTTTGAACAGACTTAGGATGATGTTTCTAGGTCATGTTTTTATATATATACTTTCAGCCAGACGTTGTTTCACTTTCAGATTTAATATATTATATATTCCTTTTATTTAAATGAAATATCCGCGATTTTTACACTGCTTTATAATTTGTTAATAAGAATATTTCTCCTCGGAAATCGCATTGACGTAACCTTCGAGCCATATATCCATTTTAGGAACCAATTTTATCTATAACACATACATCTTTTATTTTACATTCCTATAAAAAGAAAACATTAACAGACGATCATTCTGAAATTACCACAGTTTCATTTCAAAATGCAAATGAGAAAATAAATTACAAAATCATTTCCATAAAATGTGAACGACTTTCAGCATTTTAAATAACTCTTGGGCTTAAGTTACTGTAGTATATTTAGTACATATTTCTGTCTATCTCATAAAGCGAGCCAGCTCGAATTGCTGTAAAATTTTACAATACTAACATTATCTGAGATATCCTTATTTTTTTAAAAAAAGAGACCGACTTTGTGTCACGCATATAAGCTAATTAGCCAATTTTTGACTTAAATTTTAAAAATGGCAATGAAGCACATCGATTATTGTTTTTTTTTACATTCTCAAAACGCAATATCTAAATATATATCGATCCAAAACATAGAATTTGTATGCTCCGTGGAATAAATATTGCGCTTACTTTTAAACTACAGGGCTAGAGCATTATATTTTGGTGGATTTTTGGCAAATTTTTAACTGTACAATCAGTAAATTTTTACTTCTATACGGAGGTACTAAAGGTGAAGCATTCCGGATATTTCGAGGACTATTTTGACTCGTGATGTCATAGTCTATGTAGGGAAATCTTTGTCTTTCTTTGAAACAGAAGGGATATTTTTTTTTCAGAACGAATCACTCGTGAATAGCGTTTTCTTTCGAAAATTCACTAATAACTGTTCTGAAGCTTAATGATAAACGGCTTATTATTTGAATAATATATTCTGAATTTTTAAAAATATTTTCTTACATCTAGCTCAGTTTAAGAATTGGCACATTTGATAGTTAAAAAGAATTTTGAATGAATGTATTTTTCAGTTTTTGAAGCGCGCACACACACACACTGTGTACGGTTCTTTTAAATAAATTTCTTTTCCTAAAGATTAAAAATATTGAAGGAGTAATCATAGTTTTTGAATTTAAATAAAGAAAAAATATCTTTTTTTTTAAAAAAAATAGAGATTATATATATATATTTAAATTCTAAAACAGGATTTTATTTTAAGTAACAGTAAAATGAATGTGCATTAAAATACTATAGTAACTACATTAAACATATTCTTTTGATTATAAATTATCAAAATTATAGTAAAAATGTGAAAACTTTTTATGGATTATTCAAAGCCATTTTTTACTCTAAATGAGTGTAATTTGGATTTTAAAAGCATCTCTCATATTAATTTTTCAGTATCTACTATTAGTTCATACTCTCCCAATGAATATATATCCTGTTCAAATTCTCAATCATTAATAAAATACTTTTTATAGATCGACTGAAGTTCAAATACATTATTTGAAACTTATAGTAGATGACACGATGCTAATACAGTTTTTTTTCAAACATTAATTCATTAATAAAATTTAATTAGCTGAAATAAAATTTTTCTTTGTTGACCTAATTACGAATTGATTTTAATTCTTTTTATATTACTTTTTACTATGTCATATTTACGATATGGTTATAATAATGCAAGCATGATGAAAACGATCTTGTATTAAAAATAAGAACGCTGAAAGAAAAATTACATTCATAAAAATGCAATTACACTCTAATACTCTATTTAAACCTCTGAAATATACTGCACAAAATTCAGGGATTTTGAGAGAATCTTCAAATATTTAAATTACTATTTTCTAAATGAAGGGGTAAGAAAATAGTTCATTAACACGATTACCAGTTTGCTTAAAGAAAACCGCTAGAACAATGAAGATTAAACACAAAGGTCCGTTTATTATGTTCCTTCAAGTTAAATGATCTTCTTTATAATTATTCTTAAAACGATTAACAACTGACTTCCGAAGAAAATTCTTGTCATTTGCAGACAGAGGAATATTTTTCTCTCAGCAAGTAATGATGGACTCATTTTCTTTTAAATCGTTTGGCATTAGAGTGTGTAAGACAAATGATAATACACCGATTTTTAAAGATTAGAAATGATAATAGCTTCTCTCCCAGAAATCCGAGCAAGAATGTTTTCTAACGTTAAAAAGAAAGTCCCTCGTTTCTCAAGTACAAGGTAAGTGAACTATTTTTATGATCTCCAAACAATGATAAAACTTTAGATAACAGCTTTTATACGCAATTAACTTAAAGCGACTTTATGTTTTCTTTTCTTTGCTTTTTTATGGTTGAGTTAGTTTTATTCTATTTACTTTGAGAGTTGATTCTTCTTTTTGTTTCTTTACTTTTCAAAGTGTTTTGTGAAGGATAATATAATTTGATTAGTATCATTCTTAAAGAATACGATACGTTTGTCGAACGAGATACGGTGAATGGAGTTTCATTATTACTCGAATTTTCAATGCTGGGTTTTATTTAAGGTACTAATATAAAGAAATATGCATATCATTTTTAGCAGAATATATTTAAGAAAAGTTGTTATTTTACTTTAAAGAAAATATAGTTTCATGAGAAAAACCATTAAATTTAAACGCGAGTATTTGTTGTTGTCGTGCGTTTCATCCTGGGATACATACGAAAGACAAGAGATAGATGAACAGAAACATTAAACATCAGAAGAATACAGACTATTACAAACAATGATCCCAGTATAGAGCAGAAAAGGTGTAAGCTACTTTCCATTCAAGACGGGAATCCATTTCAGGTGAAAGGCTGACTTCTTTTACCGAAGATACATCCATGCTTTATTCGGGATTCCAATTAAAAATGAAATTTTATTAAGAATTTAATTTTCTCGAGAGTACCTAAGCCAAACAGGCATTAAGAGGAATTTTTACTACCCGCATAATCCCGACTAATGGATTATATATATATATATATATATATATATATATATATATATATATATATATATATATATATATACGAACTTTCTTTAATGGAAAGTTCGGTATCGATTTTCTCTCTTTTTGTTGACTAAATGCATTACAGAATAAATTTAACATGCAATTTTATGTGCAATTATTAGCTTAGTGTTTTATAATTAATCTTAAGCAATTTATCAGTTTCAGTCTCTCGTAAATGTTCTACTTAATTCAGAAAGTTTTATTTTTAGAGACTATTCTATATTATTTTAAAAAAGATAACTTTTATTTTTTAGATTTTAAATATGAGAAACTTTTACTAAAAAAAATAACTGAATAATAATTACTTGTAAAAATATTGAATCTGCTTATATTATTGAGTTAATTTGAAAATTACTATAATAATTTTAGAAGATGCTGTGTTATTTTATATTCTGGTCTTCCTCAGTGGCCCGACATTCCAGGGTGGGGCGTTAGTCTTCTCAAGAAACTTTTTTTACGTCAGCCTTCTTCCTGCTAGTGTTATCCAATTCTTAGTTCTCAAAACTAGGAGATCGTTTTCTTGGCTATAAATCCATCTAAGATTTGGCCTTTTCTTTTCTTCGTGGGCCAATTGGTTGGGCATTGAAGACTTTTTTAGGGGGACGGTCATCGCCCATTCTGACATCGTGACCTACCCGTTTAATTTGTTGTATTTTGATTAAGTTTACGATACGATGTCAGCTTCCTTACACGCGCACGATTGATAGAGATTGAATTCTGATCTTCTTCGTCACGTTCTATTTTCCTGAATTCTTCCAAAAGTAAATCTTAAAATCTTCCCTTCGTATACACTTTTTATGTTCTCATCATGTATTTTAGATTATTTAGAAGAGCACTTATACTTTCATTAGTCATGTTTTATTTTTATCTGTTCAGGTACTTATCAAAATATTGGAAACAACTGTAATTGAAAGTGAAATTTTTTTAATGCGCTCCTGAAGTATTAAGACACTGTTTCTCAAAATGTGAGGCACGTGATAACCCTACAAGGGCGAACATATCGAAAAGTTGAAAATAAAATATTTAAAAAATTTCCAATTTACTAAAAGGAAGCAAAACAAAATATATTCTGCCATATTAAAAAATAAATTAAACATTTTCTCAGATAAACTATGTGATATACTATATTATTAATTGTATCAGTGCGGGTGAGTGAGTGAATTTGGGGTTTTATGGCGCAAGAGGTATCAGTGCGGCACAATATATTTAATTCTAATAAGTATCAATACTAATCTAAGAACAAGTTTAATAATTACTAGTGATCTTCCCATGGACTTATCATGTACAAAATTGTATACAAAATTTAATACTTGATAATTTGTACGGATTATAATTAAAGTCGTATTGTAGCTTTAGCCTCAAAGTAGTATACATTATTACTGCGTTCGGTACATTGTTATTGTAAGGGAACAAAATTATGATTGAAAATTGCTCCACGAATATCGCAAGTTTGAAAAGCTAAGCATTAAGATATAGAAATAGCTACCAAGTTATTTTAATAAAATTAAATGCATATCTTCTGGTAGTTTGTGGTAGCTTTATTGAAGTTCTATAAGTCTTGAAATTGTTTTGCAAAAACGTAAAATGTCGGACCTCTCAGATTTTAAAAGATGCTATGTTTTAGGAGCCCGTCTGTAGTTGGAGGAAGCGAGACGGAAATATCTCAACTTTAACACGTTTCTAGAGGTACGGGGTCTAAAGTAATGACAGCACACATACAGCATGGAGAAACAATATTGGCAAAGCCAAATAGTGGACGGTGGATGAGTGAGTGAATATTAACGTCGCACTATTCAGCTACTCGAGGGCTTATGCAGATGGACCTCATAATTTTGAACTAGTGTCAAGTTCCGAGGACGACACCTGAGCTGGCACCACCCTCTCCTAACTTCCGCACCACACCCACGGGAGGACATTTGGCCTTAGACAGATTTAACTTGCATCGTTCCCTACATGGCGGGTCTTCAGTGGTACTGGACTCTATCTCATGACACGCCGGCCACGAGTCCGTTACTTTGACCCATAGGATACCATGGCGAAAATAATGGACTGAAAGAGAATCTCAGTAAAAGAGATTGATGGGGAGCAAAGCGGATTGTATTGACTAAAAAGTGAACAATTGCAGCAAAAGTGTCTGCAGAGCTCAATCAGCATCTGTATTCTTCTGTGAAAATATTCACAGTTTAAAGGCACCTTCATAAACAGAACATTTACGGCAGAGCAGCACTCCCCAAACCACTTGTCACAGGTGTTAATACCGAACGTTTTCTACAGTGGAGTCACGCTCATAAAAACCTGGTCAATTGATAGGTGGAAGAAAGTAATATGGTCTGACGAATGATCTTTCACACTCTGTTCCTTAAAACATAATTCCAGATGGAGTTTTGGAGGACTCCTGTATAAGCGTATGCTCGGGATTGTCTCCTTCCAACTCCACCGATCCATGCAGTGGTACTTGTCAAATAACTGTTTGATGATTATGAGGATGAAGTTACCTTGGTCCGCGCAGTGAACCTACCTCAACATAACTGTAACTTTATGGTTTGTTTTAAAGCTTTCAATACGGAATCGATATCCTCCACCGGCATCTCTCTCAGAACTTTCCCAATATCTACATGAAGAATGGTACAATATTCCTCTAAACACCGTTCAGCATTTGTATGAATCGCTTCCTAGTGAATCCAAGCTGTATTACATATCTAAGACAGTTTTACACCATACCAATAGAAGCTTCCTTATAAATCTAGGGATTTATTATTATTCTGATAACCATCTGCATGTCAAATAATTTCCTTTTTTCTGTTATTAATACACACAATTATAAATGCTAATTTCTTAAATTTCTATAAACTTATAAATATGTTTCGTGAACATATTTTTTTGATTCAAAGTCTTTTTCAATCATTAACAAAATCTGTTGCCAGATCACGAATTTTTCAATCCCAAAACATGAAATTTTGAATTGCTTGTGTAAACAAAAATGTTTCATAATATTTCACCCTAGATATGATTAATGAAGTATTCGAAAGCGTAAAACGCACTTCATTAATAAAAAAGAAAGGCTATCACAAGTAAGCGTAAAAAATCCTCTATATCTGTGCTTAATTAAGTAGCAAGAAAACCGCATCCAAAGCAAAATCCTTTAATTGAAATTTTTTGTCTTGGAAGTATATGATTCTTTTGAAAAAATTTTTGATAGCGACGATGGAATGTTTGCGAAAGTGTGGAACCAATCAAACTTTTAATTAGAAATCGAATTTTTTGCTCGCCTTTTTAGATCTAAATGTTCTTACTAGTAAAAAAGAGCTATTGAAGAATAGTGTCGAGCATTTCTTCCTTAATTTATTTCATTTCTTTTAACTAAGAGTATTTTTGAGAACTATTCAAAAGAAACGGCATGTTTCTCTAATTGCTTATTGCTTTTCTTCTTTCCTGTTTTGATTTGTTATTGTTTGCATTTATTTATGTGTTTTCTCTGAATCAATAATTACAATCTGCTTGAGAATCCAAGGTGTGAAATTACTAATGTACCGAAAGTATAGTGAGTTAAAACTTTTTTTGTACTTCTTAAAGTATAGTAAACGTAAAATAATTCACACCTATTAATTCTCTTAAATGCTTAACCCAATTTTATATAATTTTTATACTTAATTAAAATAGTAATGTTCTCAAATAAATCATTTTTGTTTTGATGAACAAAATTATTTTTCTAAACTAAAATATGAATGGATCAATATCAATGCTACATTTTAAATTTTTTTTCAAATTTAAGATAAAAAAAAGATAAGTATTAAATTTTGTGTATAATTTAATGACATGGCCATAGAGTTACTGGTAATTATTAAACTTGTTCTTAAATTAGCACTGTTAAATTAATTATAAAATATAATGCGTAGCACTGATACATTTATATGTGTATGATATCAGTGTTAATGTATATTTTATTTTTTTATTACGTCAGAATGTATTTTTTTGCTTTCTTTCAGTAAACTAGTGATATTTTAATATAATCTTTTGTTTTCGACTTTTCGAGATACTCCCCCTCCTTGTAGGGTTATCTCGTCCTCCCCCAGGGGGCGTGCCCTAAAGATTGAGAAACGCTCTATCAGAACAATTTGTTTCCTTTCAGTCTATCCTAGTATATATGTTCAAAATTTCTCTAAGTTAAATATATTTTTAATCATCTCATTGTAATTTATTCTTCCATATATCAAGGTAGTAAAATGAACATTTTATTTTTTAACTGTTAATTTTAATATGGTATATCTGGGGTGGGCGAATTTTTCCAGAGTACGGGCTACTTCTAGAATTTTTTAGGTGTCGCGGCAATGACGTAGGTGTGCCTATTCTGTATTAAAATTGTGAGCTTTTTTTTCTTAACACTTGTTTTCGACATTGTACCCATTTTTTAAAGTTTAATAAATTGCTAATTTTACTACAAAAATAAAATAAAAATTGTCGAATGCCCTGGCACCTTTAGGTGAGCGACTGCTAGACCATGAAGTGTGAATGTATTCAATGCAGCGAGCAGAGAACATACATGAACCGAAGAATAAGAGACCGAAGTATGCACATTTTTTCTGCCAATTTTCACACCATCGCGGAACATCAACTCAACCCAACAATCAACTCGAAAACCCAATCCCGTAGAAGTGCGGAGTGTCTCAGTTGCCTATCCCATGTCATGGTGGGAAGATCTGATCATCAGCAGGCCCCTTTATTTGGCGTGTGAGGAGAAATTCATGTATACGGATGGCATAGTAGTTAGTAGTGATATCTGTCTTCCCCTGCAGCGGCAGTGAACGTGTTAAAAGACATCGTTAATTTCCAAAGAAAGTACATGTGTTGTCTACACACATTTATTGAATAATTTGCTCCAGTAAGCACATTCACATCGATTGTAAAATGCCGATTCTCCAGTCTAGCTGGCGTCGGTGTTCAATAAATGTTTATTTTAGTTTGCGTGTCTTAGGTCTTGGTAAAGGCGGTCTCCCCAAAATGCATTGTTAATCCACCGGTCGATCGCGATCGACTTAATGCCAATTCTTGTAGATTCTCATATCTATTTAGGGATCAAAATACCGCAGTTTGGTTTTGCTGAGGAATTCTTCTAATATTCATTCTAGGTTAGCCACTAAAATCAAACATTTCTGTCTTTCTTTTTTTTCGATTTTTCAAATTCCCTAAAGAATGTCTGATTGATTGATTGCCAAGGATCACATGCAACGAGCCTTCAATTGGCGGAATGCCTAAAGAAACCGAGCTCATCCGAAAAGAGCTTGGATTTAAAGCTACTAATCGATTCCTCGGGAAACAACCCCTCCCACGTCCAGTCTTTATTGAAAAAAAAATCAAAGTTTACATTTTATAAACAGTAGAAGACAGTAAAATAGCAAAATACAAATTTAAAGGTAACTGCACTACATACTTACGTGAGTGTGAACGTAATACAAATATACAAAGCGAAAGAATAATAATAATAACATAAGGAGTATAAGAGATGAAAGAAAGAATATACATATGTAAGATTCACCCGGAAGTTTAAAAATCTTTATAGGTGGCGCGGCCATCGAGGAGGGAGGAAAGAGGACGAAGGGGAACAAGAGAGAAGGAAGGGAACAACATGGCGGAGCGATAGGATATGGCAGAATGAGGAGAGAACATGCTAGAATGAGCGATATAGTGATTACGTTGAGAAAGATAGTAACAAAAATGGTGTTAACAACTTAAAATCAAATGTACATAGTTAGTTTTTCTTTTTGTGTTGTGTGTGGCTGTCTCTGGAATAAAATTCTTTAGCCATTAAAGAAGTAGTGACGTTATTGTACCTGGATTTTGGATAAATGTTGGAATCTTTATTTGAACGAAAAGAACCTACGTACAAATTTTTAGTGGCGCAGTCGGTAAGAATGGATTTAGAGATTTCATCGAAGCTCCAGGTAAGAAAGCGTGGTCCACACTCACAAATTAAAGTTATTATTGTTTGTATTGTAATGTAAAGAGTGCATTATCAATAGCTGTAGTTGTTTGGAATAGATGATATGTTATTGTAGTAACAGTAAAATAAGTTACAGTTTAACTTATCTATGTTGATTCATTATAGAATGTCTAAAATAACAAATATTGGTCGGGTGAGTCATTAGAATCATTAAATGATCACCGCGAGAAATATTTTAGTTTTCCGTCAGAGGAAATATTGGTCGGGTGAGTCATTAGAGAGAATCATTAAATGATCACCGAGAGAAATATTTTAGTTTTCCGTCAGATGAAATATTGGTCGTGTGAGTCATTAGAATCATTAAATGATCACCGCGAGAAATATTGAGTTTTCTGTCATAGAAAACATTTTTCTTTTGATTTAAGTTGAGAAATATTTTAGTTTTCCGTCAGAGTAAACATTGTCCGGTGTGAGTCATTATAATCATTAAATGATCACCGCGAGAAATATGTAGTTTTCTGTCATAGAAAACATTTTTCTAATTAATGGTATCATCTACTCCAAGAGTTTAAAAGATATTTGTGTTTCATCAGAAACATTAGGAAAGATTGGATATATATTTTTATTGAACATCAGTTCAGATAATTATTGTGTTTCATCAGAAACAATATAAAAAAATTAGGTATATAATTCTATTGAACACCAGTTCAAATAAGTATTGAGTTTCACCAGAAACGTTATGAAATATTGGTACATATTATTTCTATTCTATTTAACACCAGTTCAAATAGTATGTTTCACCAGAAACGTTACGAAATATTGGTATATATTATTTCTATTTCTATTGAGCATCAGTTCCGGTACTGTTTGTGTCAAATCTAAAACTTTATAAAGTATTAGACTACAACTATATTTTTAATTGAACATCAGTTTATATAATTGTTGTGATAAGTATAAAATGTTTTTTGAGTTTTAAGTATCAATGACTAGAAAAGAAAGAATGTTTTTAATTCATACCTCAAATTGATGGATGATTTATGGTTTTAAAATGTTGAATTAATTCAAATGTTATGAAAGCAGAATATCTAAGTAAAGGGTATACATATTTTTTTTATGTGAAAGGTACAATATTTGTTGAAAGATTTATTGATTATTTCAGTCAATTGCATAATATATGTGGTTTTTTTTAAGGAAAGAAGAGAATATATCATATATTGATTTCCTTTTCTGTACGCGCAAGACTCATTTATGAAAATACGATTTTAACCATTGCTGAGAAAATACGGAAAAAATAAATAAAAGTGAGCGGTTGCTCAAGGTCATAAGCAGAACTGTCTTCGCAACTGTGTTGTGCATTTTTTTTATTATTATTATTAGAGTAAAGTTTAATAACTTATTTTTTTCTTCTTTTGAATACTATTAACGAATATTATGTCTGCCAAGTAGAACTTGCATTTATGAGTATATGATTTTTTAAGTATCAGATATGTCAAATATGTTTTTAGATTACTGATGATTTTTAATTTGGCTAAAAGGTTGATTTTCTTTTATTTTTATTTGGATTTATTTTGTGAAAATGATATGAACACAGATATTTTTTTTAATTGTTATGAGTTATGAAAATCTTTAGAATTATGAATTTCGAAAAATTGAGATATTATTTTATGTAGCAGAAATCTTTATTATTATTGCAGTAATAATATTAAGTTGAATTTAATTTTGGTCTATCGTATGTGCTAAATTTATCGTCCAAGGTATAAATTTGCAAATTTTATGCGGAAGAAATACAAAACATTTATTATTTTTTAAAAAAAGTCCCACCTTGATTAATTAAACATACTGTTGTGTTGTGAAATTAGAGTGTTATTGATTGATTTAGGATAACTATAGTAAGGGGCGAGATGGCATTTTTAGGAAAGGGATCAAAAGTAGACCTGCAATATATGGCTACGGAAATGAGAGTTGAGGATGTCCTTGGGATGAGGGTGTTTGAGTTGAGAGATGCTATCTTGAATAGTGAATACTTCGACAAGGAGTTTTGTAGAGAATTTTTAAACACTATTATAGAGGAACGCGAGAGAAAAGAAGATATAGAATTGGATGAGAGGAAAAGAAAAGAAGAGATAGAATTGGCTGAGAGGAAAAGAAAAGAAGAGATGGAAATAGCCGAAAGGAAGAGACGGGCCGATTTCGAGCAGAAGATGAGGGATATCGAAATGGAGTTCGAAACCCAGAAAAAACTAATCGAGTTGGAAGGAGAAGGTCATTTAGCAAGAGCATGCCTAGACATAAAAGTGTCCACAGAAAGAGGCAACATTGGAAACGAAGTGAGATACAACCTTAGCAGTGAGACCAGACTAAAGGTTGAAGTGTAAAATAGACTCAAGGCTGATGAGGAAGCCAAATCAGTGGAGGAAGGGCGGAAGAAGAAAGAAGAACGAATGAAAGAATATCTTTGGAAGAAGAAATGAGATTGAAGAAAGAAAGATGGCTCGTGGAAGAGCAGATGCGGCATATTCAAGAGAAACGTAAAACGAGCATGGAAGAAGAACATAAGTGTTTACCAGAAGAAAGATGTAAAAGAATGAACGAGCAAAATCAATTGATAAATGAAGAGGAAGAAAATTTTCAGATGAAGATATGGAGGTAACCCAAGCAATCGAGAAGGTTCTTGTGTCTAAAGGTAAACAAATTCAGACGCATAGTGCGGATCAATATGCCGTAGCACAATCTGTTGTTGTGGAGAAAGAAAAGGAAGAAATATCAGTTGAGGTGATAAAGGATAAAGATGATCTTAATCCCGTAATCCTTAGCAAAGAGCGAATTGACTTTGATGAGGATGAAAATGAAGAAGAAAAGCCAAAATTGCCTAAAAGAAAACGCAAAAATTTAAGCAGAATGACAGTTGCCGAGTTACAACAAAAAGTGAATCTAAAAGCCTCAAGCAACATGGTACTTATACCCCAGCACTGGGGTTTTAGAGGCGAATATTCGCAGGATAAAAGTGAAATGGGAAAATTTGTTTGGAAACTGATGAATTTTATCAAGCGAGATGGTACTGTGAAGATACGACGATCATCGCGAAAAAATCGAAGCACCAGGAAACGAGTTCGACTTAAATTAAGAACACACGACAATTTCTACCGGGAGGAGAAGGTTAGAGGTGAAACCCGACCCCTAGACTTTAAGCTCGTTGACCCAGCGTGGATGAAGAAGGGAGTTGTACGTAAATTGAGGAAGAGTGAAATAGAATTTCAGAAAAGTTGTTTTAAACGACGTGCCAAATCGAAAGTGACCATTCGAGGAGATAAATCCTCGCCTCGCTTATATTGGGACCGAGGAAAGAGGAGAAGCAGAGACATAATCATTATGTATCCTTATTCTCATTAATGTTTTTTTTTTGTTAATGTTGCTTATGCATAAATGGTAACCGTCATATTCGGTTAAAAGTGAAATTTTCATAGTGTATTTGGAAAACGTCTATTATTGATTGATTGATGTATGAATATGTTGGAGAAAAATGAATCCTTATTCTTATTAATTTTTTTTTGTTAATGTTGTATGTGCATACATGGTAACCGTCATATCCGGTTAAAAGTGGAATTTTCATAGTGTATTTAGAAAATGTCTATTATATATTGATTTATGTATTAGCTGTTTTGAAGTATAAAGTATACTTATTCTTATTATTTTTTTTGTTAGTGTGGTATATGCATATATGTCAAATGTAGTATCCATTTAAAAGTGGAATTTCCTTAGTTTGCTAGGAAAAACAGAGCTCTGTACTCTTAGAACTAATTAAAGAATGTTATTGAGTAGCTTGATATTCATAGTAAGATAGTGCACTCTATCTTCAACTAAGGTTTGAACATTATTTGTGTGTGAGTGGGTGTGACTAACCTCTTTCTTGTAGCACCTGGTCATTGAAGATGACGCATGTGCTTCCGTTGGTGGGGCATGTAAGATTCGCCCGGAAGTTTAAAAATCTTTATAGGTGGCGCGACCATCGATGAGAGAGAAACGAGGGAGAAAGGAGGACGAAGGGGAACAAGAGAGAAGGAAGGGAACAACATGGCGGAGCGATAGGACATGGCAGAATGAGGAGAGAACATGCTAGAATGAGCGATATAGTGATTACGTTGAGAAAGATAGTAACAAAAATGGTGTTAACAACTTAAAATCAAATGTACATAGTTAGTTTTTCTTTTTGTGTTGTGTGTGGCTGTCTCTGGAATAAAATTCTTTAGCTATTAAAGAAGTAGTGACGTTATTGTACCTGGATTTTGCATAAATGTTGAATTATGCAAATCTTTATTTGAACGGAAAGAACCTACGTACAAAGTTTTAGTACATATATTTCATTTTTCTTACAAATTTATAAAAAATAATAAAATAATCCAATACAAATGCACCATACAGACCAAAAGAAAAAAAAAGAAAGAAAAACCGGAAACATAAGTAATAATAATAATAAAATGTTTCTTTTGAATCATATCTCCAGTTAAAGCCAACACTTCCTGTTGATATTTTTTCTCTTAATTCGTTCTTCAATTAAAAAAAAAGCACCGGAAAGAGGATTATTTTTTTTAAGATCTCCTCCTTCATTTTTATTTGAAAGAAACATAAAGGAGAGAAGAATGCAGCAGTTGACGGACTTCGCAATTTGAAACCAAGGTAAAGCAATGAAGACTACACCTTAAGTAACATCTCACTCTCCAAACTTCCACTCGACGCCAATATGAAATCTTTGAGCTTCGACAGATTTAACTTGCATCCGCTTCTCTGCATGGTGGTTCGTTAATGGCATCAGATCTCCAATGCTCAATGGAACAGAAATAACGCCCCGGCTAATAGTTCTTCACTGCTGCCTCTACAAAAATAATAGATATCAAAGTGAGTAATTTAAAGTAAACTGCAAGCAAATGCTTATACTATAAAATCAAAGACCGAGACATATTTAGTTTAAAGCAAAATTCTATTAATCTCTCTTAATTAAAAATATCCAACTTAACAGTTAATAAATTGTTAAATTTTTTCAATATAACGCGAATCATTCAACATAAGACCCATTTTTATGAAATTTACAAGTATTGTTATTGCACAATGCAGTTAATTACAGCTTATAATCAACAAGTAATATAAAAAAAGATTTTTAAAAGTCAATTCCTCTCTCTACTAAAATCAACATTTTTTTTTATTATAGCTACTTTATATTAAATAGTTACAATTAATATAAATATGTATATACTTAGGACAGAATCACAACATTAAATGGTAATTAGTTTTTATTACCGTAAAATCCGGTGTATAACACGCACCGCCGTATATAACGCGTACCTATACTTTCAAGTTACAATATTTAGTTTTTCGGTATATTCCCTGTATAACACGCACCCACTTTTTTACGAAGAAACCTGAAATGTACGTGAAGCAATGCTCTTATGTTTTAAAATAATTTATTCGAGGTATTATTCCAAGCTTTAGAAAAAAAAAATAGTATACTTCTAGAACTGCAATAATTTCATAAGGGGAATGCCACTTCTTCTAAAGAAACAGTATTTCGATTTATGTAGAAGTCAAATTTTTTCTATGCTCATATTTTTTGTTTCGTTTTTAAATCTATCATTTTTATACCCGGTGTATAACGCCCACCCTTAAATCTCACTCTTATTTTGTGTGTTAAAAGTGTGCGTTATACGCCAGATTTTTCAAGAATTATCATTAAAGTATCGTATTGTCATCCAAATCAATCGTGTATATAAAATTTTGGTTCAACTGAATGTTTTAAAACATGAGAAAAAAAATATTTTAAAGTTTTGACCCAAGTCGCTAAAAATGAAACCAACGTTGCTGTATCTGTAATTCTTTAAATAATTAGTTTTAGTCAATTCATTTTAATTAATTATAATTAAATTATCGTATTTTTATCCATAACAATAGTATTTAGAAAATTACAGCTCAAATGAGAGCTTTAAAATGTTAGAAAAAAGCCTTTTCAAGTTTTGACACATCGCCAAAAATGATGCCAGCGTGGCTGTATTTGTAATTCTTTGAATAATTACTTTTAATCAATTAGTTTTTATTAATTTTAATTAAATTACTGTATTGTTATCCAAAATAATCACGTATACAAAAATTTTAGCTCAATTGAGTGCTTTAAAATTAATTTTGTTAACGATTGAAAATTTCACGAAGATAAATATATAGAGAATGTGAGCTAATAGTAGGAATTGAAAAATGAAAACGGAAAATGAAAGTGAAATAACTATTAAAATTTCTGTCTGATCCATTTATTGCATAAAAATAATAAAATGCAGTTTAGGTGAGCTCCTCGTATATCTACAGTATGGAACAAAAGCTTGCAAAGTTTTTTTTAATGTAGAATTATGTATTTAAAAGTAATTTTTTATTAAAAAAAGGTTAATTATATAGTTTCTTAGTTCTTTCTTGGTTCTTCTTTTAGGAGGAGGGGGGAGGGGTGCCAACTCAGGTGTCGTGCACGCCACTTGACTATGGTTTAAAATTACGTGGTACGTCGCCAAAAGCTCTCGTTGAGCTGAACAGTGCGACGTTAATATTCACTCACTCACTTGGTTCTTTTTTTTCGTTCTAGTAGCCTTAGTTTCTTAAGTTATGTGGTAGTTCTTTATTACTCTGGAAAAGAACAAAATCTTTAATTTATTTAAATGTTATTTTGATCCTACGTATGAATTATATAATATTTATTTTAGTTGGATAAAATCAAGTTTATTGCAGTTAAAAACTAAACTTATAATCAGAATTTTTTTTAAAGATGAACCAAGGCATAATTTCCTTACTTGCTATTTATATTTTCAATTTAAACATTTATTTTAATGTGAATTAAAACAGAGCATTGAATTAACTTCATACAACTACAGGATATTCTTGAGAAATGCATCACCCAATAGATACCCATGAGGTTCACGACTGGTAATATGAGATTCGAAATTATTAAGCATTGGTTTGAGTACAAATTTAATTAAAGATCATAATCTAAAATAATAGAAACATGTTTTAAATCGAACCTCGATGTCCTCAAATGGCGTGGAGTTAAAGTTAGGAGAGTGAGTCATTCATTTAAGTACCTTCTTGCTTCTTTGATGTTAGTCCCTCCTTCATTAAAGTTGGGTAATTCCTCACACAGAAAAAATATATGAAGGTTGATTCCAAACCTAAGACATCTATTGACTAATGGTATAAAATGTATTAAACTTAATTGTGTTCTAAGAACTTTTTTAACATTGAGTGAGGAAAACACGTTACATGTTAAAAATTAGTTACTTGAAACAAATGTTTCCCCAAACTCTTTGGAATGATATATGTTGTTACTTTTTTATTTAATGTTTCTGAAAATAAACGTGAAATATTTCGATTTAGTGAGAATGGAAAATCATTAGAACTATTAGATATATTGTCCTTATACCTATTTTTCGTCCTCGACTTATGAAGTTTTGTCGTCTTAGAATCTAAATATTATTAGTTGCATCTAGATTTAAATAAGAATATTAAGCTATATTTGGCATTTTGATAATTTAGAGAAATCACAATATTATTCACACTATGTACGTAACTTGGGGATTTTTAAAATTTAAACCAATTAAATTGTATCACAAAAAAATCTATGAAATTCTATGGAGACTATAATTTTATGTGACGTAGGGTTTTTATAAAGTAGTTGAATAAAAATTATTAAAAATAAAAAAGCCTGAAAATTTTAAAGCGTATTGCACAGTTTTGTTGCATAAAAAAAAAGTTGTCTTATTGTTCTAAATGAAGTTGCCGTGAATATTATAAATGGAATACTTGGTATATTTTCCATGAAAAGTATTTCAATTATTTCACATTTGAAAGTTTCCCTTGCTGAAATTGAACGATTATTAACAATTTCAATAGTCGACTTCTTTCTTATCCTTCTAATTTGAATAAGTATAGATCCATGGCTATGTTCACATCACTGCATTGTGTCTTTTGAACATGACGAACTGTTCACCATCTGCTAAGTTACGTACTCGTAACTTAGCAGATGGTGAGGCGTTCACACATTTTGTGCACTTAGTATAGGGTGTTTTTTTAGAGGTATAGAACTTTAAATTGCAATAAAACAACGATGTATTATTCGATTGACATGAATTGTTTTTTATTCGAAAGATAATCTTATAGCATTATATTTTAAATAGGATTTCTGGCATAGGACTGCCACGGCTGGCTCGGATGTAGTCCAATCTGGACGTCCCATTTTCGATGACTTTTTCCAACATTTGTGGCCGTATATCGGCAATAACACGGCGAATGTTGTCTTCCAAATGATCAAGCGTTTGTGGCTTATCCGCATAGACCAATGATTTTACATAGCTTCACAGAAAATAGTCTAGCGGTGTTAAATCACAAGATCTTGGAGGCCAATTCACAGGTCCAAAACGTGAAATTAGGCGGTCACCAAACGTGTCTTTCAATAAATCGATTGTGGCACGAGCTGTGTGACATGTTGCGCCGTCTTGTTGGAACCACAGCTCCTGGACATCATGATTGTTCAATTCAGGAATGAAAAAGTTAGTAATCATGGCTCTATACCGATCACCATTGACTGTAACGTTGTGGCCTTCATCGTTTTTGAAGAAAGACCAATGATTCCAACAGCCCATAAAGCAAACCAAACAGTCAGTTTTTTCTGGATGTAACGGTGTTTCGACATACACTTGTGGATTAGCTTCACTCCAAATGCAGCAGTTTTGTTTGTTGACGTAGCCATTCAACCAGAACTGGGCTTCATCGCTAAACAAAATCGCTTATGAAAATCGGGAACAACGGCAATCTCGTTTTGGGCTCATTCGACGAATTTACGCCTTGCTTGATCATATTTAAAATGTAAATGCCGCAAGATTATCTTTCGAATAAAAAAATTCATGTCAATCGAATAATACATCGTTGTTTTATTGCAATTTAAAGTTCTATACCTCTAAAAAAACACCCTTTACAAACATCTAACTTTTTACAACTCCATGAGAATCTAACGGACTGTAAATGGCCGGAGGTCAAGCGTGCAAAAGGCAGTATGGTCTTTTCTGTTCCCCTCAAATTTATAGCAGTGCCGGGGCTTTCACTACGATGCACTGCGTGCGCTTCTGGTTGCCTCCAAGTAATCTATATGTATAAAAGACAGAGTTTGTGTGTGTGTTTCAGCTGTTTTGGCCAAAGTAAGCACCCGCAAATATGCAATTAGGCTCGTAGAATCTATTAACCATTCATATAATGCTATTTACTTCGAAATGACATTTTCAAAATTAGCTTCAGAATTTTTTACAATTCAATTTTTAAGCGATTTTGTGCTAAGCGGAGAGACGTTAGACGTGTCATAAGACGTAACAAATGAAACTGCGAAAATTAATGTTTTGAGCAGTTACTGGAGGGGGAGGTTTTATTGCATGCTTTATTATAAATGTATTCATTTAAGGTTGTATTTATTTGTTTTTCAATTCTTTGTGGTGGAATTACAATTGTTTTTCGAATAAATTGTAAAAAATGTTCTTTTAAAATTTCTTTTTCGGTTTAAAACTAAATGGTCATGTCATGCGAAAGGAAGTGGGCAAGACATACCTTTAAAGTTTACTGATATTCAGGCGATTTTTTTATATACATATAGTTCTAAGTTTTACTTACTTTGGGGCCGACAACCTTCTGTGTCGTGATATCAACATTAAATGGATTGTAGCCCGCCAATCGTACATTTTTCTCGCTTAAGGTATCCGACTACGTTCGGAACCGTGATTTTTCAAAAGCGTATAAATGGATAATATTTATATTTAGTGTCACTTTGATTAGAAAATGTATATAAAATTGTTTTAAGAATAGTATTAAAATAAAATATTATTTAAGTACAATATTTTGACAAAAAATGAACTTAGAGTGACCAATTTTCAAAATATTCTCCTTTTGTGAAAAATGCTTCTTTTATAATAATACTTTGCGTGTATATAGCTCAGACCTCTGTGCAGAGGCTCAAATAGAATTTTTGAAATATATAGCTTATAAGTGGGTTTACCCATTTTTTATGACAACAGAGTCTCCCCTCTGTTGTTTTAGTATTAAGAAAAAAACGCCGATATAATTATTTCAATTGGTTGTAACTCTGAAAATAATGTGAATTTTTCAAAATTCTTGGTTCAGACTCTTTGAAGAGAAGTCTTTACTTTACATAAGCAAAATATTATTATTATAGAAGTATTTTTTATAAAAGGATAATCTTTTAAAAAATGGTAATTCTAAGTTAATTTTTTGCCAAAATATTGTATTTAAGTAATTTTTTTTGTTATAATGTCCTTAAAACGATTTTGCACATATATTATAATGTAAATGACACTAAATATCAGGAAAATTATTCATTTATGCGTCTTTTTAAAAACTCGGTTTCGAACGTAGTCGGATATCTTAAGTGAGTGTACGATACTAAAGCCTAGCCACAGAATTAAATGTACGTATCTGTGTAATTTTTGTTTATTATTATTCCTTATATACTTTTGTAGATTGTAATAACGCTTGTTGATTGTGTAAAGGAATATTTACCCATCTTGCAATGCCTAATGTTGTTAAAGCTACAACTTTTTATTGTACTGACTAATTTTAAATGTACTTACATTCCATAAAATGTTCTATTTCATTTTAAACTCCTGATTATAATCTTAGCTGTACGATGAGCATCTATAGTAGCCTATCTCTTTAAGTATAATTCGAAGACAGTGAAAGGATCCTTGTTTATCCCAGGAATAGCAGTACCCTTAGTCAGCTTATTTACAATCTACACAATTAAAATTCGTAGGTAAACAAACGTATCTATGTATATATCCCAATTTTCTCTAGAACCACAAGACACAGAAAATAGCAGAAGGTATCAAAATTTAGGGAATGATCCCAGGAATCTGTTTTGACCATTTATATTTCGATATTCCAATTAGTTAAAAAGATATTAATTAAAAACATTAAAAAATTGGTTTTTGGCACCAGTTTTATTTGTTTGCATTGTTGTAAGAATGTTATTGTTACAACAATGACAAAAATTGGCGTCGAAAATCGATTTTCAGCCGAACTGACCAAACCAGGTCTTCATTGTTACAACAATGTATAGGAATTGTACCTTTTATCGTTTTTAATTAATAACTTTTCAAATAATTGTAATTTAAGAAATTAAATGGTCAAAATGGATTCCTCGGATCATTTCCCACCTTTCGGTATCTTCGGCGCGTTTTTGCGTTTACGTTTCTTGCGAAGATAGCCTTATATAAATAGATACGTTTGTTTACGTTTGAATTTAAGAAAACTTATCCAAAAATAAGCAGTCATTTCAATGGCTAACTGAAATAATTTTTTGATACATTATTTAACAAAAAGCGATATAAATTAATATTTTTTTTAAAAAAATTAAAGCTGTATTGTTTTTTATTATTCATTACAAAATTAATTATTTCATAAGAAATTCGTAGATTCTCTGTTTTCTTGTGAATAAAACTGGATTAGCTTTGTAAATTATTAATCGAAAATAGAAATTTGAAAAAAAAGGTCTTATTCTGGGAAAGAAAGAGTTTTATACTTGAAAAATCCATGTACAACGCTGGGCAGAACAAAGGTAAAAGAAAAAATGGAAAAAAATAAACTCTGACAAAGAAAAGCCTATCTGAAAAAAGAAAAGTGAAAGAAATTTCGGACAAAGGAATTTAACTGACATAAATATAGAAATTACTCACATCGCGCATGACACATACCTAGAACTGCTGGCATCCAGAGAGAAAGGGAAAATTTCCACGGGGGTAAGGTTATACCCCCGAAAAAAGCCCGTGCAACGCCGGGTTAAATGGAAAGAAACCAGAACTATATGACGGGGTAAAGAGGTGGAAGAAACTTCAAAAAAGAGAATTTTTATGACATTAATACAGAAATCACGCTGACACTGAGAGGGACAGGGGAAATTTCCTAAGGTGAAAAGCTGTACACTTGAGGAAGCCCGTGCAACTCCGGGCCATGCAGCTAGTATCATTATATTTTCGGTTCACTGTGAGGTGGTATCCGTTGCAGATGAAAAACAATAATCGTAGGCAGGGTTTTGATTTTAATTTTAAATGTATTCATACTTAAGGTATGTGACTACCCCAAAATCCTCGGTTTGGAGAAAATTTTCGAAAGTTTTTTTATGTTTTTATATTATAGCCCATACGCTTAAAATTCCAAAAATACTTTATTTTAGTTCCTACGATATTTAGAAGCTAAGTTATAGCTTATTTAGTAAACCGGAAATGGAATTTTCAAAATCGGAAATGGGTGTTTAAAGAGACATAAAAATGTAAACAAAAAGTTTGAACGTCTTTTTCGTGACTTTTAAGCAATATAAATATCTAATATTTATGTAAATATAGATCAACGTATCCTTTACTTATTTATTAAGTATCCGTTACTTATTTTTTAATCTGGCAACTGTTTTTTTTTAATTCAAGCTTGTTTTACTGAATGGCAATAATAATATCGCTTATAGTTTGTTTACATTGTTCATTCTAAAGCGTTCTTCTTAATTATTACTTACTTTTGATAATTTTTCAGTTAATTCATTCATTTTCATTTAATTTTAACGTTTTATTTGATTGTGAGTAATTTCAAAATGCCGAAAGCTAGATCGAAAGTATCTCTAGAAAGAGAAAATTTTATGGTAATAGGTTTACCAAGTTAGCACTTAACAGTAATAATAGTACGTCTGCAAGTGAAGCGAAATTGAGCACTTTTGACAGTTTTGATGTGCCTGAACCTGAATTTCATGGTTCTACAGGGAATAGAATTATTAATTTCCAAGCTTTGATGGGAATTATTTCAATCTTGTGTTGTCCGGAATGTTATGCAACTGGATTGAAACTGGCAGAAGATTCTAAGGAAGGACTTTGCTCTAATTTTTGTGTGGCTTGCAGTTGTGGGTTCATGACTGGCTTTACTTCTACTCCTAAAGAAAATAAAAATTCTTTCTCAATACTTTATTGGTATTTGGATTGAGATTGATTGGCAGAGGATTCACAGCTGGTAAGAAGTTGTTATGCACTTTAAATTTTCCATGCATTTCTAAAAATACCATCAAAGCTCATTAACTCAAACTGCTGGAAGCAGTACAGTTATGTTCTGAAGAAATTATGAAAGCTGCATCTAAAGAAGTGCAAAATTTAAAACAATGTACAACTTGTGGTGTTTCGGTAGATGACACATGGCAGCGGAGAGCCCATATGTCACTTAATGGCTGCGTTTCAGTTATTTCCATTGATACGGGAAAAATTTTAGATCTGGAAGTAATGACTCAGTATTGTAAAATGTTGGATTGAATGTGAAACGTGAGCATGTATGTTCAAATTATAAAGGATTCTCTGTAAACATGGAAGCTGTTGGAGCTTTTAGAATTTTGAAAGGTCACTAATCAAACGAGACCTGCAATACACCGAGTACTATGGTGATGGTGATTCCAAGGGATTTTTACAAGTGAAGGACATGTATGGTGAAAACAGTGTCACAAAACTTGAATGTATAGGACATATACAAAAAGAGTAGGCTCACGTTTAAGGAAACTAAAAAAACACCAAAGGACTTGGTGGGAAGGGAAAATTAACTGATAAATTTATCGATAAACTGCAGAACTATTATGGGATTGCCATCCGCAGCAATGTTGGATGCCTCGAAAAAATGCAATCTGCTGTAATAGCTTCCTTCTTTCACTGCTGCTCTAGCAATCAAAATCCCATGCATGGGCAATGTCCAACAGGGAAAGACAGTTGGTGCAGATATAAACAAGCATTAAGTGATGGCAAAGTATATGTGGACAAAACAGCAGGCCTTTCAAATTACGTGATTAAAGTGATAAAGCCTACTTATTTAGCTCTCTGTGAAAAGTTACTAAAAAAAAATGCCTCCATGGCAAGACTCAAAATAATAATGAAAGCTTTAATAATGTATTGTGGTCTGTTTTGCCGAAAGAAATTTTTGTTTGAAATTTTGTTTTTTTGGGTTCATACATGGCTGTCATCTTATATAATTCGGGTTATTTAGGGCTATTGCCTGTATTTAATTATTTAGGAATAGGAATTGATCCAACGACACTTAAAAACTATATGGGAATTGACAAGGAGAGAATTCAAAAATCGAAACGCCAGTCATTACCCTCAACAAAACTCTCCGGAAAAAAACAAAAAGCCTAAAAAAAGTCCAAATTAGCTAAAATTGAAGCTAAAGAGGGCTTAAACTATAAATATGGGGAGTTTTGAAAATGTTTAGTGAGTAGAAAAGTAATTATTCTGAGTTAAAATTATTAAATGTGTTTTACGAGAAACTGTTATTAAATATTTTTATTCACGATAAAGCTCACTACACAAAATATTTTTAAGATACTAAATCTAAATTTTCAGAACATGTTTTATGTAGTTATATCTGTGTTATGAATCAAAATCTAATCTCTGTGTATATATTTATGTACTTTATTGCTTTTTTATGAAAGAAAAAGCATTAATTTTTTAAAAATTTGAGTTTTTGCATAAAATTTGGCATATTTAAAAAACTTTCAAAAGCATTACAAATTTTTTTGATTCCTATCACAGATAAAGATGCTGTTTATGTACTCTATAAATAGTATTTGAATACATTTATTAGAATTTTGTGTACAAGATTTGTCGTAACTGTAATTTTTCACCAAAATTTCGCTAAAAATAACAATTGCTATAGTCTACAAAACTCTCCAGAAAACAAAAAAAGGGTAAAATAAAGGTCAAATCAGTTTTACATGAAGCTAAAAAGAGCTTGAGCTATAAATATAGTGAGTTTAAAAAGTGTAACATTAAGTAGAAATTTTTTCATGTAGTATTAAAATCTTTAAATGCATTTCCTGTGTGTGAAAAACTATGTTTTTCAATTTTTTTCTTCACGGTACAGTTCACTACAGAATTTCCTTTTAAGATATTGACATGAAATTTTCAGAAAATGTTTTATTTAGTGTTATCTGTATTCTAGACTATAATCTAATCTCTGTGTATATATTTATTTATTTTATTGCACTTTTTGTGAGAAAATAACAGTGTTTTGTAAAAAATTGAGTTTTTGCATAAAAATTGACACATTTCAAAAACTTTCAAAAGTATTTACAAATTTTATAGCTATCAACACAGATAATGATGTCATTTATGTACTGTATAAATATTATAAGAATATATTAATTAGAATTTTCAATACAATCCTTACCGCAACTGCAATTTTTCACTAAAATTTCACTCAAAATTCCTAATATTTCCAAAATTAATTTTAACTTTGTAAGAACTGTATTGGAATTCTTACTTTTATGTCCCATTTCAAATAAAAAAATGTTTATTTAATTGAAATTTTATATATTTAAAAAAAAGTGCTCCCCGAAGGTAGTCACATACCTTAAGGCTCAATAAAACATTTGGAGGAATAAATGTTTACAGCATTCCCTGATAAAATGTGCAATCAAACATTGAGAAGTCCTACATCCCAGGAGCTTTAAAACTACTTTTAATGAAAAAACAAACACCGCAGTTGTCAGCAATTTAATCAGCGTTCATTAAAGCATTAGACAAATTGAATGTCCAAACGAATGTTGAAATTCTATGCATAAATTATTCACAAAATGCGTTTTAGAAAAAGTTTGAGAGACTAATTTCATACAACAAATGAAAAATAAATTGTAACAAGTGGCAGTTGTTTAATATTTCTGAAATTTTCACGATATTATAAATGGAATATTCAATACCGATTAATTCAAAATTTTTGATTAAATTAATAAAAAATTTTTTTTGAAGTGACTAAAGAGGAATCAGTAGTAAATTTTCTTAGAAACCCTTCATTGGTTCTTTGACTAATGTATATTTCATACTTCTCCGTTTAAAAACCAATTACGTAAGGTCAATTTCAAACGACTGCACTTGATTGATGAATTCGTTTTAATTAAAAAATATGATAATTTAATTAGTTTCTTTTTTATCGAGATCCCCTTAGCAGTGGGAAGAGTGAGATCACAAAAACAGTTCGGAAGCAAAATGCAAATGGGGTGAGGACAAAGCCTTATCAAAATTCTCAGCAACTGGAGAGATTTTACCAAAGAGGTAATTAAGCATTTAGATTGATGACTACTTATCACAGCTGGGATACCTAAGTACATTTATGCATATTTTGGATCAATAGCTGTGGCGTATCACAGGTACATGATATTTTTCTTTAAAAAATTGAGGAATATTTTCTTACTCATTAGTTATTAAAATCTTTCTCTTAATTTTGAATTCTAAGCAAACGTATTAAAATGTTATTTAGATTGTACAGAAAAAATACTTCGTTTAATATTTGAATACAAATTTTACATCACCTATTTTGTAATTAAAATTTTGTTTAATTTTGTTTTTTATTGAATGAAATTTTTAAATTCCATATATTTATAAAGTTTAATTGTCATTTCAAATATATTCCGTAACTACTTATTTGGTAATCATGAAATGAATTATCTTGCTTCTGATTTATTAAAGACTATAATCCTTTGACATTCATTGGTGCCATTTATAACCTGTGTTGGGCGTCATTTGCAGCCAAGCCAAATTTTTCCCAAGCTTTTCGATAGGCAATTGATTTTGAGACCATCTTCCAGTCGATCTTGTAATATTGTATAATATTCTCCTTGTTCTACTTGACAAGCCTAACTTATTGGTTTTGAGTCCAAGGCAGGTTTAGTGACTTTTCTAAATAAATATTTATATTACATTACAATTTTTAAAAACGAAAGTAGCGCCACGTTGGTTGGCCTTTGTAACCTGCACTAAAAAAAAAAAACTACGGTGGTTAGGTCCGATAATCTTTAATTCCATTTTCTAAAATCAAAATAACATCACATTCAAATTGCGTGTGTGTGAGCACAGTTACAATTACTTCAAAACAGTTAATACTATACAATAACGAGAGGTTTTCGCGCGTGAACATTAACATTTGCTTGGTGACTGATTAAGTGGCCAAACTGTCATGAAATGGCGCACTATTGTCCGTCTTTTTACCATTCGTTACAAGAGATTATGTTTTTATTTTCCTTATTATACACACTTATTGGTATTAACTTCGACTATAGTTTTTTTAATTGAATTTACTCATATTAGACAAGTATATATTTCTAACTCCCATTTCTAGAATATGCCGGAATACTTGAATTAACAACATTTTAGTGCTATATTTTTACACAATCCCTACTCTCCTTCCTGAATACTAACCTAAAATTATAGCTATAATAAATTGAAAATTTAAATTATGGTGATACAAAGGAATTTTTAGAGGACCTATTATTAAATATACTTATACAACTAAGTAAAATTGGAAAAGCAAACATTAATTAAATACGTATAAATAATATTTGATGGAATAGTAAGTTATACATAAGTAATCAAAAAGAAATAATTAAATTATACATATATCCATGTATTAATTCGCATACTATTCCTTAAAGCGATTTGAATTGTGTGTGATCGCTTTCCGTAGACATGACTTGATTTTATTCTAATGTAAACGCTATTTAAACCATGGCATTGAGTGTATTAAGTTAATCGGGGAATCGTGAAAAGCTTAACGTTGAACGCGATTTGTAAATAGTGAGTTGTTCAGACAGACGTTATTTTTCTACTATAACATCCGTTCAGATCAGTGGAAGAAAAATAGAAGTTGATTAGAACCAAGCCGTTGCAGTTCAAGAAGGAGTTGTCAAATGAAATACATGTAGACCCAGAGATAAAACATTTTGAATAATCTTATCAGTTAGATTTAAATTGATAACAAAGTTATTGAATAAGTTGTAAAATTCTGAAAGTGTTAGATCTAAAATAAAAGTACCGTAAAATCTGGCGTATAGAGCGCAGCGGCGTATAAAGCGCACCCATACTTTCAAGCTGCATTTTTATAAGTTTTACTTATATTCGCCGTATAATGCGCACCCCTTTTTTACAAAGGAACCATAAGTATGCGTGTACAATGCTCATATGTTTTTAAGTCATTTATTCAAGCTGCTATCCCAGGATTTTGAAAAAAATAGAGTACTATTAGAATCAGAACCCTTTAACTGCATTAGATATGTCATTTCTTTCAAATATATATTTAATTTTTCTTATGCACATCACTTTTATTATTTTTGAAGCTACCATTTCTACACCTGGCGTATAATACATACGGTAAATTTCGATCTCTTTTTTTGTGTTAAAAGTGCGCGTTATACCCCGGATTTTGCGGTAATTATTTTTAAAACAATGGCTGCTTCTTCCTCGAACCCTCTTACACCTGTAACCTCCGGATTGAGACATGTTGGTGTGTGCTTTTTTTTATTATTTTTTACAGGAATCGTCCAAGTCTAACATTTTGAAGCTATTTGCAGTCGCATTTCGCATTCTGCGTTTTACTTGTTTCTATTTATGTTCTGTTTTTTCTGCCAAGTACTGTGACGTATTGAGTACGAAAACTCACAGCCAGGCTAGAGATACAAATATGTACAATTTATTTACAGAACATTTTTAAAAAACAACTTACATACTGAGCACGCTTATGCCGTCCGCCTCTCTCGGGACCCTCAAAACCGATCCTCCGCATGCCCTTTCCAGACGAGTCTATCCGGAACGTAGGGGAACGGTATTCTAGGAAAACATTCTCCCCCCCAACCCCTCGGAACATTCGCCACAACTCCTCCTTCCTCTAGAGGGAACTTTTTCTGATGAAGGAAAAGTTCTGTATAAAAATTCAAAATAAATGAGAAAATTACATTTTATCTATTAGATATATACAAATTACACTTTATCTTTTTAATGAAAAACTCAATCATATATTTACTCAAAATCCTATTCATGAACTAAAGAAACATCAAACATTTTACACGTCTTACAGTCTACTCTAGAATCATACTAATAAAATGATTACATCACCGTATTAGAAATATATAATTTTTAAAAATAAGAACAATTTTTTTTTGAATCAGAAATGTTTCAAGAATCACACAACTATATTAAATATTGAGATATATGCACAACACATTCAGTATTATTATCATAATAAATCACTACTCATAAAAAAAATGCTTATATTCAAAAATTGGTCATGCCTATAGTATGCATGTTTAAAAAGACATGAATATCCTTTCGATTGTATAAGAAAATAGTATACCTAATAAGCAATATTTTTCACAAAATGGTTTTTTTAAACTAAATAAACATTCTAACTTTCAATCAGAGAAAATACTTTGAACACATTAAAATGTGAAGATTTTTTCCCCTCACAAAACTTTCCCAGCACATTTATACACATAGATTGATAAGGTTTTATTTTAAAAGAGAAATCTGTGGATCAGAAACAAATCCAGTTTAGCAGCATCTAAGTTGCACATATTGCTTTAATAAGAGCTACATTTACGATTTCACTTATGACTAATTAATCCTTGACAATGAATATTATTATCAATTACAACCTGATTCACAACCTTAATAGTATATTACACTTTATTTTGCACACTTGGATGTGTGGAAAATTACATATATTATTTAATATATCAATATCACTCACTTATAAAATTTTAGCATAAAAAATGCATACATAACATATATGTATCCCTGGTCAAACCTTATGACACATATTAATGGAACTAGATTTTTTTTCAGGCGATTGAATATCATACATTTTTTTTTAGAAACCAAATTTAAGTTAAAGTTTATGATCTGCATACACAAAATAAATAAATAAATACAATTTTTTGGGGTTGAAAAATAAATTGTTTCGTGAAATTAGGGGCGTATAAAACTGAATTAGTCGACAAATTTCCCTCCAATTGTCTAAAGAACTCTGGACATTCAGAAGTCCATTTAATGTCCCCTTTCTTTGATTTTCTTTTTAACGTTTCTGTTAACGGAGTAATTAACCGAGAAAACATAGGGATATATTGTTGATCATATCCCAAAACTTTAACCTGAGTTTTATACCGTGATATTGAAAAATCTATTATTGCCCTAACCTTCAATTGAGCTGGGGACTACTTTCCCAACCCCACAACATGACCACAATATTCAACGCCATCCTGAGCAAGTTCAAATTCCGCTGGCCTGACCGCTAAACGCATGTTCCGCTCCAATATCTCATCCATGTGGTCTATAGGAAAGTCCCAGCCCTCTGAAAAGACAACCATATTGTCTAAATATGATAAATCAAACTTTTTGTACTCTCGGGGAAGTTCAGGCATTACCCTGCTGAAATAATTGAAAGCATTTTTGAATGTAAAGGGCATTCGTAAAGAATAGTAAGTTGCTAATTTTTTTCGTCCGTTTGGATTTCTTTAGGAAAGCCTCTTCTTCTAAATGTCTGCAACAACGCTTCCACAAGGGGTGTGGATGCTATATCAGACTGACTGATACTGATCATTGGTACTGACTCGTGGTACCTAGGCGACATACACAAGTCAGATAAAATATGTTTATGTCCTGGTATAACAGGAAGGGGTCCTACTCTGTCAACATATATAACTCAGTAGAAACTTTGTCTTACAGGAATCAATTGCATAGAGGCTCCCTCCTGATCACTTGCCTCATCACTCGCGCCATTCTCTGTCCCCCGAATCAAATGGTCTGATTATTCACTCCTCAGCTGAGCTTCAATAATCTCACAAGCGCTAAGTTTAACCAAATTCCCATTGTCCGTGCCCTCCCGTGTAAATGAAAGCACAAAATCCTCCCCATTTTCAACTACACATTCTCTCAATCTAAATTGATCATTCTCATTTTCTAGGCGTGTGCTCTTTTCTGCTTCTTTTTTTCGTTGTCTGCGAGTCTGAGTATCATTCCCTATTTCTGGTCTTGGTAGACCATCCTGTTCTAAATCCGGTTCCAGGAGTTCAATTGTTTGATCCTCCAAAAAATATGTTCCCTCATTCAAATGTCCCGGACTAACAATTGGCTTTGAGACTACGTGTCCCAGCCCACACTCAATCTCCAGTTCTGCGGGACGCAGACACGTCATACCATTATCCAGAATATGTTTGATCGAGGCATGCGCACCTGTAAACATCTCTGGTGCAGCATATTTTTCACAACCTATATCTAATGAGGCTTCTATATCCTTAAGGACAGGCATCTCAACTTCATTCTCCTTACTTTTAATAATACAGGTATTAAGTGAAACGCTTTCGGATTTACCTTTACTTTATAGTTTTAGAGTTGTATTTCTTTAATTTAAGAAGTGTTTTTAATTCATTAGTGCTTAAAATATATATTTCATTTAGATCAAAATATTTACTGACACGTGACGTGCTAGTTTTTAACCTTTTCTCAATTATCATACTTAATATTTCTCTAACGAATTCTTCTTCGTAATTTGGGCTATTAGCAATAAGATTTTTAAGGTCTATAGTTTTTAGATCGTCGTTCATTTTTTCACCTAATTGTTTTGCAGTATATCTTAGTTCTGCTATTCGACCTTTTCCTTAATAAGCCATTTTTAGCCAAAAAGTTTTTACAATAAAAATATTTCAAACCTCACAGTTAAAATGAATGCAGTATCACTTATACACTGTTTCTTTGTAAAATAATAATAAAATAGTAAAATTCAAAATTGGTAAGCATTAATAGCAAAACTACAATACGTATTTGATAAACTAATATTCATAAAGAACAACAAATTGCAAAGTATCAAAAAAGCAACAAAACCTTCTATTTTTCATACAAAATAGCTTAAAATAAATATTTAGTATTCATTTATTTTTCTTGAAAAAGAATTATTAAGATTTTTATGAAACCTTTCTACCAGTAGCTTACGCAATTCTAAAAAACACACCAGAAATGCAATGAATAAAATACACAGTATTACATAATCATACTATTCGCACACAGAGAAAATATATGTACTTGACTAAACAATTTCCACTATCACAGGATGTGACTCATGCAAATTTAAAAATATATATATCTATATTCAAATACAAAATTTGCTTCCCTAAATTATATGATTATAAATACAGAACCAATTACAACAGCATTAAAACAATCTATTCTCAATACATGTAATTCAGTTTAGTCACCAAATTTTAATATTTCAAAACACAAAAATATGCACAAGATATGATTTAATTCATTTGGCCAGATAGAGAAGGAAATCGTACCTGAAATATATTTTTGTTGATCCACACTACGTAGTTAAGATTTTTAGTTTCCGGGCGGCGCTTCCCAGACCAGGTTGATCTTATATCTTCTTCTTTCCTATTTCAGGAATTATTTGTTGCCAGGGCGGCGTTTCTTTTAAGACCAGGATGGTCACAAATCTTCTTTCCTCTTGCAGGAAGTTTTTTTTGATAGGGCGGCGTTTCCCCTAAGACCAGGATGGTCTAAACACTTCTCGATTGCCGAAGTGGCTTCTCTTCAAAGACCAGGATGGTCTAAAAAATTTCGATAACCGGGGTGGCGTTTCTTCGAAGACCAGGATGGTCTAAATAATTTTCGACAGCCGGGGTGGCGTTTCTTCAAAGACCAGGATGGTCTAAATACTTTCTTCCGTTCTGTGCAATCTGAATTCATCCATTATATCTCTAGCCAAAAATTACATTTGAGTAATTATTCATCTCGTCGGTGCCTCCACTTTATAGACTGTCACGTATTGAGTACGAAAACTCACAGCCAGGCTAGAGATATAAATATGTACAATTTATTTACAGAACATTTTCAAAAAACAACTTACATACCGAGCAAGCTTATGCCATCCGCCTTTCTCGGGACCCTCAAAACCGGTCCTCCGCATGCCTTTTCCAGACGAGTCTATCCGGAACGTAGGGGAACGGGATTCTAGGAAACCCTTCTCCCCCACTCCCTCGGAACATTCGCCACAGTACGTAGACATAACATAGGTTTGTACGTATTCCAGGTACGTTGACATAACATATTAACATAGGTTGTTCCGAATGGATTGAAATGTTTACTGCTGCGTAAGGAACATCTGATTTAATTAGAAAACTAAAATTTATGTGTAGTTCTTACTTAAATTTAGATTTTAAAGCCTAAATCTGTTGATAAGTTATTCCCTTTCCCTGTCTGGCAAGCCATCTGAATAATTGTAGTACTCGAAAAGACTTTTTAGCTTTTCATGGTTAGTTTTCTTTTCTGGGAAATGTTATCGTTTCGTTTTAATCTTCGTCTTTTCAATAGAAAAAAAAATGGTGACCCATAATAGAATTTTTAACAGTATCACATCTGAATTCAATTCATTTCCATTCATTCATTAGAAAACTGCTTGGTTTTGAAAAACATTGCTCGCTATTTTCTATGAGATGTGATGATCGCAAGAAAAAAACTGAAACCAGTATTTCTTTTATTTCTTCTTCAACGATTATGTTTATACTTAATTTAGAATGTTAAATGTGTCTGCTAGATAGGGTAGGCGTTGCAACCATGTTTCATCACAAAATTGGGGAGCATGGCAAACAATAATGAAATAGTAGGGCTTTTTGTTAAAAAAAAACTAATCTTTCTTCCAAATGTAAAAGCAGGATTCTCTGGTTCTCCATGAAACAAAATAAATATTCCCGATTTTAATTCTCTTGATTCTATAAAATTTATCATGTTCGTATCATCATTTTAAACGTCCTTAGGCGCATTCTTCATTCGTTTTACTACAGTAGTTCACTATTCAAACTAAGTCATTATGGATAAATTCCATTTTTTAGATATCCCCATGCCTTATATAATTATCATAATCAAAAAATGGGAAATTTACTCTAATTTTCAAATATCGTATTATTCTAATTGAACTTTATCTTTTTTATCGTAGACTTTGTGCATCTAAATCTAAATCTCACTTTTGCTTGAACTCACACAAACTTACTTCTCGCAGAATAGACTTCTGAGCCAGTTGACCAGAGTACCTGTCTGACAGTTTCAGGTAAAATTAAAGAGAGCTATTGATTGAATTCTGTAGAAATTTTTTACAGCTCTCTCAAACACATAGATTCTTCTCTTTTTCTAACTATAAATTTGTTCTTTTCTCGGGTTAGTTTTGTTGGATGGCCTTCTTTTTCTTGTTATATCATTTTTTCCTTCCATTTTTGATATGATTATATTATCAAACAATAAACTATCCCTCAATTGCATTAAATAACCGATTTTACTTCTTTTATAATAAAAACAACTAGTTTTTGAAATTCATCTGTTGTTTCATAAATTTATTAAACAGAACACTTTTGATACATGAACAAACATATCTATGTTAAACGATATTTTAAATATCATCGGAATAAAGCAAAAAAAGTTGTTAAATGTATTCATATCTGATGAATTAATTTTAAAAAAAACGAGGATTGAAATTCTAAAACTGGCTGTTCGATTAACTTTGTAGCACTATTGTCCTTTTTGTTTACATTGTATTGTTTTAAAATTATTTTAAAATATAAATTAAAGAAAAGATTTTAAATTTGTTTTAATATTTTTTTTTCGTTTCGAAAAAATTCTTAAAATTCAGCTTCAAGACTCTTTTTTACAAAGATCTAAAAAAAAAAAAAAATCCAAATCAATTTCTGAAGCCACAGCATGATTATAATTTTAAGAATTTTATTTCTAAAAATGCTTTCTTTACTTCATTTCAAAGAACAGTTTTTGAACTGACTTTCATTTTCGATTTTCCTACTGAGCATGAACGCTCTTAAGTATATAAAAACGATGCAGTTCATTTATACAATTCTGTTACATGTTGCTCTCAGTTAAAGAACTGACTAATATAAAGGGTGTTTTTTTAGAGGTATAGAACTTTAAATTGCAATAAAACAACGATGTATTATTCGATTGACATGAATTTTTTTTATTCGAAAGATAATCTTGTGGCATTACATTTTAAATATGATTTCTGGCATATGACTGCCACGGCTGGCTCGGATGTAGTCCAATCTGGACGTCTAATTTTCGATGACTTTTTCTAACATTTGTGGCCGTATATCGGAAATAACACGGCGAATGTTGTCTTCCAAATGGTCAAGCGTTTGTGGCTTATCCGCATAGACCAATGACTTTACATAGCCCCACAGAAAATAGTCTAGCGGTGTTAAATCACGAGATCTTGGAGGCCAATTCACAGGTCCAAAACGTGAAATTAGGCGGTCACCAAACGTGTCTTTCAATAAATCGATTGTGGCACGAGCTGTGTGACATGTTGCGCCGTCTTGTTGGAACCACAGCTCCTGTACATCATGATTGTTCAATTCAGGAATGAAAAAAGTTAGTAATCATGGCTCTATACCGAACACCATTGACTGTAACGTTGTGGCCTTTATCGTTTTTGAAGAAGTACGGACCAATGATTCCACCAGCCCATAAAGCGCACCAAACAGTCAGTTTTTCTGGATGTAACGGTGTTTCGACATACACTTGTGTATTAGCTTCACTCCAAATGCGGCAGTTTTGTTTGTTGACGTAGCCATTCAACCGGAAGTGCGCTTCATCGCGAAACAAAATTCGCTTATGAAAATCGGGAACAACGGCAATCTCGTTTTGGGCCCATTCGACGAATCTACGCCTTGCTTGATCATATTTAAAATGTAATGCCACAAGATTATCTTTCGAATAAAAAAAAAATTCATGTCAATCGAATAATACATCGTTGTTTTAATGCAATTTAAAGCTCTATACTTCTGAAAAAACACCCTTTATAAAGTTATATCTAACACAAGTTGTTGAAAATGTCAAAACAGGATATTTTAATCTGGTTTGTAGCATGTACGTACCTAAAATTGTCTAAAATGCTTTAAAAACTGAAACAAAGTGTATTTTTAACATTACGTTAGATATAGTTCTTAAAAATATTTTGATGAAAAAAATATTTATCAGAAATAAGGAAATTAATATTTATTTTGTGAAGTTTTATTTATAAATGATATAAGAGTTCAGTTAAAAAAAAGAGCAGATAAATTTTAAAGATTCTAACCACTTTTTTTATCCAACGTTGTTAATGTTGGGAATCCATGCATATTTACTGAATAATAATGCGATCATACATGTATCTAATCAAATGATTTCAAAATAATACTGCAATTCAGCAGCAATCCGAAACGGTATTCAAAGACAGAGCAAAAGCTATGTTGACACAATAAGGACATCTGCTTTCTTAACGGAAACAGCCACGTAGCTATACAATAAAAATGTCAGCTTCCTGAGTGGAAATGATATCTAATGATAGGGAAACGCTATTCTGACACTACAAAAACTTATGTTTTCTAAGTGAAAATGATATTAAAATGAAAGGTAAAGCTCTGTCGATACAGTAGAAATGATAGCATACTGTACGGAGTGAGTGATTATTAACGTCACTCTCTTCAGCTACACGATGGTATTTGGCGACGGACCTCGAAGTTTGAATCATGGTCAAGTGACGAGAACAACGTATAGCTGGCACCCTTTTCTCTTACCTTCCACACCGCACGAACGGGAGGACATTTTAGCTCTCGACAAATTTAACGTGTTTTTTCCCCCTATACGGCGGGTTTCCAGCGGTATTATGCTAGAACTTATGACGCACCGGCCACGAGTCCAGTACCTGGACCACTGGATTACCGCAACCACCTTCCTTTACGGAAACGGTATCCGAAGACACGGAATAGCTTTGGTGATGTAATCGGTACTCAATCGTAAAATAATATCAAGTTTGTACTTTTTTAGTCATTTCTAGTGAAACAATCTACCCATTGATCCTTGCCTTAATGAAGCCACTCCTCCTCCAACAAGCCAAGCTAACAACACAAGCGGGTATCGTAGTTTCAAGATAAGGAGCGGATGATCGGGTCATTGATCCAGTCTCCTGTGAAGTTCAACTTACTCATTTCTAGAGATTTAAAAAAATAGTAGACAGAGTCTGTGATGCAACAGCAATGGTATCAGCCGTAGAATGTCAATATTCCCATTAAATTAAATAGAAACAAAACATTGAAATCTGTATAATTAGATGTGTCATTTTAAATATTTAATTGAACCTAATCTCACTTTTTTCTAAATCAAGATTTTGAAGTTCCTGAACAAAATTACGGATGCTAAATGAAGGTATATTTATGTTTCTAATTATAAAAAAATAATTATTTTAAATGCCCGAAAACTATCTGTTTTTCAGTGCAGAATCAAATGTGACAACGCGACGAAAAATCCTACAATGAACCCATATATTTCCTCTTTGAACTTACCTAAACATTCAAAAGTACAAAGAACATGGAATAAAGTTTCATTGCCAAATGTATATTTTCAAATTGCAAAATCTATGTACATGAAAATTGTAAATAATAACGAATGCAATTGAACTATCTGATACGCGTAGGCGATATCACATATAGCGATACAGATAGAGAGATCTGTAGATCGGAAAGGCTTTTTACAAAAATAATCAAATAAGAAGACCCCATATAAATAATGTGAAATATTAAAAAGAATAAATAAAGGGTAAGCGCTAATATTCTAAAACGCGCATATTCCAATTTTATCTTCAGTCATTACATAATTATCTTAATAAAAAAACATTTTTTTTAAAAAAATCAATAAATAATCAGGATTAATTATAAAGGTTTTTTCGAGGGGAAAAATATAACAATGCATAGAATTTTGTCATGAAAGAAAACAATAAAAGTAATCTCTATCATTAGCAGGATGCCGAAAGTATAATTCGGCTACATGGATTCTCTCTTTTTTTACACTCCTTTCTAGTCTTGTGTTTCATTGTATTAGTGCAGTGGTCTCTTCAAACTAAACACTCTGGGGGAAAATCATCTCTCTAAAGCACTGATCTTAAAAAATGCCCAATTCACGGAGCCTCTAGAACAGGGATGGCAAACCAGTGGCACGCGTGCCATCAATGGCACTCGACACAATATTTTGGGCCCACCAGCAATCAAAATTTCTTGTGCATTTTATTTCAAAATAACAAAGTTCGCTATGAAGTATTACGAACAAACGCGAGTAATCGGTCGCGGAAAGACTGGGAGCACACTCGTTTGTTATTGTCTTGCTTTAGTTATGTCGTGGACTACAGTTGCTATGATGTAAAATTTGTCTACGCATAGCATAGTCAATTTCGATGACACAACTGTATTTAAAGTTTATTTTTCTTATATTTACAATTTTTAGCTGTTACGTAACATGGTTAGTTCAGCAAAAGAAAGAAAAAAGTGCAACATGGTAAGCGTAACAGAAAATTTTAAACTTGGTGAATCTAGAAATGTGACATTATTAAGAAAGGCAAGAAAAGTGGTATGTGTTTTACGTTCTTGAACAGCGGTATGCAGAGCATCGTCTGTAATATGGCATTTTGAAACAAATCACAAATCCTCTTGCAAAAAAGTGAACCACAGCAAAAATAATTATTTGCTTAGAAACCATTTGACTGATGACTCCAATTCAACATGCATTCTACTAAAAAATGCATCTTACGATTCTAGTATAAGTTATTTGTCATTTAATCTGCAACAACAGAAGTCACACTAATGTTACTTAAATTTGAATTACACGCATAACTAAAACATTTACAACTATACAGTGCAATAGGTATTTTTTCGTGGTAAATAAAGAGTTTTGAGTTGTTTGAATTTAGTTTTATTATTTTCCCAATAATCCCAAGTCAAAATTATTTGACGACTCGTCTATATCTCATGAAGCACTTCTGTAGAAAAAATGGCACGTTGATCCATAACGGTTCGCCACCCCTGCCCTAGAACATGAAGGTGTATTCGTGGAATCCCTAGAACTAGAAAGTGTTTTCGTGGAACCCATTCCACTCACATACTTAAAAGAATATATCTCAAAATAATATATAATCAACATGTTATAGGTACTTTATGTAAAGACAATTAAAAATAAATATTGCATTTATTATTAAAAAATTCTAATCTACGTTTTAAATATAATTTACTCATCAATATTATTAATTTATAATTCAAATGTCACCTACATGCCTATTGAAATTATCTGCAGTCGCATTTCATATTCTGCGGTTGGTTGACTTTGTTTTTTTATTGAAATATATTTCACTTGTTTTTTGCTTTAAATGCAAGGTACTGTGTATTTTTAATTTTTTACGAGCTTTTTATTTAAATTTTAACATAAAATATGTTGATAAGTTGCTATAGGTGTGTTTTGCACGATTGCAAAATGGCACCCAAGATTATCTCGTGGCACCCAAGATTAGTAAACAATAGAATATTCACAATCTTGTAGGAAGTATTTTTTAAAGTTAACACATTTTAATATTCTTTTATTGTATTACTAGCTGCATGGCCCGGAGTTGACCGACACCTGCTCTAGAATGCGTTCCATTCACAGTACTTTTATAATTTTTTTTATTGTTCTGCTGTCAAATACATTGTATAGGATATACCTATGTTTTTCGAAAAAATTGTTAAACTAATATTAACCCTTCAGGACCAACGAAAAGAGAAATAAGCGTTTTCCCAGGTTCATACGTTCCAAGAGTATACGCACGCACGGGACCGGGCGAATTTCCCTCCTAAACCTAATTTCATTAAAAAATTTACATAAAATCTTTGATGCAATCAAATACGCTAAACTTTAGAATTTATTGTCAGTGATAATAACTGAATATACAGTACAAAAATTTTCGCTATATTTAAAAAAAAGAACAATTGCGAATTTTAATGTTTTTTTAACCTTTTATCTACCGCATTATGATTTACTGCAGTTTCTTTCACACAATATTTTTTTTTTGAATCACTACATTGAAAATTAAGGGATATACATAAATAAAATACTCAACTTTGGGAAATTTAATCTGTTAGAGCTAAAAAATTAATTAAAGATATTCAACTGTAAAATTTATTATATACACTGTTTACTTAAAAAAATAGTCAAATCGTTTACTAAGTTATTCATTAACATACAAAAAAAATCAGACTCTTACCTCTTGACAATAACTATTTTTTAGAAACACAAATGACAATCTTCGCAATCCGTTGGAAACACCGACAGCTGAAAGCGCAATTTCTGCTATGAAACTATTCAACTTTCCCGCTAAAATACTCATCATAGAACTTGTGCTGCCATATATCTTGGAAGAGGGGATTTAAAAGAATATTCCTGCTAAGTATCGTCAGAGTATTCGTAAAAATGGCTATTCTACGTAATTTAAGGGGACATGGTACGATTTACGCAAAAAATTTTAATTTAAGGATTTTTAAAATTTTTTTGGTTGCCTCCTATGTATGCGTACTATGTTAAACAGATTTTGCACTCAAAATTTCATAAAAAGATAGCCATGTAATTTTTTAAGGAAAAAACTTGAAATTTTTGAAGTGATTTTAAAGTGCTACTCCTCCCCTACAAAAATTGACGTACATGAATGAAATTTGATTTACAAGTACATCAAACTATGTATTAAAAAAGTTGGTATGGGTTTTGCGTTAACGTGATTGGTATTCATACAATACTTCTTTTTATGAATGTTTATTGAAAATTCCTTAAAAAATGTATAAATTCTGAGTTTAATTATTTTTAAAAAAATAAATATTGCTTTGATTCAAAAATGCATACCAACTTTTGTTACATGTACTATTGGCAATAGGTAAAAAAAAATTCAAAGCGTTAGGCGCAATAGAAAAAAAGCCTTAGTATTTTAAATGAAGACAAACTAGTTATTTTATCTTTCTGAGATACATCAGTTTAAAGTTTTGATTTGCCTTAGGGATGTGAATAAAAACGAACGTAAAAGCTATCATAATTCTGCATTTCTTTAGTTTAGAGCATTCAAATTTTGTGAGGATATAGAAAAGTATATAAAAAAAATTTAGGCTAAAAAATGGAAATTTGATTTTTTGACCGATTTTGGTTAATTGAATCGTACTGTGTCCCCTTAAAAGTGAGTGGTACTTATAAGTACCATCGGTAGATAAAGGGTTAAGTAGAAGTAATAGTTAAAGCGGTTATAGTATACAGACATAATTAAGAACACTTTAAGAAATGAAGTAACACAATAGAATTGAATTAAAACAAATTTTTGACTATACTCCTTCCACTCAACTCAACCCATTTAACACTGCATAAAACACAGTCACATGTCAATCTTTTCTTTGACTTTTCTCCCGGAACCGATAATTGATGTTACGTTTGTAGTGGTGGAAAAGAGGTTAGCAAGCTCTGTTTTTCCCCCTTATAAGAACAATTCTCGAAGTACTCATTGATTGTAATGCATTAGTGATAAGATGTGTCTAGAGGTCAGTTTTGATTATTTTGTTCCGTCTGAGAAGATGAAATCAGAAATCACACATTCGTAAGATTGCATGTTTTTTCTTCTTATATTACCTTAACTATATATATCTGCCTTTCAAATTAGAATAGTAACGGAATACTTTCTTATTTTTTCTAACGAGATATTTCTAGTTTTACATAATTTGAAAAGTTCAGAAACGTCGCCGTTTCTGTGATATTATTTGCACACAAAACACTGAAAGTTTAAAATTTATTTCGATTTCTTTTCCTCTTGTAGTCTTCTTACTTTTCCTGTACAATAGAAAGTATCTTCTTCTGTGAAGTTGAGGATTGTGCAACTTTTTATCATGCGCATTTTGGCTTACATAATATAAAGATACTAAAAAAAAATATAATTTTGAATTAATATTGCACTTGAATTGGCATTGCACTTGAACAATATGAAGGATTTCAGGGACAAACTTATAACTTTAACCTGGATTAAGGGACAATACCACACACACAGTAGCTGTGTGTGTGTGCGATACCTCCTTCTCCCAATTTCTATATTGCGTAAGAACTTCGAGATTAAATTCACTAGCGTAGCTAGTTATAAATGAGACCTGTATAAAAATTCCTTTGGGGTCTTTTTTTAGCACCCTTTAATATCTTACAATTTTTTGCTTACACATGTTGAGGCCCCTTTAGCTTGGTGGCTCCGTACCATTGATACGGCTAATACGGCGGTAGTTACGCCCCTGGTTAAATTATAGTTAATCGATGGAGCCCATATTTTTATTATCTACGAATCTTTTAAAAAGTAATGATAAGCACATGCAGTTTCAAAGGAGTTTTTAATGATTAAATTCATGTTTACTTGTGTTTTATCATGGTCACACGCTTACTAGTCAAAAGTAACATGACGGCATCACTAATTACTCATTAAACTATTTATAACTTTAAATTTTATTCTAAATTACTTTGAAACCCCTGAGTGAATTTTCTTGAAATTTGAATTAAAGAAGAGCATAGTTATGAATGTTTTCTTCTGAAATTCTTGGATTATAGGAGTTAAAATTAACATATTAGAGCAGCAACTCGAAGACTATTTATTAAAAGACACAAAAGAATATACCGCATTTACTCGAATCTAAGCCGCACTATTTATCCAATGTTAATGCAACTGACAATTAGGTGCGACTAAGAATCCATCTTTTAATGTATGAAGGAAATTGAATATCCTCTCCTTTCAAAAGGGGGAAAAAAACGTAACCGTCCATTCCAGCCACTTTTGTCGATGATTTATCCCATTCCGCAGTTTTTCTCTAGTATTCAGTAACGATGTTAGTAGCCTAAACATCGTTGTTTGCTCGTATTTAGGGAAATATTTTGTATACGTTTTCTTTTCATCACCTAAACATCAAATATATCGGTAAAAACATCAAGGGTTCACTATGACACAAATATGAAAAGGGAGGCAAATTTTTATACATGCAAAAAATAAATACGGAAACTGAGAAATTTACACTGAAAATTTGAGATGGATGAAACAAATACACGTCGATGGCGCAAGCAAAATCATACAATTCTTGCTTGTAAGTGCTTAACAGTCTTTAATAATTCTTTTACATTCTTCAACAATACATTTTTTTAAAGCAAGGTTGGATAGCAAATGCATTAGATGGCACGGATGACGACACCGCGTGAGAAAATGACGAAGCCCACGCCAGTACCAAAGGCAGTTGTGACAGCGGAAGTGACGAATCCTTTTCGAATCATAACTCTGATGGTTAGAGTAATTATAGATTCAAGTGTGTATTTAAAATTTTTTAAAGCTGGTAAAATAAATAAATTATTAACTTATTTTTATTTCTGATTGTTTTTTTTTTAAATTCTAAGTTATCGGATACTGATTAACATTTTACATATTTTTTAATATTTTTTTCTCAAAAACGTATAGATATTTGGAGGGGATGAGTGGCTTAGAATCGATGACAATATTTTTTCACAAAAATATTTTGATAAATCGGGGTGTGACTTAAATTCGAGTAAATGCGGTATATTAATATGTATTCTTTTATATTAAAACATATTCTTTTATATTAAACAATATCTTTTTATATTAAAACATATTCTTTTATATTAAAACACATTCTTTTATATTAAAACATATTCTTTTATATTAAATACATATATGTTAATCTCCCATCATTCAAACTACGAAGAATTTTTTTCAATAATGGATTGAAATTATTTTGCAGTAGTTTCAATAGCTATGTGAGAGGTCTTTGATGAAATCTAGTTTTGAATTCTCCCAACAATACGTTTGTGGCCATGATCACCATACTATCGTACCGCTAATTGATATGAAAATCTAGAAATAGATTTCTGCTTGTTTATACAACTGTAACACTGTTTTGTTGACTGCACGGCATGTTATCCTGGTTAATAGGACGATGACTCGAAATTGTTGAGTGAGGGATTTTAGCTTATACGAATAATTTTATACAAAGACCTATGTGTAACAGCCAATTTGTTTTAAATGAGTTGGGGATTAAAGTTCTTATGCTGATATAAAATAGATGAAGAGAGTGTGGTATTATTTTCGATGTCCAAATCATCGTCTAATTATGTTTCAAAATTTCTAACTTTGTTGGTTGAATTAATTGCAATTTAGTATTGAATAGAAATGTTCAATACATAAACACCAAATTATTGGTGACGAGTTCACAAATTTTTTGGGAGTTTGTAGCTTTATTTTTTCTAAGGCTAAGCAACTCTTATTTTTAGGATATACTGTATACTTAGTGGGATTAAATCGAGACTAAACCATTTGAATACACTATTTGAATCGAAGTTACACACACACACACACGCGCGCACACACACACACACACACACACGCACACACACACACACACACACACACACACACACACACACACACACACACACACACACACACACACACACACACACACACACACACACACACACACACACACACACACACACACACACACACACACACACACACACACACACACACACACACACACACACACACACACACACACACACACACACACACACACACACACACACACACACACACACGCACACGCACACACATATTGCTACGTAGATCGGGGTTCGAGGATTTTATACAAATCAGTCGCAAAGAATAAGACAGTTCTTCAGGAGCGAGGGAAATGTATTGTTGAAAAACCAGTCCTTGAAATATAAGATACATAGCGAAATTTACAGAATTAATTTCAGAGGTCTTCACAACTTCAACAGCTCTCAGGCACAACTATCAGTATCTAACATTATTCACAAGCACCGCTCGTTGTACTTAACAGCCGAGCTAATCGCTAGTTGACTCTTCCCGGTCAAGGCAAGACTACTTGTCAAAATAATACTAAACAAGTGTTTGTGTGTGCGAGTTACTTCCAATTTATAGGCCTCGAGGATCCTTCGAGAAAGTCGCTTGCATCATAGATCATGGGATTAGTGGGTTTCTCCACTTATTTCCAGATGAATCCTTAGGGTCCCGAACTTGTCAAAAATGGGCGACAATGGTCCCCAAATGGATTGCAAAAGTTTCCAAAATGGTCACCAATGTCGCCAAAATGATGCTAATTTGGCTTTATCACAAATATTTTACCAAGTTTCCATTGAATCATTCCATATGCGAATGTTGCAATTTTTAACGTAAAATAAATACAACATAGAGAAATATAAACGTATTACACGTCGATATATTCACTATTTACACTATTTTACGCAGAATTCGTAACAATATATAAATCATTAAATCCTTTTCTCTGGGTATTTCCTGACTTTGTAAAACTATATTTTCTTTTTAAGTTATTATTATCTGAGTAATAGTATTGATCTTTCCATTGTATAAAAAGTATTCTTATAGCGCTCGCCTCTTGATTGAAAAAGAACAGGACTTGACTTTTTAAAACGAAGGTATACTTATAATTTACGTCCTTGTAATCCATTCTCGCAGTCGATTTCCGTAAACTCCATTTTTAGTGGATCTCTATTTAACAAAAAAAAAACATGCTGCCAAATTTAAAAACTATGGTTATAGTTATTCGAAAACGGGAACACATTTCTCTTATCAATAATCTTCCACAAAACCCCCCACCAACTCTCTTGGGAGTCAATTTCCACTAAACTAGAAAATTTAAATGTGAATGATCTTGATATATAAAAAAAAATTACCAAAATTCTATGTTTGTAAGTCTATTAGAGCTTAAGAACGGTTTTTTTTAAATATTTTTTTATCCACAGCACCTTCGTAATCCCTCACAGCCTTCCTTGAGACTAAATTCCGCAAAACTTTTTCTTGGCAGATATCTACTCAATAAAGAAATTTTCTTGCTGTAATAGTTCAAAAACGGTATTTTCTGTCTATTATGTCTACACCCCTCTCCATTGGGAGCCTATTACCACAAAGCCCATTCATAGTGAATCTCTACCCAACAGAAACATCTTTGACGCATTTCAAGTTTTTAAATATAATTGAATGGAATTTGTTTTTCTTTAACTCCCCTGTAACCCGTTACCACTCTTGGCAGTTCGATTTCCGCAAAATCCTTTCTTAGTGGATATATGCTCGGCAAAAAAAAGCATATTTATCGAATTTTGTCTGTGAGTCGAATACTCGTAGCTCAATAAAGATGATTGTTTTATGTACTATTTATTACTTATTATTTACTACTATTTATTTTTTACCAATTAAGCTCTTTTGGGGGGTCGAGTTTCGCAAAAACCCGTTTTTAGTGGATCTCTACTCAACAAAAAGAATATGCTTGAATAATTTTAAGTGCATAGGTCTAATAGTTCCAGCGATCTCGTGATGAATGAGTGTGTGTATCACTTTTCTCCTTCATATAGATAGATACATTAATCATAAAATTATTTTTCCTTTCACTTGATATTAAGTGAATTATTCTATTTTAAATTACTCTTTCACTTAGTATCACTAAGTTTTTTTAATAATTTATGTCATTAAAACTTCCACATGGAAATAGTTAAATACCATTCAATTGTTCACAAAATGAATTTTTTTCATATGTTTAACACATAAGTAAAATTCATAAGTAATGTACATTTATTTTTACCACATATCTTGTAATCTTCATTTCTATCTGTGTCTTGACTGAAAATGTATATTATCCTTTATATATTGTCAAATCTTGCCAAACATTTACTGAGGGAATGAACAGATCAAAACTTCATGTAATCTAACCACACATGTGTGAATACAAACCCCGATAAAAAGTCATAAGCCTGCATTCACGAATTAAATTCTTCTTGCCGTTGTATAAACAATAATTAATATTTTAAATCAAATTTAAATTATTATAATTTTGAGCTTATTTTAAGTATCTTCTTTTATGAATTTTTTTCTCTTATATATGAAGTTATGTAAGAAAGCTGTTAACACACACACACGCAAAAACTTGTGATTCTTTTTATGTATTGCTATTGACTTCAATATGCTACGTCCATTGATATTTTTGATGGAACAAATGTACATAAATGCTTATCTAAAATGTAATCAGCCCTTAAAATAGTTTTAGTTACATACATTTCAGAAACATTTTCAAAATTTAAAAAAGGGCCCTATCTTAATTTTTTGTAATAAGCAATAATTTAATAAGGTATTTTTTAATATTTTAATAAGGTATTATTTTAAAATTTAATAAGGTATTATTTAATAATTTAATAAGGTAATATTAAATTTACTTAAAGAATTACAAATCTATTATTTTCCGTTCAGTAGAACAAAAACTACAAGTGTTTTAGTAAAAGCAGATGCCAATACTTTTATCAATATGTTATACTTTAAAATGTGTGTTTTTGAAAATATTCAAATGGGGCAGCGATTGCTCAAAAGGTTTTGAAAATAATTAATTGAAATTTTTGTGTATGTTCTGTATAATAGTAGGAATTCAGATTTATCAATCACTGTTTTATTACAAAATGTACAGTTTTTTATGTGAATATAATCACTGTTTTTTAAGCAATTCCACATAATAACTAATATAAAGTGATCTAGTTTTCGGAAAAACTGAAATATCTCTTATCCTGAAGGTCATTCCAAAAATGAATAACGTAATAACACATCAGAATTAAAAAATCGAAAATTTGTTCATGAACTTTTGGTACAGAATGGGCCCTATTTATGTTATTTCTTTGTAAATGTTTTCCACTTTAGTAATATTAATTGTTTTTCTCTTCTTTATTTTAGCATATTTTTCTTAAAAATGTACTAAACAAAACCCCCAAAAAATTTTCGTTTATCCATTTTTTTTAAAAAAAGTTGCCGCAAGTAGTCGGATGGATACCTTAAAATTATTTTAAATAAGTAAAATAATTTATATATATTAAACAATTTTAATTGTTTTAATCTTATTTTTTTCACATTAAGATTACATAAGTAAAAAAAAATTCTAAAAAACAGTAAAACGTGTAATAACATTTAATCGAATAAAAGTTTAAATTATTTGTATGGAAAAAATATACATTGTGTGAAATCGAACACTGATTATTAACCGATTTTTGAAATCGACAAATAACACACTCCTTTAAAGTATTATAACTATCTAAATCTGAGAATTGTTCAATTAGATAAAGTTTAAAACTATTTCCTTGCATAAAAAAAAGAACGACTTTTAATGTATCGTAACAGACAACAATTCATTAGCATATCGCAAAAGTTAACTAATTGCCATAATAGAACACGCGTAAGATCCTGCTATCTAATGCTCAAGTAAGCATTTGATACGGAACATTAATAATGAAAGCAATCTAATGACAATAATTGGGAAAGTTCCATGCGAGCCCTTACAAACTGTCAAACGTAATTTGTGCGATACCCCCTCCCTGAGCGCAAGAGACAACCCCAATTATGCTAATGAATTAAGTTTCAAGCATTTGCACAGATTTTAGGCAAAGACCAATTTTCCTTCACTACTGAGCCTGTCGTCTCTAACTAATGGACATGCAAATTAACACAATCCCTCGAAGCCCCACCATAGCACCTCCAAACTTTTACCCAGCCTGAAAACCAATTCTAGGGAGTGAAGTTCTTGAAATTAAGCTGCCGGTGCATAGAAGCAATTTTTTTCCTCCCTTCTTAAATCCTGGTATTTAAGTATTCCTAGTACTAAAGAGATTGTCAGTGTTCTGTTCATTAAGCCAACACTAGAGAAGTAGTTCATTTTGACGAGGAGATTTGTTGAGGTTTTGTGATTTGAGCCTCTTGGAGAATATTGAAGTGTTTGAATTTTTTATTTGTGAGCAAAAGACAGTTGATATATCATGTGTCATAAAAGGGTAAAGTAGTTTATATTTTAAGCATTTATTTTGTAGAGTTTGTGTGTGTGTGTCTCTCTCGCGTATAAGAAGATTTGTGCCCAAAAGTATCTTTTATAAGTATGGGGATAAAGCGTATATTTTATGGGATTTCTATAGCAATGAAGATCTGTTATTTATTTGTTTGTTTGCTTTTTTTAGGGTATCCAACGGCCAAAATGGAAGATTTATATGGTACCAAGGGAAGACATAATATTTTTTTATAAAATCGATGTGTCGTGCAGAAAGTTATATCGGTGCTGATATTCTAAGGACTTTAGTTTTGTAGGTGGAAAAATATTTGTTTTTAAACGCATGGATTGAATTTTTTTTCATGGTAACTTTTTGTTACTTTTAAGACAAATAAAGTGTATGTAAGGGATTTATATGGACATAAAAGAAGCTTATTTTATCTGAAAGATAAAAATTCTCCCTCTTTCATTAATAAGTAGTTTAAAAAACTCTATAAGACATTTTCAAATTTTATCGGAATTTCTTTACACGAGTGACACGTTCTATAATTTAAGTTTAATTATTTTCTTTAATTAAATAAAATTGGAGTTTTAATAGTTTTTTTTGCCGCATGCTTCAATGGCAAAAACAGTTGCAAGTTTTTTTTTCTTATTCCAAAATCCTATTGATTGTAATTTAAAAACAGTTATCAGTGTTTTATTTTCTTAGGAAGTGTTGTAAATTATAAATGTAAAATGAATAGATGACGCTGAATGTCATCTGAGCTGTACTAGCTTGTAGAGTCAGTTATGTAATTTGTTTTGTTCTGTATACGTGTTTTCTGTGTGTGTCGTCTACTAAACCAAAATGTCTAAAAGGATGGACTGAATCATTGAAATAAGATAAAAATATCAATAATATAATCGTCTATCTGACCATGGAATTAAAGAATCAGGAAATACAACAGGAATAATTTAATTTAAGAATTCAGTATCTTGTAGATTGTGACAAAAAATCCGGTAGCATCTATTACATTCATTCGATAAAATTTATATTCAAATATGTTTGATTTTATCCTAATTTATGGAATAAAAAAATAATTTTTTTTTGTTGTAATACTATAACAGCTAAGTCGGTATACATTTGATGGTTTAATTTCTCCTCTTCAAAAGGTTTTTGAAAATGGAGGCACATTTTTTTAAGATTTCTCAATTTTTATTTTAATGGAAAACTTTACACATTCAAAAGTTTTAGTATATATATTTCTTATTTTTTTGTTGTCGTGCAATTTAAACTGAGATACATACGAAAAACGAGATATAAATGAACAGAAACATACAATCGAATCACAGAAGAATGTAGACTTTATTACAAACGATCTTTGACTTAGTACAGGGATCGTTAACCTTTTAGCTGCAGTGTGCCAAACCTATCTACCAATATAGTTCAGCGTACCGTACACAGTAAGACATTTTTGAAAAAGTACAACTGTTGTCGTGGTCGTATGTTTCTATCCTGGGATACATATGAAATACAAGTGGAAGAACAGATACATACAATACAAACATAAGAATATAGGCATTTATTACAAATGCTGATCCCAGCATATAACAGAAAGGGCGCGATGCTTTCCGTTCGAGACGGAATTTAATTCAGGCGATAATCCGACTTCTTTTCTAGAAGATACATGCATGCATTTTTCGGGATTCGAGCCCGAACCCATTCCATTACAAGCCGAATGTCATAACCATCGTACTAGCTGGGCGGCTCTTTTTTTGTGTAAAATTTTAGGTAGCATTTGGCATGCAGCACGTCGTCTTAAGACAATGAAAAAAGAAATTTGCTGATTAAATCATGAATGTTTCTTGATTTTGTATGATATTTATCATGTGGTAAATCTAAATATATATATTATGTTTTGAAATTCACGAAGAAAATAATCGACAGCAAAAATTCAAATTAAATTGAAATATGTTTAAAGCGAAAACGCTTAAGACGAAATATCGGTTAAAACGAAATAATACAACGGATTCGACAAATCACTACGTATTTTTGCATGCATTTTTTCCCCTCTTAACAAGAAACAAAAACCACTCGACACGAAAAGATTTCCCTTTTGTTCAAAATACGGAACACAACTGAGATTTACGAAGGGTGTGAAACGAAAGACAGATTGTTTCGCAGTATTTTTCGTATTACTGGACTGTTCTACAGTATCATCGGGAAAATTCGGTGCAGTAGATGATAATATGTGTAAGCCCTAATTTTGGCAGACAAATAAATTTTGGAGATATTTCGAGGCTGAAAAAATGTCATTGATACAGATTCCGACAGCGAATGAACGATGCAACTCCTGTTCATACGTCATCTGAAATGAGACACATCATGAAAAGTAAGAAAAGTTATTTAGACACACATTCCAATGGTGATATGAATAGCAAAAGGGACAACATCGAAAAATTTGTTGACAATTTGAAAATAAAAAGGCAATGCAAAGAAATATACCGGATTATTTTTCAAAAACTCAATAAATATTTTGGTTTTCAAAAAACTTGAGAAAATTTTGTATTAAATTTCCTTTTTATGTGAATATTTTTGTTTCGATGAAATTTTTAAAAACATTCCTGTATACATATCGATGTAAATAAAATTTCTCTAATAAAATTAAAATTTTGTTAAATATATGTGTTTTTTTAATATCCTTTAACACGAAATTCTTTTAATACGAAAAAAATATTTCAGTCCCTTCAGTTTTGTGTTAATTAATTTTCGCTAAACATACTTATATTTGCAAAAAAACATGCTGATAGAGTGATTGTGTACTTACTATATGCTACTTCATACACATAAATATAATTTTGTATTAAATAGCTGCACATTTTACTGTGTTGAACTCTTGAAAACTGTTTTGTGATAAGTTTTAATTAGTGCCTCATTTAAAAGTGATGTACTTTGTGATTAAATAACCAAAAGAAAATATTTAGTATCTTTAATTATGAATTTTTTCCCAATATTACTTACTGTTCACAGATTTCTCACGGGAAAAAAGATTAATTTAACTTAGTTTGCAATTCATCCTTCATTCTCACAATCTAAAAATAAAAATCCTTTTTCGGTGCAAAATATAAAATACAAATTCACTTTTTAAACAATATTCTAATAGCTACAATACTGATGAGAAACGTAGCTTTAAATTTAGATCAACAAAAAGAAATAAATCCTCACATCATACGTCTATTTTTGAAATTTGAACTGAAGAAAGAAAATCCAGTCAAAATTGTTGTTAAATAAACACACACACACACACACAAAATAGGTAAAACACACGAAAATTCTAAGTTGTATACAAGTTCATTCCCCATTAACATTAAATTGAAAAAAAAATAATACATTTTGAATTCAATCAATACATTTTGAAATTGAATATTGATCGCTAATGAATCTTTAGGAAACCATAAGAAAATAGTTGCTCTTTTTGCTTTCGTTTATTTTTAAAATAAAATATGATTTTACAAGGTAATCATTAGTTTTTTAGGTCAGTTTTCCATAAATGGTACTTAAAAAAACTCTACAAAGTGAAGAACATGCATGAAATAATTTGAATACGTGGACAGGTAAAGAAAATAAAGTGATATTTTCATTTCATATAAAACATTTTGATTGCATTTACAATTTTTAACATTAACTACTTAAGTACCAAATAACCACTGGTAGATATATGCAAAGTAAGGGTGAAATCCCATTGTAACCTCAAATGGATACATGGCATATTTAGGTACAGTACACAACCAGTGTAACCAGGACAGGAAACGTTATAAGAGATTTTTTATTAGGATTGTATAAAATTAAAAAAGTTAAGTTAGAAAATGTGTCTTGGTTACAAAAATTTGAAAAAAGTTGGGAAGTTAAAATTATAATAACAAATCTTTGTGAAATTGCTCAAAGTATTCTCAGAAACAGAAAAGCTTTCCCTCATGCATTATATAATTGTATTGTCATTTTTGTTCCATTTCTTCATCTTCTTCATCACACTTAGATAAATCCGGATCTGATTAATTTTATTATAATTCATACACACACAATATTTATTCAATTAGTTATACTTCGTTCATTGTCCTCTTGTTTCTTTCGTGGGTGTATTTCATTTATTTATGCCTTACGAACCACATTTATTCATTACAATTTACAAGATAAAGATAATAGCATTGAGTTAGGCATTGAGAAAGTATATATCAAAATTTGTGACCTTTTACTTTCTAAAGTCTTTTTAAGGAATAATTTTTTCAATCCAGACAAATACTTAATAATTTATGATCAGCAAAATTAGCAGGGTCAGTTGCCCTTAGGCAGAAAAAGTAAATAAACACCATATTATCTAAAATTATATTTGTAGATCAAAGTCATAGGATAAACATGACTGCTGACATAATAAAGAGAGAACTGAAATTAATTTATTTATTATACTTATTCATATATACATAAGGATTTAGGGCAAAATGTATTATAAGCTATCATTGCAATTTCAAAGAGTATCGAAATTTAAAATTCCTTGTTAGGGAGCTGATGTACGTTAAAGAAAACAAATCATTTTAAGAGGGTAAATATGTAAGCGAATCAATGAAAAAATGTTTATTTTGGTTAGGTACATCCGGTGACAGAAATGGCGTATTTGCCAGAAACGTTTCTCAGGGACTGAATCATACTGACATACATACTCGAATGCACCGTTACAAACCATTAAACTACGAGCATGTTATTACCAGGGAAGATTACGTTACTCATCACCTGAGGAAACTTATTAGCAAGATTCAGCAACTGTTATTTGCAGTAAATGTTTCAAGAAGTTTTGTTTCTTGATTACAAAATGAAAAATTAATAAAAAAATAATAATAGTAATGAAATCATATAAAATAAAGGTCACATGACTTCTAAATATGTGTTTACAAACAGACAAAATGCTACGTAAGTTTTTGTGATTTTACATACCAGCGTTATGTAGAAAACAGAAAATGACATGTTATCATCACTAGAATACATATTCATTTTTAAATTATCAAAATATTAAAATATTTTTATTACGTCTTTTTTATTGCATGAAATTTCTAAATATAAGTGCAAAATTTCGTAACTCTAGTTACGTTACTTAGAAGCCCAGTGACTGAATGGTAGTGCATCGCGTTTCCACGCCACAGATCCAGGGTTCAAATCACAGGCTGGGCAAGCTTGACTGAGCCTTTCATCCCTTCAGTCTGTCGTTAAATGAGTACCAAGTTTGCTTTGCAACTGAACACTGAGGGTTTCGCGTCAAACTGATCACTTGACCGAAATATCTGCACTTGCGCATAAGGTCAGGGAAACTGAGATGGTACAGTAGGCCTTGGCTCTCATGGGCTTTTGCATCACTGAGTTCAGTTCAGTTCAGTTGCATTATTTAGCCAGTTATTTAACTTTTAAATTCCTACTATTAGTTCTAACTCTCCCTATATATATATATATATATATATATATATATAAGGATAATTAAATTCCCTATATAGTACTTAACTTTAATTTTTCACTACATCTTCAAGTATTAAATTAATCACCCCATTATTTCTCCTATTTCCATTTGTAAAGTAATTACCTCACTCACATTGTTTTGTCCATTGATGGTGGAAATTTTTGTTTCGATATACTCCACAGTGTGTTATCTCCTGATTTGTGCTATTATTTTTTTTTGAAATGATGGTGACACTGGATCTTTTATCCAAGAGGACTTCAACTTGTTTGAAGTTGATTATCGCCTGGATGATCACCACTTCTCATGTTCGATCTGGTTGGAATACCATATTATTTTCTTGGGTTCTTTGACTGAGGTAGAAAGTTGGGACATCCGATCGCAAAACCGCCGGTCGTTGCCGCGAGACCCGTTGGTTTCTCGGATACATGGTCGGCCGCTGAAGAGAAAAGGACGAATGGTGATGAGAAGATGATGGATGCTGAGGAGAGTATACATTGTATTTTGAATAACGCAACAGGTATTGAGATTAATCATTTCTCCATTTCCATCTTCCATACTGTTGTCTATGGGCAAGTTGATTCGTATGATGAGGTACTCTTGTCACTGGATACTTTGGGTATATAACTTCGCTCCGATTTGATTTTAATTTTTCTTGTATATTCAAAATTTTCATTTTTTCTTTCAGTTCCTCTATAACGCCTCTATATCATTTTGTAATTGCATCTCTCTATGGCTCTCTTTTCCTTTAACTCCTTTATAATGTATTATTTTTCAGTTTCTTCTACCATTTTTATTCGGGATGTGATTTCTTTCATTCTGTAGAAGTATTCTATTTGAGTCTCTTTTGATGTTTTTTTCTGTTTTAGGTAATTGAAAATGTATCTCCGCGGAATTTACGTGAGTTCCAAATTCGCGTATTAAATTATTTTTCAGTTCATACAAATTTTCAGGGATTGATCGTGATTTGATGTAAGTTTTTACAGCTCCATCTACTAACTTGGTTATAAAGAGGATTTTTCGTTTCTCTGTTACATTGAAAGAATCACACGTATTTTCAAAATTTGTGAAGAATAATTCGATGGGCATTTCCATGTAATAATTTTGGAAAAATGTCTGTAGATCCTCAAAACGGATATCATTTTTTATAATTGTTATAAGTTTTTTATTTTTTATTCATCTGCATCTATTCTGTTCACATCTGTATTCTTTTCTTGTTTAATTTTATTTTCGTTCTTTGCTTCAATTTTTAAAATTTTATATTCCGAAATTTCGTTAGGGGGAGAAGATAATCTTAGTTCTTTGGTGGTAAGAGCGGCGTCCTTCCTGGGGTTAAGAGCACGTTTCTTCATTTTCCTTACCATAGATCCTTCCTTTCAATTCCGGCAACCCGACGTATTCAGCAAAGAGATGTACAGCGCAGTCGAAATTCCATAAAATTCTCTATAACACTTCTTACGATACTTGGCATAGTTGAAGTTCATTTTTATTTTAAAATTATTTTACAATTAAGATAGATTAAGTTAAATATTTGAAATCCATTGAGGATTCCCCGCGCAGGTTCGAATTCTGCCGGCTTTAATTCCAACATGTTTCTAGTCAGAAAAAGTCTTAATTTCTAAAAAAGGATATTTATTCTATGAATTCTCGACACCATCTGACAGAAAGAGAAAAATGATGCCAAAGTGAAATCTTAGTGTTGTTGCCACTTAAGTCCAGATGTGAGAAAGTATCTCTGATTTTATGAGTGTACTTGAAAGTTAATGCTGACATATAGGGCTATTAAACATAATGATCTGGGATCAGAAATGTTTAGTGGCCAGGCGATATGTTTCGGAGCAATATTTGGGTGATTAATTTAATACTTGAAGATGTTATGAAAAATAAAAGTTAAGTGCTATATAGGGAATTTAATTTTAAATCTAATTTAATTATCCTTACATTTTTATATATATGTATGTATATACATATATATATATACAGAGAGAGAGAGAGAGAGAAATGTAGGAGCTCCTCTCTCAAAATTCTCTGGGATGTGAAAAGTGATTACCTGGTATTTTCTGGGTGGGATATAAAACTCTGAAATTTAATTTTAGAAACTCTCGTATTTTTGCCGGTAAATGCTGGCCGACCGTAATGCCCCCTCGTAAAAAGAGTATCTTGAAGTGGGGAACGAGAAACTTGATTCAGATTTCAGAAACTCCCGCATCTTTGCTAGATATTGCCGGAATGATGTGGAATTTCCTTGCGTTCGAGTCCCATGCCCGGATTTTCATTTCCTACAGCAACTAAACTTTCAAGCGCAGCCTTGCGAAAATACGATCGCAATTGTTGTCACTTTTTTAGATGGTGGACAAATGCACATTACGCATTTATGCCACCATTAGATGTTCACAAGAAACCAGATGGAATGTGTACCATTAAAAAAGAAGCGGGCTGTCTATAGTATTGCGAAGAAGTTCAATCATAATCAAGTATACGTGTACCATGACCCATAAACATTCACTCAAAGCCTTATATAAAACTTTGCAAGGTTTTAACGGCCACGAGGAAGTATTCGGTGGTGCTGCCGTACTGCTAGTCTGGTGATTTCCGACAGATATTACCAGTCATTCCTCGCTCTACTTTTGCTCAAGAGATTAACGCATGTTTTAAATAATCGTTTTTGTGGCAAAACGTGGAAACACTTCGATTGACCATAAACGCGCGAGTACATTTGAAAGATGAAAAATCAGGGCAAATATTTTCTAACTAACTGTGAATGAGAACTGCATCCCAAGATATAATGAATCAAATAGCCAGATAATTTCTTTACTTCTATTCTGACAAAAAATTAACTAATTGAGAGTGTATTCCCTGATATACTGTATAATTATCTATGTAATGATTTGATTTGTAGTCCTGTTACTTAATCTGAAAAAATGTTGATATTGGTGAAATAAATTTCCAGATTTAGAGTTTTTGCCAGGTAATCCAATGCCTTCTAAATCAATCGACACTATTGTTGATGAAAACAAACCCCTAAACTTTCCAACTGAGTATTTGAATTCTCTGGATATATCAAGAACGCTACCACACAATTTTCCGTTGAAGATTGGTTCATTGATTATTCTGCTGTGAAACTTACGACATTCTATGACGTTTGTTATATTATTGGTAATCATATGAAACCGTCTACTGATAAAGAAATTATGAAGGAGTGTTTCTTAAATGCTTCTAATTTAGTGTTAGTGACAAATATAAAAAATATATTAATGAAAAAAATCAAAACAGGAGTTGTAATGTTTTGATCAGTTTTCCACGTTTTAAATTTCCAATGTTATCTTGGTCTTAAAGCATTTCTCCCCACCCCCTCCTTATTTATCTTCATTTTGTGACCCGCGTAAAATAACTAACATATGTATGCTTCCCGCGTGATGTACCCTTGCTTTAGAGTCAGGAATCAAACAGCTTCTATCAGTCCGTATTTAAAAATTTTCAATTAGCTAATGCGTAATAATTCAATAACAGTATTTTTAGCTACTGAATAAAAAAAAAGTTTATTTTCTAACTATGGATATTTTTGCATGTATTTGCTTATTATAGAATTTCGAAGAGGTGCACAAAAATTTGTATTTTCTGGACTCCCGATATTACGAGTAACCCAAAATTAATGAATAAAATGTTTAGTCCCTATGAATTTATTTTAAGCTGACTGCCTACCTTGAAAATGTCGTTTTTGGTATATATATATAAGGCATTTTTTTTATTTCAAAACCTTAAAGTTTGAACATTTTTATTTCCAAAATAGTTTTTCTTTTTCCTTTACGCGAAATAGATATAAAGTTATAGTGATTTTAAAAAAACATCTCTCTATGCAAAAGGGCAGTAAGATAAAACTTTAAATGAGTTTTTCTCAAAATTATGTTTTCGGAAGAAACTCTTTACAGATACATGATAACTTAAGAACCAAACCAGATAACGTTTTGAAATTTTTTGGGAATGTTAATTATACTATTTTTCAAAAAGTGGACCATCGGTTTTATTGTAGGTTAAATATTTTTTCATTTAGGGTAGTTTTTATAAAGAAAAAATATCAAAATTTTCATATTATTACGTATAATTGTCTGTATTTTTTTACATTTTAATATTTCTGTTAGATTTTGGTTCATTTTGAAGAGCACCGTAATATGTACGTTGTGTATAAAGAAAATTATGATAATTGTATTAGAAATCTTTTTATACAGTGTTACCCGTTTAATAAAAATTTGGTAAAATTTCCTTGAAAACAACCAATTTTTCTTAAAGTTCAATATTTATTTAAAATTTTTTATGTATTTACATATTTTTTTTTTAATTTTTCTTCCTAAAAACACTCAATTTGTTTCAAAAATTTGTTTTTATAAAAAAATTGGGTCTCAAGTTAGGCAGTCACCTTAAATCCGAGCCCGACTACATATTGAAATTTGTTTTAAAAGATTTAATTTTTATAATAATTATTTGTTAAAAATGGGGGTTTGCTTCTAAAATGTACATTTTATGTGTGTTCAAATATGATGCATTTAAACATTTTTATATAAATATATTCATACAAATTTGTGCACAGGGTAAGATGTCACCTTAAACTATCAGTATGGATGAAGATAAATAATTCGGAAAGCATTGTATGACAGATTGTAAATTACTGCTGCATTCTTTTGACTTCCATATATTGACATAACTGTGTCTTGTAATAATATTCTTTTAAATTACATCAATACGATTCGGAGGATTTTGAGTTAAGAATGTTCACTAATTTATCAAAGTGTATGCCTGTAGATGAAATGTCTGAATAGAATATAATAGTAGATATATATTGATCGTATAATATTCTGTGCATGTCCTTGGATTTAATGACATCGTATGCTCAGTAAGTGCCAGAAAAACACGTTATTCAAAGAAACCAGTTCCTAGGAATCATGGAGGAATTCAAAATCTGCTTCAGAAATAAATGAGACACGCTGTTTGAAAAATTCTCCTTTAGTATTTTGGAAAAATGTGTATCTAGAGTCTAAGGAGTCTCATTATATATATACTATATATATATATATATATATATATATATATATATATATATATATATATATATATATATATATATATATACACACACACACTTTGAATACTTTATTTGTCCATATTTCTAAAATAGTGAATATGTTTTATGGGATAATATTTATTCAACTAAGTGTCAAGGAAACATATTTCCTATTTAGATATAAACATATAAACGCATTTTTCCAAGACTTTGATCATTACCATAAGTGTGTTAAACTCAAATTCTGATGGGCCAAATAAACAAGATTTAACTTAAGGTATAGGCCACAGAGAAAATTAAAATTGATATTAACGTAGGTTTATTTCGAATAATACATTATAATAAACATGTATAAAAGAGCAAAACAATTTAATGTTTACGTCCTGATACTTGACATCTCTTCTCTGCTATTATCTTTTCTATTTAGGGATAGATCTTGATATTTTATTACATATTATTGTGCTCTTATATATTGACCGGGCCTCTAAAATGCTCGCTGCGGACCGCGAGTTTGACACCCCTGATTTACATGATACTTCTCTAAGAGAAAGAGATATATTTACATGATAAACGATACACGGGGACTGTTTTAAGCATAAACTAATTGACTTCTGTACAGTGAATTATTTAAAATAAAGTCTCTATTTTGTATAAATTATGAATCTATGCATTGATCATTTAATGAAAAATGTTAATTATTCGAAGACAAATATATTGATCACGTCAATTTAGTTGTAATATTCATATTACAATAATGCTGATAATGTAATTTAGTAACATTAATGCAATATAATATAATTAGAACACTTATAAAAAACTTTTATTATAAAAAGATTACAAAGAAATGTAGTATTACAAATTTCTGTATTATTAAGGATCTATGCACAAGAATCAGACGGAAATACTCTGAGGAATTTACCATACATAAACGAAAAACGACAATAGCCATTAAGGGGTGTTGGAAAGCTAAAATCTTATTTTTTTTCACAATTTGAGATTTTTACATTTTCAAATTGTATAGATTTTAACCTTTTTAAAAATACCTTACTTTAACCACTAGGGTATCTAGAAGCCATTAAAACGTATTTTTAAATAATCGTTGTGAATTTGGGCCATGCCCTTTTTAATGGCGAAAATTGTAAGCAAATTACTTTGTTTTTGCTTAAAAGTGTAACGATTGATATAAACCAAAACATGTATCTTTTATTTTAAATTGAGCCTTTTATTTTTTTATTTCCTAGCCGATTAAAAGTCTCACTGTATACATTAAAATCAATTTATCTCAAAATGTACATTTTAATGTGAGATGTACCTTTTCTGAGAAACTACTGCTCACAGGTATGTAAATTTTTTATGAATTATTCATAATGATGTCTAATATATACTAAAATGAACTTTTTGTAAAAAACTCAAACATTTAATTTTTACAAATTTTTTTAAGTAAAAAATGGGTCAAATTTCGTAATGTTTGATAAAATATTTTATAATTTTTTAAAAAATTCAAAATTAGCTAAAAGCTCATTTTAGTATAATGAGAGAGTTGTATGTACTTTAATAGTATGAAAAAATTTCAATTATGTACATAAAACAGATTTTGAGAAAAGGTACATCGAAAACAGCCAATTTAACATTGTCAGTATAGAGAGAGAGAGAAGTTTCCAACTCCTCTTAATAATTTTTTAGTTTACTGAATAAAATTGAAGTGTCTGAATTTTGGAGGGGGTGGGGATATTTGAATATTCATACACACACAAGAGGAATGTAAGGGGAGAACTAAAAGAAAAAATTCTTCCCATTTTTAAATTAATAGTTTTAAAGGTGAGACATTTTTACTTAAATTTTTTTATGATTCATCTTGAAGTAACGTACAATATACCTTCTGTAGCTTTATTTGATTTTCGTTAATACTTTTTTTAAACAAATACTACTAAACAATCATTCGTAAAACTTATAAGCAAATTAAAACATCTTTCTTTATAAATTTGGTTTTTTTAATATTATCACTTTTTAATAATACTTGTTCTTGAGTGGAATACGCACCTGAACGTATTCCAGGAATTTCCCCATACACGAGTTATGGACAATATTTTGCTCGGAAAGAAATGCGCGAAATGGGAATAGATGAAGAAATTCGTGCTCCGGAAATATTCTTCGCTAGCGTAATAAAAAAGGAATTATGAAGCCTGGAAGACAATTGATGTGGAGCGTATTCCCGTTGCAGTCATGTTTAATCCGATAAGAAATTTGCCATACAATGCAGGGAAAAAAGGTTGCTAGTGAGAGAAAAATACATGATGAGATTTGCCTTTTGAATGAATTAACTTGATTAACGTTGACTGATGAAGGTTTGTGACAATATAGTACCATTTTTATAAAATAATAATTTTCAGAGATCTATTCTGAATTTCGAGAAACACCGTTATGCAATTTACAGAGCAAAGACAATATTTTACGAAATTTAATAAAAAAAGTTTTAAATAATATAAATAAAAAATATACCTATATATACTATGACTTTCAACCCTATTGCATTAGGGTATCCGACTACGTACGGAACTGTTGTTTTGCAAAAGCGTATAAATGGATACTTTTTATGATATTTAGTGTCACTTGGATTAGAATATATGTATAAAATTGTTTTAGCAATATTATTGCAGTAAAAATTATTTAAAAACAATATTTTGGCAAAAAATGAGCATATGATTACCTTTTTTCAAAACATCTTTTTTTTATGAAAAATGCTTCTACATTAATAATATTTTGCCTATATGTAGCACAAATCTCTGTACAGAGTTTGAACTAGAATTTTTGAAATATATAACATAGGAGTGGATTTATCCATTCTTTAATACAAAAGAGTGGAGACACCTATAATTATTTCAATTGGTAGTAACTCTGAAAATAATGTTTTTTTCGAAAATCGTAGGTCAGGCCCTCTGGAAAAATCTTTGCTTTGTATAAGAATTTTTTTTAATATTGTTGAAGCATTTTTCAGCAAAGGAGAATGTTTTGAAAATAAGTATTTCTACATTCAGTTTTTGCCAAAATATTGCATTTAAATACTTTTTTTTCTAATAATATTCTTAAAACAATTTTATACATATCTTCTAATCCAAATGACACTAAATATCCTGAAAACTATCCATTTATACGCTTTTTTTAAATCATGGTTCCAAACGTAGTTGGATACCGTAAAACAAAATATGAACGACGCACGCGAAATATGATTCATACAGTTAAATTTATTATTCAAACCCTTTTACCAATGTAAATATCAGTATCTACTGTAGTAAAATGAAAGATTCGCCATTTAAATTACTTTAATTTTTTATACTCTTAATTCTAAACCAACGTGGATATCAGCATGTTTAACTGTGGTGAAAATTGGCGATGGAAATTACAAATATTGGCAACAGTTTAATAAACGTATGCTTAGTTTTATAAATTGTATACTTTTTTTTACTTTCAAAATTCCTTTCGTCTTCATTCACAAAGAGACATTTTCATGCATTCACATACTTTCTGTTTCGAACATTTTGCAGTGATGTGCGTAGGGAGGAGAGGGGTGTGGAAAGGGGTTCTCTGGAAGGAGTGGAGTGAGATGTTTCTTTTTTCTGCCCGTCTCTGTCTCAAATATGTTGTGGTCGAGGCAGCAGTGCGCTTTTTCCGTGGATGCGTGTTTTTCTGATGGTCGTTCGGTGACTGCAATGCAACGTGCATTCTTCGTCATTTCGATATTCTTCCACGAGGTCGTGTTCCTGATTTGAAAAGTTCTTTAAAGTGGATGGACTCTTTCCGAGTAGCTGGGATTGTCTCCAAAGAAAGGGAAGGACCTCAGAAGACTGTTAGAATACATGGAAATGTGGAATAAGTTTGTGTGTCAATTCAAACCGGCAAATGACAATGATTCAACAATTCTTCTTACTCACTCTCCAGGAAAGGAATCTGGACAACGTGTGGTTACATCAAGATGAGAGAATTCCCCGCATCTCCAGGGTTTCCACGGGTTTTTTAAGAGCAGTCTTTCTCGAATGACTGATCTCCCTGCGAGGGAACGTAAACTGACTTGCGCACTTTCCAGATTTATCACCTCTTGGTTACTTTCAATGGGCCTATTCTCAAGTCCCTGGTTTACAAAGCTCGCTACAAGATCCTGTAATACCTACGGAACAACAGCCGGGCCGAAATTGATAATATTTCAGTCGATATGTTTCAAAATGTGACTCAAAGTTTTCAAAATCGATTGTATCATTGTATTGAAAAGGGAGAGCGACATTTAACAGACTTTGCGTTTAAAGTTATGTGAATTCAAAGTTCCAATTTTGTGTGGTAAGTCGAATGATACATGCAGTGTGTTTTATTACATTTCCAAAACAGGAAGTTGCCACCTCCCACCCTCTATAAAACAAAATACATAAGATCAATTAAAAATAGTATGCGGTAAATGAATGGACATTTCCAGGGTCTACTGATCTGAAAAGTAAAGCAGAGTAAAAATATCAGTCTACTTTAAGGTATCTGACTACGTTCGGAACCTAGATTTTGTAAAAGCGCATAAATGGATACCTTTCATGATATTTAGTGTCACTTAGATTAGAATATATGCATAAAATTGTTTTAAGGACATTTTGACAAAAATACTTTATATAAATACAATATTTCGGCAAGGAATTAACTAGAAGTTTTGAAAAATTCACATTATTTTCAGAGTTACCACCAATTGAAATAATTATTAGTGTTTTTTTCTTAAAATTGCTACCCTCTGTTGTCGTAAAACATGGATAAACCCACTTCTAATTTACATATTTCAAAAATTCTACTTCAGCCTCTGTACAGAGGTCTGAGCTATATACAGGAAAAATATTATTATAATAGAAGCATTTTTTCACAAAAGGAGAATATTTTGAAAATGGGCCATTCTATGTTCTTTTTTTGTCAAAATATTGTACTTATAAATAATATTTTATTTTAATACTATTCTTAAAACAATTTTATTTACATTTTCTAAATCAAGTGATACTAAATATCATAAATATTATCCACTTAAACGCTTTTGCAAAATCACGGTTCCGAACGTAGTCGGATACCTTAAACGCAATGAATTACATAACATTTCGTTCCATCAATTTAGTTTTGTTCTTCTTGTTTCTGTTTCTAATTCCACCTGTCTGATGGTGTCAGATCGAGGCTCACGAAATCCATCGTGGCAAACGCCTGTCGTTAACCACAGCTTTGGTCATCGTACAAGGGTTTGTTCTTAAAGCTGTTTGAGGGCATTTTTCTTTTTTTTCTTTTCAATGATTCAATGAACATTATTGACAGGTATATTTACATTACCTTCTAATTGCATTTCATTAAATCAAAATTTACTTTTACGATAGGTCAATGAAACTATTTTTACCATCATCAGAAAACAAAGTGTGTGTGATGAATTGCTTTTTTGTATTATATTTTTATAAGATATATTTTGAAATAAATTTTCCCCTTAATTCACAAGTCCAATGTAGTCACATTTTGTGTTGTAGAATTAATCATTTAACATACTATAAAAACCAGCGTACAACACGCCCATATTTTTTGAAGCTGCAATTTTAATTTTTAGGTGCATTTGTCGTATAACTCGCACCCCATTTTTTACAAATTATAATTTTCCTCATTTTTTTATCCGGCTTATAACGCGTGCTCGTAAATTTCGATCTTTTTTTGTGTTAAAAGTATGCATTATACGCCGAATTTTACGGTAATACAAAAGGACATTTTTTTTCCAAACATAGAATAATTAGATTTCATATAAATAAACAAATTCGTAAATAAGAGTATAACAGGTTCTTTAACATTTGGCTTTTTTCTTCCTTTTTTGCATCTATGCAAGCTTAATCAAGTATTCATTAGCCACAAACACATTTGATGTATTAAAAACACTGAATTAGTAAGAATTAAGTAAAAATATTGAATGTAACCAAAACATTTATGTATGAATGTGATTTAATCAACCGCGTTTGGGTTAAACACGCAAAAAAATAGCGAAAAATAACGAACCGAAAAAGAAAACAATTTTCTCTACTCGAATATTTTTAATTAAAAGTATTAGTCTTCTACTCTAAGTTGCTTTGTTACTGTAATTTGATTAGTTTTACCAATGTAATTTGAATTCCTAGTTCGCGAATAATTAAAAGGTTCATTAGGAAGATTTTGTAAGGTTCAGTGAAAGTGACAAAAAAAAAGAGAAAAGAAGTAAATTGAAAATAGAAACAAGATATGTATACTTAAGGGAAATCAAATCAAAGGCATGAAGCTTCAAATACTTTAGTGATTTGTAATAAATTGTTTGAAAAGTAAGGAAGACACTAAAATGAACTATTTAATAATTCTAGAATAAATTATTTTTGTATTTTTTAAGCATAATTAATCTTTTCACTTAGTTTAGTAGTATTTCAGATCTCTTGAGAGGATTTTAAATCGTTATAAATATGGTAAAGGTATGTTTAATTATCTGAATATGAGAAAACGCGCGCGCGAATCTTGAAATTTTGAAATAAAGTTAGGAAAAATGTGTTTTTTTTAGCAATTTAATTAATAGCTGCATATGAATCTATTACGGAATATTATACATGTGATAAAATACTTTTTTATTGTTTTTTTTTTCATTTCGTTATTATAATACTGCAATAATAATTGAAGCTTTATTTCAAGCAATAAACTATTTTTTATCAAAGATTAAAACAGCGCTATTTTTTAATTAATGTATTGTTAACAATATGTGCATTCATATTTCATGCATTTTTAATTTATTCTATTTCATTTTAATAAACTGTTTTATTTATTTTTTATTCTATATCTCTTATATTAATCATGCTTTTTTAACAAGTATTCCAGACTTTTAGCTGAAATAAACTTATAATGAAATTGTTCACTTCATTATTTATGATCACTTCAGCCTTTTATCAGCAAATATTTATTTTTATTATCGTTGGTTTTTCGCAATTTTTTGCCGAAAAAAGTATCCATTATGCTTTTTTAATAGTTAAAACTAGTATGTCTTAAACATCATATGTTGTTGTATTTAACAATTCGTATTCATATATTTCCTTTAAAATGTTACTTCTAAGAAATATTTTAGTATTCGGTCGAGTTATAGTCGACTTGTGTATTCATATCTTAGAAACTGTAATTTATTCATTGCTAACTGTGAGATATAAAAAAATATACCAAGACTGCCGATAAATAAATATCTTGTAGTGTATAGATATCTTCTAGAATACGCTAGAATTTTCTATGGAATAAGTTTATAGCCGTTTGAGTTAGAAAATCGATTATACTTATATTATATTACATTATCGCATATCATAGACTTAGAACTTCTACCTATAATATTCTGCAGAATTTTCCTCTGTATTTTAAACAGTAAAGGAGAAGATTAGCTAACCATAAAACTAGTTAAACACTATTTTTTAATAAGCAGTTCTCAGTCTGCATGTTTATGGATATAACATCCATCACTATATTGTTTCCAAATTTCAATTATATATTTTAATCTTTGGAGTTTAAATTATTTTTGTCTTTCAAATGGTGAAGCTATCTTATTTTTGATATATACTGTATTGTTTAACGGATCTCTGGGTCTCTGCACATGAAAGTACGGCGAGAATATATGGAGAGAACCAGGGCCTCCTATGTGCTCCTAACTGCCATCCAATGTCCGATAAACCGACCATTACGATAGCGGAGGCTTGATGATGTAGGGAGGCATCACGCTGGATGGCCGCACATACCTTCATGTTTTGGAACGAGGCACTGAGACTACTGTGTCCTTTTATTGGGTACAGTTGGCCCTGATTTTACTTTAATTGATGACAACGGCAGACCCATAGACTTCAGCAGATCGACGAATTTCTGGAAAGTGAGGATATTCGCCGAATGTGGATTGGACAGTTAGATCTCCAGACCTCATCTGTACAGAGCAGAGGTACCCAAACCTTTTGTCTCATAGACCCCTTGTCATGTTTTTTTTGGTTTGAGGTACACTTCTGCAAACCCAATTTTGAATTTTTGCAAATTCATCAACTTAAATGTCTTTTTGAGAGTCGGTATGCATAGAGCGACTTATTTTAAAATATTTAAATTACCAACTGTAGTTAAGTATTGCGTTTAAAACTTAAGAAACACATGCTATTTAAATTAAAATTTAACTAATACATTAAAAATTGATCAACAAACAAATATTTAAAATGGAAGGGATGGATCTGGTGCTTCAATAACAAATTTTCAGCATTTGGCATCAATCGAGACAGGTTTAACTTTGTCGGTTAATAGTGTCCTTTTTCTTTCTTTGACCGTATGAATTTATTGCCTGTTGTGATAATTACTGTAGTCAAAGCATTCTTAAAACTAGTTTCAAGATCTGAATAAAGGGCATTTAAATGTCGAATGCAGGTTTAAACGTCATTTTCCTGACACTGTCTGTGGCCTATCGGAAAACTGGGAAAATTTGGGACGTCCAATATTATGTCTCCTTAGCTTAATTCTGGCAAGAAATGCAGAAATGATGGTCCTTGTAACTGCAAATTAGCTTCATCAAATTTAGTAGATAAATTTGTTAAATAGGCAAAGCTAGTTTCCACGATTACATTTTTTTTTAAAATTAAAGTCACTATCCGTAAGATGAGAGCCACTATCGTAGACAGCCATTTGCACCTCATAGCCCCCAAATAATTTTTTCGCTGAATCGAACCCCCCACCCCTCTTGCAGGTCAGTATAGATCTGTGTGTGTGTGTGCGTAGGTGAATATAGACTATATACTTAGGGAATCACTAATATAGAGCACGCCTGGGACGCTCTGCGGAAGGCAATTATAACTCGGAAAACCCTTCAAAAACCATCCAAGGCCTGAAAATCAAATTGCTATGCGAGTGGGATTAGTTGACGTAGGAACTCATAAATTATATTGCTTTTGGTATAAAATCAATGTGTGAGGTCTGTTTTATCTGAAACAGGAGATCATAGCCCCCTTATTTACCAAATGTTTTTTATGTTATGCAACTACTGTTTCATACCTTCCGACTTCGATAAGAGTTACGCATGATCTTGCGTATGTATTTTAAGTTTTAAATGGTCATTTGTTTTTTGCATTGTATTAGCACAATATACACACTTTTCACTAAAATCTGTCCAGTAGTTCTATTGGCAATCGACACAATTTAAAAATTCGGTGCTTTTAGAAGCTTAATTTTTTTCCTATTCTCATCCTTTTTTTTCAATTTTTAAATTTCTCATTTTTGTATCCGCGCATTTGTAATTTTCGATCTTTTTATGTGCTAAATACGTGCGTTATACGATGGATTTTAGAGTATATTTTTTCCCATGAAACTGAAAGAAATATAATGAATTTTTAAAATTGATTACCTGAATTTTTTAATAAAACATCTCAGTAAAATAACTCAAATTTTTCAAATGAAATTAAATATTTTAAAAATTATATCACATGGATTTATAAGACAGAAAACAATATATTTTCATAAAATTTAGTATATTAATTAAACTACAGTAAAAAAAGTAATCCATCATTGTAATTTAAATTCTTGTGGTTTCAAGTTTCAATTTTGTTTCTTTAACAAACTCCTTCTAAAATTGTCTAAAAAATATAATGTAACGAAATGAATGAAATTCGATAAATATTCTTTAACAAATAGTAATATATCAACTATTAATTTACTTAAAAAATTTTACTTTTTGCCATAATATAAAGACCTGAAACAATTTTTCGTTTCATTTGAAATCATTATATATATTTATGCTTTTGATTAGCTTTGGAGATAAAACATACCTATATCAGTTTCAGATTATTTATTTTGTATATAAACCATCTTTGCAAGATATATTGATTGGCTCAATTGAGAAGTGTTGTGAGTTAGGTAGTTTTAATTTATTTAATTTGCATTCACTAAATTGAAGAAGTTCAGTAAATTTTAAATTATGATTATTGAATGTTTTTTAAAAAAATAATACATTGTACAATTTCATTCTTAAGCCCCTGCGTACCATTTAACGACATCTGAATGCTTGCTATAGGGCAAACTCCCACTGTAACCTCATGTGAATACATGGCTTATTTAGAAGTATAACCAGCACAGAAAAAACATTCTAAGGTAGATTTTCTTTTATTGGGGTATTATGAAGTTGCAAAGTTTGAGTTATAAAATGCCTGGGCTACAGAAATTTGAAAAAAAAATAGAAAATTTAGAACTAAAACTAAAAATTGCTGCAGAATTGCTCTAAATGTTCCTTGGAACAAAAAGGTTTCCCATTTGCGTTACTTAAGTGTATTGTTAGTTTTATTCTATTTCTTCATCTTCTTTATCACAAATTGATAAATTCGCATCGGAGTGACTGTCGTATTCATCTGTTTCTGGCAAATATTCCCATTCAAACAGAATCACTTTCCAACGACAATACCATATTGGCAAGAAAAAGTAAAAATAAATACAACAAAAATAGTTTTACAAACCTTAAAAGGCGAAGCGAAACACGAACGAACGTGCGCCTTAATCAGGTCAAAAGGGGAAAAAATGAAATGTGCGTCGTAGCGTCAAGGTCAGTATCTACAGAAATCTGGGATTTCTGAAAGTGGGGATACTTGAAAGTGCAGTCTAGTAAACAAGGGGTTAGAAATAAAATGACTTCGCTTTTTTTTGCAGAATATGTGCGTTATGTACTTTTTAAAAATTTATAGTGTTTGTGAAGTAATTGATACAACTCGATTAAGATTTCAATTTTTTTTTGTTTTGTTCTACGAAATATTCTTACATACAAAACCATATGCCAGCTACATTCTGTTTTGGCATACGTTCATCATAGCACGATGAAAGTTTGAGCAAAATAAACAAAACACCAACACACGGTCAACAATTGGCTTATAAATTTTGTTAGTCTTGTAGTTAGACATGATGCTTTGCTTACTGCTATTTCGCAATCGACATCTGACCATCTGAGATCCACAATTGCAAGGCTGCCGTTAGTTCCCGGAATGGAACACTTTGCCTTTCGGGATATAGCATTAACGTAGAGAGCCGCCTCCACACTCAACATGTGCACATGGAATGTTTCACGAAGCCAGCGTTTAAGCCATCGTCCTAACCAAAGAAGTTCGCAACTGCAATTCCAAGGGTTATCTTCTAACAACACTCCTCCTGTGGAAAGACAACTTGTTAGTATACTGAGAATAAAAACATCATATAGCCAATTAAATTAAAATAATTATCTTAAGGTATCCGACTACTTGCGACAACTTTTTTTTAAGAAAATGGAGATATGGAGCTTTTTTTTGTGGTTTCTAGATTTATTTAGTACATTTTAAGAAAAAAAGGCTAAAATTAAGAAGAGGGAAATAAATTATTACTACTAAAATGGGAAAAATGGGTAAAAATTGACAAAAATTACATAAATGGGGCCCGCTCTGTACAAATAGTAAATGAACAAATTCTTCATTTTTTCAATTTTGATGCATTACTTTGCTATTCCTTTTTAAAATGACCTTCAAGATAAGAGATATTTTAATTTTTACAAAAACTAGAGCATTGTATCTTAGCGATTATATGAAATTGCTTAATAAAACAGTGATTATATTCACATAAAGAACTGTAAATTTTGTTATAAAACATTGATTGATAAACCTGAAGGTTAAAACACTTTTACTGTTATACAGAACATACACACAAAATTTCAGCAAATTATTTTCAAAACTTTTTGAGCAATCGCTATCCCCGTTTGAGCTTTTCAAAAGAAACACATTTCGAGTAAAACGCATTTTAAAGTTTGACATCTAGTGTAAAGTTATGACATCTGCTTATACTAAAACACTGGTAGTTTTTGTTCTAGTGAATGGAAAATAAAAAAAAAAACTTGGTATTTTTATTAATCCTATAAAATAAAATCATAAAAAAAATGTTATTAACTTTTGAAAAAAATCATAATTTTAGGGTAGTCGGATACCTTAATCTTAGTGGACAAATGTTGCACCATAACGTTGTACGGCAGTGCTTCTCAAACTTTCAATATTTGCGACCCAATGTTCAACCATAATTTTCATCGCACCCCTTTTCATACTAAATTAAATTCAATAATGTATTAAATTCAATAATACGATTCTTTGACGCTACTCTTAAGTAGCACCGGCGTATATAAACGTATCGCCCAGCCAATGCGTTATTTGCTCCATACATATATATACGTCTTTCCAAAGTACGTTCTTTTCTGTGAACTGCTCCATAAAATTATTCCGAAGACTTTTTGGAATGCAATAAAATGACCTTGGTAGTGTTTGCGAAGGATTTACTTAATTCAGAGGATTTGATTATTTATTCCTTTACTACCTCTCCCCCTTTCTCAATATATGACATACGCATGCCTACTCGGAAAACGGTGGCATTTGGGAAAGAATCGCGCAATTTCTTATCGGCATTTAAACGATTAATTATAAACCGTACAAATTATCAAGATAAGTGTTAATGTTGGCATACAATTTTATATATGACACGTCCATGGGGGTCACTGGTAATTATTAAATTTGTTGTTAACTTAATATTGTTATGTTAATTGTAAAATACATTAATGCACATTATTGATATATTTATAAGTGTATTATATCAGTGTAATTGTATATTTTATTTTTTATTACGTCAAAATGAGTTTGTTTACTTTCAGCAAGTTGACATTTTTAAAATAATCTTTGTTTCAGACTTTTCAATATGCTCGCCCCCCCTCGTAGAGTTATCGTGTCCCATGGTTTGAGAACCACTGACGGGAATGTGATATATAGTAATATCTCGATTTTTATGCTACCCCGACTTTCTCGAACGCATGGTTACGTGATTTTGAAATTTCGTCGATTTTGACTTTTGTTTGAGGGGGGAAAAACTGATAAAAGTGGTGAATCTGGTAATGTAATTGAAAAAGTTGACGATCTTGCCAGGCAAATAAACTTAGAAGGGGATAGTGATGACGTTTAAGAACTGCTGAATTCCCACAATCCTAAGCTTACAATTGTTTAGCTCATAGAAATCCATGATCAAGACATTTATTACCCAGATGAACTTCACACCTAGTTCAATCAGAAGATCGTATAACGATTGGGAATTTGATAGAAGGCCTCAGTTTAATTGAAGAAAGACTACAAATTATGGAAAATATACACTTCATCGATGAACGTATTTTTTCAACAAAACAAGGAATAAAATAATTATTAATATGTTACAAGGAAATTTTGCGGAAGGAAAAAAAATGCGCCAGCTAATATTAATTTGTTAGATTTTATGAAACTGTCTACATCAAAATAACTTCCGTTTGTGATATTGTATTTGTGTGTGTTATCTAAGGTTTTTTATGAAATATTTTTTATACATATATTTTTATTTTATTTCGTCTATGGCACCTACTAAAAATATTTTTATATTTATATCGGAATTTCTACCCCGGCTTACGGGAATTAAACTTAGGCGATTATCACTCAGTCCCACCTATCACGTAAGTTATGGGTATTGCTATAATTCTTTCTTTTTTGCTTGAGTTAATGAAGCTTCCTGAAATTAGAACTTTAAAGTACATGTAACTTATGTTTTGACTAATGGAAATGCTTACTTTTTTCTTTTTATTGTGATACCTGCCATTATACTGTAGATATAATTTAACACTTGGTTTTTCATTTATTGACTTTTGATATTCAGCAACAAAATTGTTGAAACATAAAAAGACCGTGTTTTATTTTTAAAAATGTCGTAAATAAATTACACAGTGTTTTAATTTATTTTAAAGCAATATTTGTCCCACATTTACAAAAAAAACACACTCTAAATGGATAATCCAATAGGTCATCGAAAACATTGACAGCCATATCTTTTTGAACAATCTGAACACAAATTTAATAAAATGTTTCAGCAGTACAGGAAGAAATAGAGATGGAATTCAGCTAAACAGATTTATTCTCATCTAGGTTAGCAATAAGGTGTGCTTTGATGGTCGGTTTGAAATGCATATATATATATATATCACTTAAGAATCAATTTTCTAAATGGCATTTATTCTACAATATTTTTAACCTCTTAACTGAAACTGTAGTTTATATACTCCTCGCTCAACCAATGCGTTAACTGACCCATGCGTACACACATCCTTTCGAAATACGATCATTTTTTTGCGCTGTTATAAGTTAAACTATTCAGAAGGCTTTTGAATGCGATAAATTGAACTTAACCCAGGAGAAGGCTCGCACACTGCCGTTATGGTCGAGCGGGGTGACTGAGTCACACCAATCCTTTTTTCACAATTTTTTTCATTGTGCACGATAAAAATCGTAATTCCAGTGAATAATTTAACTAAGATAAAGTATACTTACTTACTTTTAAGGACTTGTTTATTTATTTATTTTTTGATAATTCGAGAAAAAAAATCTAATGAAACTGAAGTAAAACGCTTCAAATGTGCGTGACTTTAATAAAGGACACAACTCCCATAGAACTAATGCTAGAATTACAAGAATGGTATTTTTAGGCAACACTTTCATATTTTGTTGAAGGTATTGTAGTTCTTTTGGTTCTTGATGATCGACAATTAGCATGTTGAACTTTTCTTTGCTTGTGGTTTTTTTTGACAAGGTGCAGTGCGAATTGTGATACACTCGTTGCTTCTTATCTTTCTTAGTGGAGTTTTTAGGTCAGTGGTTCTCAAACTTTCAATATTTGCGACCCAAATTTTAAATAATAATTTTCACCCTGCTTTATAAAACGGCAGTTCCCAGGTTCGAAACCGAAGAGGAAGAAACTTTCAATTTCGCATTACACTACTTCTTAAAGTTTAAAATTTTTTTAGTGGAATGAAAAGGTTAAAATTAAAATAAGATATCAAAATGTTTTTATCAGATCGGTTATTTTTTGATGTTTTTTCAGTACATGTATATATATATATATATATATATATATATATATATATATATATATATATATATATATAGGCTTTTCCCCATACTGTTTCTTTTTACTTATATATTTATATGTTTAATCAAACGTTCAGAAAAAAGCAATTGTTTCAATAGTTATCTGTTAATTTTTCTTTCTTTTATTACTTATAGAAATTTGATTTTAATAAATGTATATATGTTTTTAAAAGGATTATTTTTATTGTTTCATTACAAAATAATAAGGGGTTAAGTAACGATATGTAACGGTTGGTTGTTTTATGAAAATCTGAAATCTATTTTATTATTTTAGATTCTTAGAAAATAACTATTATTAAAAAAAGCTGAACGTTTTTTTGTTTTACTCATAACATCAGAATAGTTTCCTTTTTATTGCTTCACATCAATAATTTTTTAAAATTCTAACGCAATATATTTTTCTTATAAGTCATACATCGAAATTTGGAGCTATATCTTATGTGTGAGAAGAAGGGGAAGATAGAACAATAATTTTACACTAAAAAAACCCGTGATCGGGCTATAGAGAGGGGAAATAACCTGTTTTAAATCAAAAATAAGTACAATGGAACAAATTTCGAAAAAGGGAATTTTTTGTCATAATTTTAGAAATCACTCACATTGTGCGCGTACAAACACAGACACAGAAATGCTGGTGTCCCGAGGAAAAGAGAAAGCCCGAGCAACGCTGGGCTAAGCGTTGGGGGAGTCATTTTGGAAATGAGTATTAGAAGTTCTGATTTTGTGAAAGAAAGGGAAAATTTAAAAAAATAGAGATAGCCCGTGCAACGCCGGGCCATGTATTAAATTTTGTATATGACAAGCCCATTCGAGTTACTAGTAATTATTAATCTTGTTCTGAACTTAGTATTGATACATTGATTGATTAAATACATTGTGAAGTGCAGATGCATTCATAAGTATACTATATCAAAGTAAATGTGTATTTCACTTTTTTATTATGTCAGAATGCATTTTGTTTTGTTTCCTTTCAGTAAATTTGCAATTTTTCGAATCTTTTATTTTTGATATGCTTATAAGGTTATCATCTCTTGTAAGGTTGTAAGGTACCCCTTGTAAGGTTATATCGCCCCCCAAGGGGGGTGCACCCCACAGTTTGAGTAACGCTGTTTTAGGTAGCTTGTTTGCAAATGTGTGTGTGTGTTTGCCACTTCCTTAAAAAAAGGGAGTAAGTGACAAAAACATTTTAGTTCCTATGAAGACTGCCAAATAGGAGGATACTGACTAGAGGTCACTGGTTACAAATAAGCAGTTTTCCCGGAATTAAGGATTTCGTGAGCCTGGGGTAACTCTGTGCCCCCCACGATCGTTGCCTGGTTTACAGTGTTTGTGAAGAATCTATTTATTTCAAAGAAAAATTTACTTATTTTTGCATCCCCCAATACACTGCATACAAACGGCTTTGTGAAAAACGTTGGTACAGCCAAATGACTTGTATAACTTTTAGTCGACATTTAAGGAGTTTCTCAAGCAATTTTGTCTTATATTCAAATAATTTTGCATGTTAAATAAGAGAAAATAAGTAATTGAGAAACCAGAATTATTTGTACAACATTTACGTTTATAACTGTGAAGGAAGAAACTATCTTGAAAATTGCTCATTTAAAAAAAAACCGAGTAGTAAATTTGAAGCGTTAACAGATGTGGGCGAGAAACATTTGCAGTACACTTTTAGATTTAAGGGGAGTTGGAAACCTCTCTGTTTCTCTATACTGACAATTTTAATTGGCTGTTTTCGATGTACCTTTTCTCAAAATCTGTTTTATGTACATGCTTGAAATTTTTCATACTATTAAAGTACATCTCTCATTATACTAAAATGAGCTTTAGCTAATTTTGAATTTTTTAAGAAATTATGAAATATTTTATCAAACATTGCGAAATTTGACCCATTTTTTAATTAAAAAAAGATAATTTTGAGTTTTTTACAAAAAGCTTATTTTAGTATATATTGACATCATTATAAATAGTTCATAAAAATTTGCATACCTTGAACAGTAGTTTCTCAGAAAAGGTACATCGCACATTAAAATTTACATTTTGAGATAAATTGATTTTAACGTATACAGTGAGATTCTAATCGACTAGGAAATAAAAAAATAAAAGGCTCAATTTAAAATAAAAGATACATGTTTTGGTTTTATCAGTCATTACACTTTTAACAAAAACAAAGTAATTTGTTTACAATTTTCGCCATTAAAATGGGCGTGGCCCAAATTCAATGATTATTTAAGAGTACGTTTTAAGGGCTTCTAAATACCCTAGAGGTTAAAGTAAGGTGTTTTTAGAAAGGTTAAAATCTATACAATTTGAAAATGTAAAAATCTCAAATTGTCAAAAAATAAGATTTTTAGCTTTCCAACTCCCCTTAATAATATTAATTAACTGTACAGATAAACACTGATCTTAAAGTTCTATTTGTTATTAAAATGATTTGTTATGTCAATTGTTAAGACACGTTATTATCTTCTAAAAAGAAATTTTAATTAATTACTCACAGTGAAATAAAAAAAAATACGAGGTAATTACAATAGGTAATTATTAATCAAGATAATTATTCTCCTTTTTGAAATAATTGAAAATGTAAATATGTACAGGTGTTTGGTAGTTAGGTAGCTTTAAATGCTTTAAAGGCACTTAACTGTAAGAAATATTTTTAACTATAAAGAATTTTTAGATTCTCATTAAATTCATCAAATATATTTATTAATATTGCGCGTTATTATTTCATTTATTTTTGAATTATACAGGTAAGCAAGAATTAAAAATAGAAAGAAAACTAAGCTTTAATGTATACAAGTATCGTAACAAGGGATTCAAATATCGTCCATTCTCAATGACTAATTTTTATTTGGATAACATAAGTTTAATCTCACACAGAACTAAACAAGTGCTCCATATTTCATATATATTTTATGTAATTAAATTCCAAACTAAACCTGTTAAATGTAATGATTTATAGAATAAAATATGTTCATAGTTTTCACCATAGTTAATATTTAATCACTTTAAAAATACAATGTTTTAGAATTAAATACATTTAAAATTTGTCATTCTTTCATTTTTTTTTTAGTTCTCTTCAAAAATCTTATTTTGCCCTCATTTCTCTTAAACTGTTTAGCTGATTTAATCAGTAATTGTTTGTATTTATATCTTAGAAATTTCGAGTTGTATAAAGTTTCGGATATAATGGAACCTATATATATATATATATATATATATATGCATTTAAAAATAACCATTTCAGTTACTCAAACGCTATTTATCAAAATTATTTAAAGGTTATTTATTTTAAATCCATAAATATGTAAAATAAGAATAAGTATCCTTTGAATCCTTATTTTTCAGTCTAACTTGCAATCGGGAGATAGATCCTGACAATGATCTAAATCAGGGTGGCCAATCCCCGGCATGCGCACCACAGTGTGGATGGATGTAGTCTTGTGGCATGCAAAGACTTGCTGGAAAATTTAAATAATTTTGGAAAGATAATAAGTAATTATTTTTTACAATTCTATTCAAGATGGGTTGTCTCAGACACAAAAAATTTGGATCAGAATACGTTTGCGAATGAATGTTTTCTACTATGAACATAATGTAATAAATATTACTTAAAACTAGCTGATGTGCACCTATAATAATGATCTAATATTGTGAGTATTTGTAAGAGGTAATCCTAATATAGATGATTTTGTAAAAAAAAGGAGAAATTCTAAAGCCACATTAATTAAGTGCTGAGCGTTTAATAATCATTTTAATAAAATGAATCAAGTTACTCAAAAAGTTTATTAACATTAACACCTAATTTAGTACTTTCATCTCATGTATTGTATTATTTTTAAATTTAGACTACGTATATATATATATATATTTAAATATATAAAAACAATCACAATTATCAATTGAAAAATTGAAATATATGAATCCTATTATACCAAAACATTTCAGAATATCAATGGCGAATATAAAAGATAATATTCCATCGTTTTCAAACAAAATTAAAAAATTATAAAATAAAATAAAAATTTATAAAATATCCAAGTGCAATCTCGGACTTAGGACCGATAAGTGGGGTTAAACTAGTTTGATGGCGCCAACCTTCCCCTATTGCAACTTGGTAAGTTAATTGGAAAATATCCAAATTTCAAAAAAAAAAAAAAAAAAAAAATTAAAATTAAAAAGTTAAAATTAAACCATTATACTTTAAATTAAAAGTTAAAATTAAATCATTATACTTGAAAAATAAAACTATTCACCATCGCATTCTGAATGATATTACAATATTAAAATTTAAAAACAATTTTAAAATTTAAAAACAATTTAGTGCATAATATAAGTGAACCATCAAACGCCCAAGATGATGCACCCATCTTTAAAATAGTTCTATAGGTAGAAAAAATAAATACTTGAGATCCGAAAGTTAAAATCAAAAAATATTTGAGATCCGAAAGTTCAAATTAAAAAATATCTAAAATCAAAAATGTCAAACAAAAGTCTGAAAGTTCAAACTAAAAAATCCGAAAGTTCAAGCTAAAAAAAACCTGAAAGTTCAAGCTAAAAAATCAGATAGTTCAATCTAAAAAATCTGAAAGATCAAGCCTAAAAATCTGAAAGTTCAAGCTAAAAATCTGAAAGTTCAAGTTAAAAAATCTGAAAGTTCAAGCTAAAAAATCCGAAAGTTCAAACTAAAAAATCCGAAAGTTCAAACTAAAGATTTCTAAAAACCGAATGTTCACATTAAAAACACAATATATTCACAAATGAATAGAGTAAATCATTAAAAACTCACCAAAGAGTATCCCATCAAGAATACTATCCATTTGTTATAGCATTTCATATTTTGCTATAATATCTAACCAATGTCATGTCAATCCAAACGATTCTTGATCCAACACAAGAGATTGACCACTTGGCATTAGATGCAAACCAGACCACATGTAAAAAACTTCCTTGATCATAATGTGTCATAAATGTGTGATTGGACATAAATGTTTAATTGGCAATAAATAATTTTAAAGTGTATATATAGTCGTGTAAATATTGTTCTAAGTGTGTGTGTGTATTAAAATGTATCCTGTGTGTGGAATGCACAAACTCTTCACAGCTGGACCACTAACAAGCTGACTCTGTGGACCTAATGTTGTGTGGTGGATTTGTGCATTTATGAGTTTAAAAATATTTTTAAAAAATATTTCTGATCTATATATTTTCTCAGGAAGTTGATGGGATAATCATTTTGTATGCAACATAATATAAATTTCTGGATATTTTTGAATTTATCAATATTGTGCGTATTTAAATTATTATTTCTCATCAGAAAATTTAAAATTATATTTCTAAATACTGATATATGTAGACAAATATTGAAGTTTGGTATCTTTATGACACTGAATTTAAATGCTTCCCTTTTATCATATATATTGCTGTATAATTTGTTGTCAATAATAGTTAAATCCAAATCTAAAAATTCAACTTTGTTTGAGTTAAAATTCGTCTGCATTAATTTTAGGTATTCCGGATAAAAATTAATGTTAGGTTTAAATTCCTATCATGACCTATAACAATTAAGTCATCTGTGTATCTTAATAAGAGGCAAGAGGGTTCCTTTCTTCGAATTGATTCATAATGGTGTAAATACAGGTTAGCGAGACTGTTACTGGCTGGACCACCCTGAGGCAATCCTCTGATTTGTTTATAAAGTTTGTTCTCAAAAATAAAAAATGAAGTTCTCCTGTATTACAAAACGAATAAGTGTATTGAACTTTTCAAAACTAATGTAATTATTCATATCATGATTTGAATAATTACATTAGTTTGAAAAGTTCAAATATATATATATATAATATATATATAATATATATATAATATATATATATATATATATATATATATATATATATATATATATATATATATAATATATATATATATATTATACATAAAATATATATATATATATATATATATATATATATATATATATATATATGTAAGGATAATTAAATTAGATTAAAAATTAAATTCCCTATCTAGCACTTGACTCATCTCAGTCCCCATATTCAAGTATCAAACTAATCACCCATTTGTTTCTTCCGAACATATGGCCTAGCCAATAAACATGTCTAATTCCAGATCGTTAGACTTAATAGTCAACATATGTCAGCATTAACTTGCAAGCACCTTCTTCAAAGCAGCGATACTTACCATATGTTTTTCAAGTGTTATCCATTTGAAACCACCACCACGGCGTGCTTTTTACTCCCTGCTCTTAGGTCAGAACAGATGTAGAATTGGTTGAATAAAGACCGTCCCTTTTTCTAACTTTTAATCTGATTCTGTCTCCAAAATCATGGCAGAATTAATGCCGGCAGGATTTTTATCTGCGAATGGATTTCGAATCTTAACGTAATAAACTAATTTTTTTTAATAATATAATTTTAATATAAAAACTAAAGCCAGTGACCATAATAACTGATATGGAGAATTTGACAGAACACCGAATGCACCATATGCCAATATGCTGAAGACGTCGGATTTCCAGAATAAAAAATGGTACGGAAAAAGAAAAAAAACGCGCTAGTGATCCCCGGAAGAACATCGCTCTTAACCCCCGAGAAGAATGCAGTGTTTACCGCCGAACGCTATACCTACCGTTGCTGAAAAGACCAGAAAGTTTGCCATGAAAGAACCAACTTTCGAATGACGAAAAAAGAAACAAAACAAAAAGAGAAGCGTGAATTCCCCAACTCAGTGATGAAAGGCGTCCAATCCCTTCCCCCAGAATAATAATAATAATAAAATATGTTCTTCTTCGAATGGCATTGCGATTTAGTTCCAGTGATACAATGATGGAAGGACCAACACTGCCAGAAAAAAAAATCTTTTTCGCCGGAAAGTCTGCACGGTAATACTGTGAAATAGTGAAGTATGAACATGGAAAAATAAATAAATAAATAAAATTTTACTAGTGAAATAAAGTGACAACAACATCTGGATTGCCGTTCACCAAGTGTTTCTGACGCTGTAAAGTGAAGGTCAGTTAGATTATATATTTCCAATTGTAGTAACATTGAAGTAACTGAGTTTTGTTGAACAGAACTTTGCGAAAAAGAATAATATATGATATGATGTGGTATTTAATTTTTATAATATAGTTGTGTTATAAATGAGATATTTTCTTTATATTTTAATTGAGAAAACAAAGTATATAGGTTTAGTCATACAAAATTTTGAGAAATTTTAATATACTTCTCATAATTTTATCTTAAGATGTCGAATGAGTTAAGAGTTATGATAGAAATTGGTGTTTTAAAGTGAAAGATATAAATTATGTTTTTAGAAAAATGACTAATGATCTAATACTAGATATATTGATTTTTATAAGAAACAAAAGTGAAGTCAAGTTGTATTCTTTTTTCTTCACTGAATTTTATTGTTTTGTTATTTATTTTATTCAGCAGTAATCTTATTGCATGTCATTTAAATTTTTTATTTTGAAATTGTGTGTTTTGAGATATACCGGCCATATATCAGGATTCACTATTTCTCGAAATTTTCCTTATCTAAAATTAAAATTAACTTAATAACTTGAAGCTTATTTTTGGATATTATACAGTGGATAAGCGAGAATACAATCATTATAATTTTGTATATGTCTCGAAACATTAAGAGGACAAACTTGTTTAGTTTGATATGTACACCTCTCATTGTATCTTATCAGCATCCCTGAACATCTGTGAGTTGATGACGCAGATTTCTCAGAGAGATGTGTTCAAAATTAAGTAAGGTGATACAGTTTTATTAGTGAAAATGTGATGCAAGAGAAACTCAAGCATTTTTGTCTATGAAACGTATTTTTAGAAGGTTACGGGAAGATTCAAAATATTGCATGCGATATTAAGTTACAATGAATATTGTGAAAAATTTTCAGAATTACTAAAAGTTATTATTGAAGTGAGTCCACTTTTCCGACTCAAAATAATAAAAAAAGAGCTCCTATATTCTTATATTTTTATAATTTTTATATTTTATAACGCATATGAAATAAAACATTGTTTATTGTGTTGGATAGTGCATAGAAGTTGTGTGTTATACACCGTTTTCATATTATTAATAATTTCATTTTATTAGTGTCTATATTTTTGTTTTATCTTTTTAAAAATGTATTTCATATATGCGCAAAATGTGTAACAATATAAGGTATTACTACGATGGCGCCAGAGTAGATTTTTATACAAAATTATTATTTTAACATTTGTATGATTTCATGTATTTTTATATTTACTATCTTATTGTTTGATATATTATTTTCCAACATAATTTTTTTTTAAAAATATCTACCAGCTATAATACGAATCTATTATTATGAAAGAATAGGAGGAAACGCGAGCTTTTATTCTAGATGTCGAATAGATTTGAACAAGCTAATCTTCAATTATATGTATGGAAATTCATTTTTAGCAATTGATATGTTGGAAGTGTCCTTACTGTGTTTGCTGTTATAGTTTCGTTTATTGTATTGCATTTTGATTTTAGTATTCCTATTGCTTAAATATTTCTACTGTGTGTAATATGTCTTTCTAAATAATGTTATGTATTGTTTTGTGTTTGTTGAAAATTGATTAAGTTTGTAAAGAGAGAAAAAAACCACGCCATGACTCCCTTTTAAAATTGGAAGGCAAATGTAAGGATAATTAAATTCCCTATCTAGCACTTGACTCATCTCAGTCCCCATATTCAAATATCAAACTAATCACCCATTTGTTTCTTCCGAACATATGGCCTAGCCAATAAACATGTCTAATTCCAGATCGTTAGACTTAATAGTCAACATATGTCAGCATTAACTTGCAAGTACCTTCTTCAAAGCAGCGATACTTACCATATGTTTTTCAAGTGTTATCCACTTGAAACCACCACCACGGCGTGCTTTTTACTCCCTGCTCTTAGGTCAGAACAGATGTAGAATTGGTTGAATAAAGACCGTCCCTTTTTCTAACTTTTAATCTGATTCTGTCTCCAAAATCATGACATATATATATATATATATATATATATATATATATATATATATATATATATATAATATATATATAATATATATATAATATAATATATATATAATATATAATATAATATATAATATAATATATAATATATATATATATATATATATATATATATATATATATAGATATATATAGAGAGAGAGAGAGAGAGAGAGAGAGAGAGAGACTTGAATTAAAAATGTGCCCTTTGTGTAAAAATTCCATAATAAGCCTATAAGTAACATTTTGCACTATTCCATATTTGTTTGTTGCAAAAATAGGAAGTGGTAGCTTAATTATTACTTTTTTAAATCAGATAGTGGCACTCTTCCCAAAAAGTTTGGACTGTTACTTACAAGCTACTTTAAGGTGATGCTTGAAAGACTGTTAAATTTACATTTGAAAACAAAGCTTCCAAAGTTTTGCTTATTAAATCTGAGCCATATAAGTTAGGATTCAAAAGTTCTCGGATTGAACCTATAACGCGGAAAATTTTTGCAGTGGATCGATTACGATAACATTTCTGAGTTATTGCGTTCTTCCCCTTTTCTAAAAAAAGTTTGTTTCAAATCACGTGGTCAGAGGCTCACAACGGCGTCTTATTTTGTAGGTGGATGCATTTAGTCGTCATCGCTTGAAAGAAATTGCGTTTGTTGAGCAGGTAATGGATATTAAATTTTGTGTTCGTTTGTGAAAAAGTGCTACAGAGAATTACGAAATTTTGAAGCATGTGTTAGTCTGTGATACAATATCGCGAACGCAAGCTTTTGAGTGGCATCGAAATTTCAGAAAAGGTAGGGAAAGTTTCGAAAACGGCAAACGCTCTGGACGTCCGCAGACTTTCCGCACAGCTGTAAACATTGAAAAGGTTCCTGCGGCGGTACGTAACAACAGGCTTCAAACAATAGCAGAAACAGTTGGGATATCCTAGGCAACATTTCAATGGATTTTGACTAAGGATCTTAACATGTGTAGGGTGTGTCAACATATCGTCCCCCTTATGTGAAACGACGACCGATCTGCAGATGAAATTAAAAGTGCAACGCAGGCTGAAATAAAGGACATGTCTAAAAATTAATATTTCTATGACCTTTTACTCATGGCAAAAGTGCGTTGTTACTCAAGGGTTTTATTTAGAAGTAGGGTGTGTATCAGCAATTAAGTTGTTAATATTTTTTAAGTTATAGACTTAGTCCAGGAAATTTTGAGTCCTACTAAGTATCTTATCAAATTATTTAGCCTTTAACTAAAAACCTGGTTTTTGTTAATACAATAAGTACGTACCAGTGATATGTTGCGTCTGGAACGCATCTGGTCCGTCTCTGGTAACTGCCGCTAGGACTCCAGGCCCCATGGTAGTCAACTGATTATTCCTTAAATCCAGTGTTAAGTATCTTACGTCAGGCAGATAGCGCAAGAGGCCATCAGGAAATCTGTTCACCCGCGTGTTGCTAATTCGAATGGTAAGTTCGTGGGTGGAGAGTCCCGAAAAAGCATCGGGAAGTATCTTCTGTAGATTTGTTCCTGTGATCACCAGTTCACGAAGTTTGGTTCCAAAAGCTCGCTGTACTTGGTGGGATAGGGTGGATTCTTCTACGTTGATAGTCACCTTGCGTAGCGCAGGGGCTTGGGAAAGTAGGTCTTGCAAACGAAATGACCTTACTGATGCATACGAATCAGTTTTAATGGCAGTCAAAAACCTGAAAAATAAAACAGTATTATTTTGCTTGTGGTAATTGCGATTTTCATATTTATGACATCGAATAGAGAGCTATAACGAAATAAAGGATGTTAAAGAAGCCAATATTTAATGTTAGTTTGAATCTCAAAAAAATATATTTGTAATGAATCTCTGATGATGAAGTTGACAAATGAAAGGAAAATAATCAGAATGAAGCTATGCATATCAATGTAATTGAGCATAAAATTTATTATACGCAAAAAATATATATTTACTAATACTATTCGGAAGTCTTTGAGTTAATAGAAATTTTAGAGGACTTTTTTTACACTGTAGAAAATGTTTTTAGTAAAATTTATATCAATTGTATTAAATGAAAACATTACAATCATGCGTTTCTGAACGAATTATGAAATAAATACATTATATTTTTGAAGCATATATATTTTGGAACTCCATTTTTTATTAACTGCATCATACTTCTGAAAAATGTATATTTTGGAATTCCATTATTTTACAGTCGGAAAACCGATTATATTGCTAAATTAAAATACATTTTATTAACGTTGATACTACAGCAAGCCGAACAAATGCAATATACGATTTTGTAACCTTCACACTATTTAAAGACATTTATTTGATAATCTCTACACATTAAAGTATCATCAGTACATCCACGTTTGTTTCGTTGTAAGTTATAGCCAAACTTTTTCACACAAATTTGACTCAAAATAAACCTGTGATGTAACATTTAATTAAATATATTCTAAAGAAAAAAATTAGAACTCGTAAAGAAGTTTTAATTTTATATTAAATGATCCTGAAGTTATTTGATAAATATTTTAACAAATAATTTAGAATTTGGTTTTTAACGGTAAAAAATAATGAACGAAAATATTCATTTTACAAACGACATTTGAAATTAGCATAATTAATCTAGATAAAAAGCTGTGGGCTAAATGCTGATGATTCTTTTCGACCAAAAGAATCACTTATTACAAAAAGTAAATTCCATTTAATTAGTTCTAAATCGATTTGAAAGGTATCTGTCATTGTGATCCTATGTAAGAGCGTTTTTCTTTTTTAAAAAATCAAATAGCTTATTACGAAAGATTAATTTTATTTTTTGAACTTTTTTCTTATTGGAGGTATGTTTCCCTCTGTCCACTTGAAGCTATTCAAAAGTAGAATATCTTATATTTCGCATTTTCTTTTATATCGCATTATATACTATTTATTAGAATATAAATTACGAATACTAAAATCCCCAAAAGAAATTATAAATTATATATATTTTGAATAAAAAGTTCAAGAATTTATAGTTATTGCTTTCCATGAATTTTCAGAATGCAGAGAAACTTATATTGTTTTCCCAAATGCCTCAGTACATCACAAAGAGTAATGTCTATATGTTTTTGTAAAGTTTATATATAGTTTGTAAACTTCCTATGTCAAGGCATATAGTTGTTGTCGACCTGTAAGTTTCTTGAGAGGCAGTTTTCTTGCTGCTCAGAAACCTTACTGGGAATACTTTTGTGTTTTACGAGTCGAAAATTCAGAAATCGTTTGTGCTAATCGAAGTCAAAGCATAGGGGTCAGCAATCTATGGCACTCTGCACTACTCAACAAATTTGTCAATTTTGGAGTGGATGAAAGATGATAAATTTGTAATGAACTTTGTTTGAGAAATATCTTCTGAATTATGTCATTTACGGAATCACGAAAAAATCTGAAAGATAATTTTATAGATAAATCTACAGCTACTTTGGGGGGTAAATTATTTGAATGTCATTACTGGATAGATTTAATGGTTTGAAGAGAGAAAATTGAATGTACTCTGCTTTCCGCTTTTGGTTCTACATATATAAGAAAAATTCTTTCCTCATATGAAAAATATTTCGAGTTCACAAAGAAACTGTTTACGAACTGAATACTTAGTGCCGTGTCAAATTGGAAGTCACAACTTATTCCCCTGATATTGCGATATGAAAGTCTAGCGGTGCAAGCGGTAGATCCGCAGCAAAATTTGTATTTATTTTTTAATTAACTATGATGAAAGGGGATACTTATATTTTAAATTGTATATTTCTTGTTTTAATAAGTATGTTTAAAAAGATACGTAACATGTGTGCAATTTTAATTTCTTTATTTACGCTAAAGAAATAGTCATATTTCATGCTATTTATTTTTATGTTAAGAAATACCTTTAAATAATGAAAAATTAATACATAATAAAACAGTCAAATCCTTATTTATTGACCTTCATTCTCTAACTCTGCATGCATTATTATGAGAATCGAATAGTTTCAAATATGTCCTACTGTGTTGGCACGCTGAATCATATTGGTAAATTGGTTTGACACGCCAAAGTTAAAAGGTTGCCAGCCCCTGAGCTAGTAGTAAAAATAACAGGTTGGAAAATAGCTTACAGTTGACATTTAAAAATTAAGGAAGTTGATAAAAAGTATACTTCTTACGGCCTGAAATAGCATTGAAAAAATTGGGATGAAGTTTGGTAAATTTATACATACATTGTAAGTAAGAACAATATATTATAGTTAAAAGTAAAGAGAATAATGTTTACGATTATTATTTTGAAATAAAACAAACTTCTAAATTTATTTTACTTAAATAAGTTTTAAAATCATATTTTGTGTAGCCGTTTTTTAAAAGTGAAGTACCTTAATATACATATAAAATGAATAGCCATAATAAAATGTATTTATATATGTAAATAATCAGTATTCCCATTAATTTTTCTTTCTCTCCTCAGAATTTAATTTTTTTTCTTTCTCTCCTCAGAATTTAATTTTTCTTTCTCTCCTCAGAATTTTTGTAACCAAACAATGCAATTTCAATCCTAGCAATGTGCACTCTATACACTAAATATATATTCAACCAAAATTACAGTGTTTCAATGCATTTCCTTACTTTAAATTTTTAAGTAGTTTGGGGGATGCTTCAGCATTTTAAAATAAAAATGGGAAAAATCTTACTAATTATAGGATTTAAAAGATTCTTCAAATATTTACTACAACCTAATGAATTATGGAATGATTCAAAAAGAAACTTTAAAACTATATATAAAGTTTTCCCCTAGCCTTGTTCATAGAAAAAATATATATGTATAGCATTTCCTTGAGAGAGATACATTAAAAGCATTAAAAAACGTCTAATATAGTGTGAAAGCAAATAATAGAAATGTTTCCAAACAAATGTCAGGAACTGATGATCCAGCCATTCATCATCCACCTATGCAGTTTTGAGTATACGCTAATGATAAATTAGAATCTCCCTCAGGACGTATTTCGTTCTCAATTTTATTTGTACAGCGATGATTTCCCACCGCAGTCTCTTTCTTTACAATCTTATGAGAATATCTTTGAAATGATTTTTCTGCCTTCCTTTCCGTGCGTGTCATTGAACACGCGTTGCCATACCAATTCGACAAATTAAACCGCATGCAGCTGCTTCTTTCATGACAGCTTCACGATTTGTAGAGTTAATATCCTTTCTAAGAAGTTTATCCTTTTGCTAGAGTTAAAATATACGAGTGTTTTGGGAGAAAAGTTTGAGAGTTGTTTGGGGGCCAGTTAATTTCAGAGAAACGTCATAATTGTAAAGATATTTTAAATATTTCCATATATATTTAAGTGTAAACATTTTGCGACTGTGTAGTAGCAGTATATTACTAAAGAGTATCTGGTAATGTGTGAGAGATAAAGTTCCAGTGTTTCATTTCTAAAGAAAATATATTTTCTTCATTTTGAAAAGAGTTTCTGATAACAAATTTAAAATATTTTAAGTCTTATATCAATATCAAAATCTTATTTTTTGAAAATTTGAGATTTTCGCATTTTTAAATTGTGTAGATTTTAACCCCTTTCTAAAAATACCTTACTTTAACCCTAGGGTATTTAGACGTCCTTAAAACCTATTTTTAAATAATCGTTAAAACTGAGCCACGCCTATTTGAATGGCGAAAAATGTAAACAAAGTACTTCGTTTTTGCTTGAAAGATGAACGTCTGATCTAAACCAAAACATGTATATTTTATTGTAAATTGTGCATTTTATTTTTTTATTTCCCTGGCCGATTAGAAGCCTCCCTGTATACAATAAAATAAAAAAAAATTCTCAAAATGTAAATTTTGATGTTCGATGAACCTTTCCTGAGAAACTACTGTCCAAAGATATGTTAATTTTTATGATATATTTATAATGATGGCTAATACATACTAAAACGAACTCTTTGTAAAAAACTCAAAAAAAAAATTTTTTTTGTGAAAAATGTGCCAAATTTCGCAATCCTTGATAAAATCTTTCATAAATTATTTAAAAAATTCAAAATTAGCTAAAAGCTCATTTCAGTATACTGAAAAAGGTGTACTTTAACTGTATGAACAATTGCAAGCATGTACATATAACAGATTTTGAGAAAATGTACATCAAAAACAGCCAATTTAACATTGTCAGTATAGAGAGAAAGCGAGAGGTTTCTAACTCTTCTTAAAATCCATGCATTAGACCAATTTATAAATATTCTACAGTTATTTATTCAAATATTAAGGAGCATTCACATGAAAATTTTTTTTCTTATATTTTTAGTTTTGATTTTTCATAAGTTAATTTCAAGTCTTGAATATTTTATATTTACACAGAATAAACAGCTTTAGACTTATACTATACCTGATCATATTTATTTATTTTTCTTTGCATTGGAATAATAAACAAGGCGTTTTAAAAGTGAGTTATATAAAATCATTCTGATTTTACATTTATGTAATTCTCTTACGAAAGAAAGTAATATTAATGCATACTTCATGAAATATTATATATGAATCTTATAAGGATATATTGCACTTAATCTTCCAGATATTTTAACTCCTTATATTATGCCAAATGTGTGTTGATTCAGTTTTTTTCAGGTTTCAATTTTTTCAATATTAAAAGTATTTCTTTATTACGTCACAAATGCATTGTCATGTCCAATCTTAATATTATGCTTAATAATACCTTTTAAGATTTATTAAGTAATGCGGTCTTAAATGTTACCATTGGAAAATCAAAACGTATTTTTCTTTTTGTTGATTTTATTTTCTCCTGCTCTATAAAAAAGGTTTTTAACATACAGTAATACATTTTAAATTAATCAGTATGGAGCATATTAGAAATAAAGAAATATTTTGGAAGTGCTTACAATTTAGCACAGGACAACACAGCTGAGAAAATCATAAAATGGGAAAATGAAGTAAACAAAAATGTTTGCTATGTAGATAACAACAACAATAAATGAAGTGTTACGAACAATATATTACATTTATAAAAAACACAAAAACAAAAAATGCATTTTATTACCAGTAGTATGTACTATTGTAACAATGTTCTATGTTACATTTGAGTTATACGAGAAGTCACGAGAAATTCCGCTGGGACATATTTCTCAAATGAGTAATTTTTGCAGGTCTTAAAAAAAACATTAAATCTGGATTTAAGTATCAGTGAACTTATTTCTCTCTGTTTTGTTACGACTGATTAAGGAGTCATTATTTTTAATTTTGTTTCTGTTAATAACCAGCACTTCACTTCAAAGCTAGTGCAAATCCAAATATATTTGTATAATTAACTTAACAGCGTTGTTGTTGCTTTTTATCCCAAAAAGTGTAGCTTAACTCCATAACACCAAAAATCGCCAAAAATAAGTTAGGATTTTCTAAGACATCGTCAATAGTAAAATTCGAGCAATTAAGAATATGACTGGGGGATGCCTGATCAATCTCGCGCCAATAACACTCTGGAAGGACTCTCCCGCCCTGTTGAAAAGTAAGAGATAAGATCCCTCTCAACACCTGCTAGGTGCCTCAAAGTAGCGGGAGGGTCTACCTGGACGGAATGAGCAAAGTACGTTGGAATTATATACTCCTGGATAGGTCACCCTAGACGTGAAGGCCATTTCATTACGTCCAGCTAAAGTTAGAAGGCACTAGGGGCTAAATCAGTCTTCTCCCTTTTGGTGCCCCTGGTCCTTGAATCAATTGAAGCTGCTCATTTCACATTACAATGAAACCTAACAGAGCTATAAAAACAATTACGCTTTCCATAAATGTTATCTTTTTTTACCAGCCATCTGTTGTGTTCTTTATGTTAATTACGCATTTCAAGTTGTAATTATTTATATAAATGCTTTTTGTCTATTATAATGACATTAAATTCCTGTTCTAGTGTCGCACAACCACGGTAACCAAGCGCACATGGTTGCGAACTCGTGATTTTTGTTGGATCGTACGTTCCAGTCCTGAGAACCAGTTTGATATCCGGGGACATGTCACCAAGCAGCGGTGGAATGGAATCCAACATGGCGGCGTCCGTAACCATATTGTAATGTTATCGCTCATCTTGGCAAACATAAACAAAAACTTGGCGACATGTCCCAGAATATCAAACTAGCAATCAGTCCTGGTGTTACTAATCTTCCATGTAAAATGTCTGATGCACGTTAAATTTATCGTTAAATTTATTTATTCGGCTCAAAATCCTCAATTTGGTCTGGTAGAGAAATAGAGAGAGGAAATTGGGGGGATTCAATATTTAAATATTATTTTCCACACTTGATCTAGATGTCAAATCACGAAATCTGCTCATAGTCCTCGTGTTGCTCAGAATAATGACGTTATTATGCATTCAATTTTTTAAACCAGTGGCTTAAAGAAGTTTATTAGGGCCTAATTGCAATGTCAGATTTTGCCAAGCCAAATCTTACAAAGGATTTCAGTCAGGCTTTGAGCCCCCTAGAATCTAGCCCTCCCCGCGATGAGGGGTTTCAGGGCAGGGTCGTAGCTACTCCCTTATCAGTCGAATTAATGATATGGGACCCCCAAGCTGCAATGGTCCCGATATGTGTAGCTACAAATAGTTCTTTCATATGAAAAATAGGACCCCTAAAGAATTTTGATCCTGGATCCATTCAGAACTAGCTACGCCAGAGTTGCGGGGGTGTACGTTACGCCACTGAATTAAACATCTCCAAGTGTGTTTGAAATAATCAATTAAACTATTTGGATTATTTTATATTCTTAGCATAACACACTGCTTGTTTACTACTTAAATTTTTAGTAACGTGTTAAATTGAGATAAATGTCATTGCATCTAATTTTTGCCAAAACAAAATGCAATCAGACAAAGTCATCTGATGAAGATTTGTATAAATTTATTGTGTTGTCGCGTGGTACATTACCTAGATTCCTTTGTTTGTATTCTACGTGTTTTTTCTATTTCTTCTACGCATTCCTCTTCACAATATTTACTCACTTGATCTTGTCCGAAACGAAACGAAAATTTTATAAGAGTTTTGTTATAGTTTTTAACATAAGAAAGAAATAAAACTATCTCTTGGGTAGAAACGAAAAAAAAAAACATTTCGTTTGCAATCATTAAAGGGGAAAATTCATTTTATTTATAGCTTTGAAAGAAAAACTTTCATTGACGTTTTGTTGTATAACGCGACTGATTTATGAATTAAATTATATGTTTTCAAGGGAAGATGATGTGTTGATAAACAATAACATGCTTAAAAAATTATCTTAATAATAAATAAATAACTACCCTTTCTGTCTCCGTTCTACAATGAAAACTCATGTTTATTGATAAAATATGCATTTGAAATTAATATAAAATAATTTGGTTACATATGTGAAGAAACATAAAATTCGAAACAAGTTGGAAGCTGACAGAAAAGAATATGGATTACTGAACTTAACATCTTTTTAAGGAATGAATGACAAAGTATACAGTCAAGATTCTTTCAGGACCAGGGGAAAGATTTATGCCAAGTAATATCTGTTCTACAAGGACACGATTTTTTTAAACAGGAAACAATTTTTTTTCTTAAAATAGTCTTGAGTAACAATAGTTTTTAAATTAAAAAAAATTCTACCTAACCAAATGCTATTCAAACAATGATTTTGCAATTACTAGTTTTAATACGCAAGGGTAACTAAACATAAAATGCACTCACTACGCTAGTTGAAAATGAAAGGGGATATAAAGTGAGTCTCATTTAGTTTAGAATAAATCCTGCAACAGAGTCAATGTATAAGCCAAAAAAATTGGAAAAGCAAAGTAAAAAATAAAGTTAATTAATTATGTGGTACCCCTTCCTTATTTTCTCTTTGATATTCAGTTATGAGGCAATTTAAGTTCCATAAAATGTATTCACGCTATGAATTTAATTAAAAGATAGCAATTGGATTAAACGGATAAATTATGTAGAAATTATTGCTTATAAACTATAGAGAATATAATAATAACTTGTTGCGGGTTATTATGAACAAAATACAATCTTTTTTTGGAAAAACCAAAAAGAAATTGGCCCCTCATAAAGAATAAAAATACAGCTTATATCCTAGAAATATCTTTTTTTACGTTTATAATGCTTGTATCATAGCTGAGAATATAAACAAGTAATTTTATGCTTTTAAGCTCATCAAATTTAAGTTCCCAAGTTGACAGACTGAAGATGAGTTACCCAATTTAAAAATGTCTTCCTAGTCAAATTTTCTCCAGATATACTTTATTATTAGAAATGTCTTAGGTATGGATGATATGCCAATAAAATAATTGCGATAACGTTTTATTAATGCAAGTTTTGCATCGTAATTAAAAAGTATTTTTCTAAAAGTTTCAAAATGAGGTAGTTAAAAAAGAGAATCTTGTTTTCCCCAGTAAATTAACCTAACCCTGTGAATAGACGCATTTTAACTGTCAGTTTTTTTACAGGAATGTGTCAGCAAATAAAAACTTTTGAGTAAAGTAAGGTTTCATTTTATCTCAATATTATCTAAATGATCATGCTTGCTGACGATGAAAATAAGTTGGCTGGATTGGAAAATAATGAGTAGAACTGTTATAGTATAAGTTTATGATTTGATTCAAAGTGCTGTTTTGTCTTTCATTTTATTTTTCAAACTTATTAAATCACGAGAAAAATTTTTTTAATGTAAACACAAACGATTTTTTTAGTTGCAAGATGCTTTTTATTTCCTACTAGCTGGTATACCCATTCTTGGCACGGTTGAATTCAAAAATAAAACAATAGAGAGATTGAAGAAAAAATAAATTCGTTTTATGTCTTAAATTTAAGTGAACTGAAAATTAAGCAATATATATATATATATAACAGTTTTTTTATCATATTGCTCGCCCTTGCAACCCCTCTTTGTTATCAATCTTCGGAAATACCATAGAGGATCTCTATTCCATTGAAAGAAACGTGGCAGCTGAATTTCAAGTCTAGGTTTAATAGCTCGAAAAAACGGAATTATCTTTTATCTATAACATGCTTTTTACCTTTCTTAACCCTTTGGGGTTCATGTTTTGCAAAAGCCTAATTTGAGGCGGTTCTCTACTTCTTGAAAGGAATATACCAGCCAAATTTCAAATCTACATGTCTAATAGTTAAAAAATAGTCTGAAGGTGTAATAAATCAAAAGCTGAAATATTTATCTCTAACGCCCCATTGACTTCTCGCAACCCTCTTGGGTTCTATTTTCGAAAAACCTTTTTCGTAGTGGATCATTACTCGACGAAAGGAACAGGCCTGCCAAATTCCGAATCTAAGTCCTATAGATAAAAAACGGCAATAATTTTCTATATCGGATTTTGAACTCTCGCAACCACCCTTGTTTATCGATTTTCGCAAAGCTATTTATTATTGAATCTTTAAACCAGGAAAGAAACATACCTATCAAATTTCAAGTATATGTGTCTAATAGCCCCAAAACGGAAATATTTATCCTCAACGTCCCTTAATCCCCCGCAACGCATTCAAATTATAGATAAAATTACTTATTCTGTTATTTTAACCATAGTAATATTTTTTTAAATACATTTATAATCATAGTGTCCCTCAAGTAACGGTAGTATTTATACATAATATTTAATTACTTTAGTTCCATAAATTTCATACTTTTGCTAAGTGCTACTATTCAATGTTTGAATTTGTATTTGGGTCCAGAATCTGGCTATAACTTGTTTACTGTTCTCACATTTAGCGCGGGCTACACATTTTTGAATGCAATTTTTAGGGAAGTTTCCTTTTTCCTATAATGGATTGAGATATACTATCCATTATTTTCAATAGTATTCCGCTCAGTATTTTAAACAGAATGGAGGGAAGGCTGGCTGGCCAAAAAACATGTTCTCTACACCCCACTTTTTTATAAATTATTTTTATATATAAGAACTGTCCTATAAGAGTCAGCCCTGTTTATAATACAGCAGCATCTATATGTATATATATTAAATTCTATTATTTTTATAATTTTAATGTATCTTTTCTAAAATCTTATGGTTTATATTTCAATTTTGTTTTTTTTACTTAAGTTTTTGCAATAATTCATCACTCTATAGTAGATAATTTTAACTATATATATAAATGTAATGATAAAACTTTAGCAGTGCATAATTTGTCGTGGTTGATTTAAACAATGGCGAAACAAAGGTAGGGCGTGGCCGGTGGTGTGATTTTCTGTGTTACGTGGAGCGTGGTCGAGTACTGTATTATCGAAGAGGTACTCATGTAAATCATTACTGTAACTTATTCACATCTGGCAATACATAAAGATCCAGTAGGAACGGAATTACACATAAAAAGAAGCAAACATCATGGCACAAACACAGACAAAGACAAATACAAAACGCACTGCAGCTAGCTGATTACATGATGAAGGCAAACAGACAAAAGAGAAGAGAGATAGGCGGGATTTCCAGAGACATCGGTGTTTATATCCGATGGTGAAGACCCCGTGACATTTTTGTAATAAGAGCTCTGATTGGTTACAATGGGTGGAAAAGGGATTTATGATGCAATAATATTAGTCGATTACGATTAAGATCAGGGTGTTAGTTTCGAACCAAATAATTAAAAGATTATTTGAATATTATTAAAAGAGTCAATTAAAAGGATGCTAGGTGGGAATTATTACACATATATATGTATATACTGTGAATACTTGTAGGCTATAATTTTATTGTTATATTTTATTAGTATAGTGATTTTATTTGCAATATTTAAATTTCTCCTAATATTATTCTTTCCTTTCCCCTTGGCACTTCGTATAGACAAACTACAGGTGAAGGTTGGCTAGCCCTAAACTTGTTTAAACCTGCAATCTTGGTTCCTAAGGCCAGGTTCTATAGCTATCTGTGTATATATATTTATGGATTATATATAACATTTTACTAGGTGGCCAAGGCACCCTACTGGTTATGGTCCCAATCTCGTCGCTGGATTGTCGTAGGTTCAAGATCTGTTGCTACTGATGACTCAACGTTTAGAGGAGACACAAGAACATTACATTTTTTGAGGCTTAATGTACTCTCCGTGGTGTGGTGTGGTAATTAGGAGAAAAGTGTGCCAACTCAGGTGTCGTCCCCGTCACCTGCCTTAGGTTCAAAATGAAGAGTTTCCTTGCCAATAGCCTTTGAGTTGCCTTACAGTGCAGCGTTATTATAATTCTTACTCACTTTCGCATTTTACTATTTGTTATCCTCCCTCTTCGTTGGGTATTTCATAATGTTGTTCGACTATATATTACTTTTTTGTTGTTTTTTTAAAGTTTTTTTTTATCTAAGTTCTAGTATAAAACCTTCATTTGCATTGAAAAAAATTCTAATAGTCCTCTCTGTTTGATTTAAAAGTAAGACGGGACTTTAATTTCTAAAATCGAAGTATATATATAACTTATGCCTCCGTAAGCCCCTCCACGGAATCGATTTCCACAAAATCGATTATAAAGAATTTTTACTTTACAGAAAGAGCATAATTTCCAAACTTTCTAGTATATTCGTCTAATAGTTCGAAAAGGGGAATGCTATATTTACTTTACAAGCGAGTACAAGGTTTGAATCTGGCAGACTATCCTCTCCGACTGAACTTCTGCCAGTGGGTGGTACAGCAATGTGCGTTGCAGCCAGACATCATGAGTCATGTTGTATTTACTGTTGAGACGACGTTTACACACGAGGGTGTCTGTCTTTAATGCGCACAACTCCCATGTGTGGGCAACCGAGAATCCCCATGTATCGCGACCATGTGCTTTTCAACAACGATTCTGTATGTGGAGGGGGTTGGAATTGTCAACTTGATTGGCCTATTCTGGATACTGATGTTATTTAATGACGAATGATATCTAGGTTAGCCTCCTATCACACCAAACGATTCCGAGTCTGCCACGATCAATCCAATTTACAACGATTCTGAATGAACCAAGATTTGCCTTCACACCTAAAAGGAAGTCATTGCGAGTCAATCATTCTTCCATCAGTTGCTGCCAAACATGGATGCTGTTTTTAATGTTTTCAGACGATTAAGGCACCAAGATATTATTTTCGTAACTGTATCCTTATTCATTTATTTACAAGTTGAAATACATGAAACAAAAAATATATATAGAACGGTTTTATTTCTTTTTTATATTTTCTCTGTAAGTATCAAGTGTCATTATAGTCTGAAAAGAAGTAACACATAATACATATGTATTGTAATTATATTATGATACAATTACTTTTACAAATAATACATGTAATGTTTTTAAAAGAGGTATTTTAAATGTTGTTTTATACTACAGCTTTTGTAGCATATAACAAACATTTTTTGATTATATATTTAAAAATGGTTTTACTTGGTTTTCTAATACATTAATGAATTAAAAATTTTACATTCCATTTATATTTAGTTTATTTTATCCAACATATAATAAAATTTTAGATCTATGCAGTAATAAAATGGAGTTTTTTTAAAAAATTAAAATTATCGACAATATTGGTGTTTTATTTTATTTTAGCATTCTTATAAATAATTAATTTTTTCTCTCTCAAAATTAAATAAATTCTTATCAAAATGAAATTCATCTCTGAAGCTATTTCAAACATCCTTCAGAATATTACCCCCAAAAAAAAAAAAAAAACACAGCCAAATTTTGCTTTAAAGTATTATTAAGTAAAGAATAAGGTTTTCAAGTTTCTAAAATTAAATAAAATAATACATGCAAAATTAAATTATTTATTTATTCAACATTAGCAGCGATAAAATACAGCCTGCACACTCGGTGATAAGAGGTAGAGTTTGTTTACATAATGAAAAAGAATACTATGAATACCAAAAATATAAGTGCCATCTATTGGCATACAAGCAAACTCATTTTAATAATAACTATAAAGTCATTGTCTTCAACACATCTGAAATCAGTTAATTAAATAGAAACTTTATGTGATATAATCACTAATAATATAAAAAACAATAAAATTCAACACTCTATTTATTTGTATTCACTTTTTCTTTAAGAAATTGCAGCATCCATTGCTCCCGGCTGCTGTTGAATGATTGAAGAAAATCTAAGCTGCTGAATCACGCGGGGACGAGATTCAGGATGGATTGAACCGGATTCTTTTGTTATGAAGGCAGGAAGTAAATCTTGGCCGAATTAATTACGAAGCCGAGTCCTGGTCGATCAGATAAAAATGATGACGAATGAATCGGAATCGTTTGGTGTGAAGGGAACCTTACGTACATGTGGTTAAGAATGGTAAGATGCTCCGATCGCCATTCGTAACCGCATGCAGTTTCAGCATGATGGGGCACCAGCCCAATTCAGCACTAATGTGCGAACATATCTAAATGCCACGTTTGATTCCCCAGTGATTTAGCGTGGTGGATCAGTCCTTTGGCCATTCTGATCTCCGGATTTATCGAGCCTCGACTACATTTTATGGGGACATCTGCAAAAAACTGTTCATGTGACCCAGATGAGGATCTTATTGCTGGAATATCTGAAGCTGTTGCAAGTGTGTGTGAAATACCTGGAAACTTTGAACGAGTACGCCAGTCACTCCATCTGCGCTATTAGCATATACCACTACTGGTGGACACAATTCTGAAAAGTTAATATGAACATTACACTTGTCAGCGACGCTTTCAATAAACACTTTGACTTTCCTTTCATCTCTTATTTTTTGTGTTTGCGCCTCACCGCGTCAATATATTTCTAATAAGAAAATAATTGTTGCACACAAAGTCCTGTGCCTACCCTTAAAGTTTGTACCATGAATTAAGGACCACCCTGTATAATAAGATGGCATTTATTTTTAAGCAATTATATAATAGCATATTTCATAATCTCTTTTATCAATTTCCATAAGGAAATTTTGTCATGATTCTCGTTTTACATTTATCAATATAGTTATTGATGTTAAAATTTAAGTACTTAAAAAACTTATAATAAATAAAGAGTTCTTGTTTTATGGTTCTGTATATTTTTCAATGTAACTTTTAAAACTATGTGATGCGTGTAAGAGAGTTAACAATATAATTTTAGTATTTATAAAGTTGCTCAATTGATTTATTTGTATGTTATTATTTCAAGACTTCCAGATTGATTTAAATGTTTTTTTCATTCACAAAATAAAAAATCAGACTTAGAATCTATAAATTCATCAGATACATGCTCACACTTTTTGTTAATGTAAAGTTACACAAGAATTGAGGATGTAAAATATGAAATAAAAGCTGAAAGCACATGTAAATTTCTGTAAATAAATAATAAACTTATTTTACACTCTTTCAAATAAAATCAATTTGTTTGAAACGCGAGCGATTCCGCAAAACTTTATTAATAAGGGCGAAAATAAGAATACAAAGTAATGAGGAAGTATTTGTTTGGCGATCTCTCTAGTTGGTATTAAAGAAGAATCGAACATGCAGGATACGGCAATAAATTCCTCAAAAGCGCCATTAAACCCAGACGAGATGCAGTAAAATGAAAAAAGGGAGAAGTTTTTGATATTTATGTGTTATTGCATATATGTAATCTCTTGAGGTAATAACTTTCTTTTTACAGATAAACAAAACAATAAATTATAACAGAAAATAAAATTCTGGATCATGCTTTTTCTCAACATGCATACATATATCTAATGAAATCAATAAATAAGTAAAGGAAGAAAACAAAATAAAAATCTAAACATTACGACAGTAAAACTTCTGTTTCTTTTATTTGAATTTTATTTCATTGTTTTAATCCTCTATCCAAATAAATACACTAATAGTATTAATAAATAAACTATTTAGAAATACCTTCAGAATACGAAAACGAAATATGTTGTAGGGATTCAACAATAAATTACAGGGAATTATATTTAGTCAAATAGCTTAAATGAATAAAAACATCGTGGCAATTTGGTTTATATGAAATGATTTGAGATGGAACATAATCTCTCTCTCCAACGCGTTTAATAATACAATTTTTTTTATAAATGAAACAGAAAGGTGATGACAATGTAATTGAAATGCATGTGTAAATGAGCGTCAATTTACTTCTGCCAAATAAACTGAGGATATCAAGCTTCGATTAAATGATTTTAAAAAGTCATAAAAAGGATGATTTCATTATTGTTCTAAATATTTGTTTGTTTGTTTTTCAATCAGTAATTTTTTTTATATTCGCATTGTAGTATTAATTAATGTATCTCGCTAAAAGGAGTGGAAATATTTTGTTTTATGTAAACACTAGTTAAAGTAAACGTTCTTCGCCCGGGTTATTTTTATTACTATAAAAATACAACCTCTGTCAATAATGTTCAGTGAATAGTCCTATAACATTAACGTAAATGAAATATTAACAAAGGCTACTTTACTGTACTTCAAAGAAGTCACCTCCCATAACTATGCACCGCTGAGATCTGCTATACATGTCCTGGAAACTTTGCAAGAAGCTTTGGGATGGAGTTCAAAAGACTCGTCACAATTCATTGGATACCAAGAATATCGTCAAATCTCTTTCCTTTCAAAGCAAGTTTGAGTCGTGGGAATAGGAAGAAGTCTGGAGGATTGAGAACTGGAAAGTTATGGTGGATGTTCAGTTTACATCACCCCCTTTTTTGCCAGGAACTGTTTGACGATATTGGCTGTATGAGGGTGAGAAGTGTCGTGTACAAAAAACCATGAACAGAACCCCCCTATTTTCTCATCCCTAAATACTAGGTAACGATTTGTCCCACTGATTCGCGAATAATCTACAGTTCACCAGCTACCATGCGCACAGTTAATCGATGATCTTCCGTGATTGATTTCCTCACTTTCTCAATGTTTTCGGAGTTGACGGGGGTCGCCGGTCTTCCGCTACGAGTTTTGTCAGAAACACTTTCCCGGACTTCTCAAAACCTTGCGAACCACCCGTGTACGCATTTTATGAAAGTGGTTGATTTTTATGATCACGTATTAGTATTGCATAAATTTCCTTCGGTGTCTTGCCAAGCTTAAAACAAAACTTGAAATTTATAATTTGTGTCTTCCTTTTTCTGTTTTCAGTTAAGAACCATCACACTGAACAATTACTTTGTAAAACAAGTCTTACATGGGACACAAACGACGCTCAACTGAACTACGGTGGGGACAGGTGGGGAACCCCTAACACTACACACGTGCTGTGTTTTGTTTATCCCGTGTGGCCAGATCGGCCATTCTGACTTCATTTACCAAACTTCATTGTCAGAGGTTGTATTATTTTGATATAGATGAAATGTGAAAGAGTAAAACACGGTAGAAAACAATTTATAGTTATATGTGAAATACTTCTTTTAGTAAGGGCACTTATTTGTTATCGAAAACGTCCCTTAAACCCTCACAATGCTCCTTGAGGGACAATTTTTTCAAAACTAATTTTGTACCATAACTCTACACCATTAAAGAAACACACCTAGGTCAAACGGATATACTTATCAATAACACTTCTTTAGCCATCGTAACTCCCCTTGGAGATCGATTTTCATAAACTGGGATTTTAGCGGATATGTAATCACTGAAAGGAACTTGCCCACTAAATTTTAAGTATGTAGGTATATTAGTTCAAGAACAGGAATAATCATCTGTAGCGCCGCTTATCCTCTTGCAATCCCCATTGCAAGTTGATTTTCACAAAACCCGTACTTAGCGGACCTCTACTCTGTGAAAGAAATATGCCTGCTGAGTTTTAAGTCTGTAGATCTAATAATTCTAGAGATATCGTGATGAGTGAATGAGCGCTTTTCTCCTTTATTGTATAGATTGATTCAATCTTCTAAAAAATATTGTAAACATTTTACAAACTAAAAGAAATATTTTATGTAATTATATATTTTTCTACCTTTTAAAAATTGTAAGGATTTTACTTTATGAAGATTATTTTAAGGCACACAGAAACATATTCCTAAGACTAAGAACAATATTTATACGAACTGAAAGCAATTTTAATACCTTTGATTCCATAAGACTGTATTGCGTGTTGTAAGGAACAGCTATTCTACATTATTAAAAATGGAAATAGTGAATAGAGTCAATAATTAAAAGTTCAGTTATTTCAAGGTATTCATTATAATATAGAACGAATTTCATTTTTTTTGTAAGGTTAAATAATTTTTGGAAACATCTTTATTATTTTCTCGTTAAACTTTCTTTTTACTATATATTCTTGAAGTAAAATCAGATACAAGTAATCGGGAATAAGATCAAAACCATAAATAAATAATAATGAGGGACTAGCCTCTCATGAATTATTCGTGGTACAACTTATCACGATATGTGAAGTAGAGAAAAATGACATGAGTCTCTGAAACTTATGAAGGAGATATTACTTGATATTTCATGACTGCATATTTAATGAACAATATACAACAGGTGATCCATTATAAATGGAAATTTATTCAACGGAAAAATATATATTTAGATATAAGTTATAAAGTCCCCTCTCTTAAAAATGAAGTTGTGAATCCAAACAACTATTAAAGTAAAAACAAATAATAATGTTAAATTATTTAAAAAGTAAAACTATTCTACTGAAAATAAATTTATGAACATCAAATGAATGTTATTTAAATATAACGCTACATTGTTGTTGGTTGGGCGATAATATGTATTAAAAGGCTAAAACACTCCAGAGTAAAAATTGATTAATTTTATATTCACAGAAAGTATAGTAACAGCGTATAATAAACTGTAACGTCTTAAAACGTCTTAATTTCACAGCTGTGTTCGGCGTCTTTGTGGAAACGATCTTAACACGTGCATCCGGCAGCTGTGAGTCGGAGGGTTGATGCGTGGCCCGCCTTGGACCTCCCCCGCAACCACTTGACCCCAAGAAACCTATTGCCACCGAACAGCAAGATGCAACCAGAGATGAAAAGACCGCCGCGACCGATTCCCTTGAATAGGGAGAGCCAAGAGGAGATGATTTGATCCATCGGAAGGAGGAAGGCGTGAGGAAGATGATTCTTGGACTTTTCGAAGAGCAATCAGCTAAAATTGTCCCTCCTCTCACAAATCACTTGTTGGACCATAACAATATTTTATAACTTCAATGTAAAATGCTGTAAATAATAGCTGTGATGTAAATAAATCCAATATTTAATTAACCAAGATCACGCAACCGTTATTCGTATCAAACTTCGCAACACACACACACACTTGTGTGTATGTATGCTTTGAATTTGATCATCTGATTTTAATTTACGAAGCACTTTGAAACAACACGAATGCTATTGAGGACAGACTTCATAATTTTGTACCACAATCCGGAATGTATGTATGCAATAGGATATTTTGTTATCCAAAATGCAAGGTTGTGAGGAACATATCCGATTAATGGAAAATTTGCGTAATACGTAGACCTTTGTAAGACATAAAGATTACATATACTGGTAGTGCCATCTATATTGCTATATAAAGGGAGAACATGTTATTTTTAACCCTTTAAGTGCCGCGGGCGTAAGTACACACCCTGCTGAGCTGGTGCATTTAGTGCTCCAGATGTGTATACTCATTTTTCCAAAGGAAGACATTTTGTATTGTACTGTTCTGTTTAAAACTAGACCACGGATTTGGAATACAATAAAATGACATTGACAGTGCTTCTAAAGCAGTGCATCTCAAACTTTCTATACTTGTGACCCAATTTTTAATCGTAATTTTCCTTGCGCCCACCTCCATACAATAATAATGTATTGATTTCAATAATAATATACTTTGACGTAAAGCTACCATGCTACTCTAATGATAAACCATACAAATTATCAAGATAAATGTTAAATTTTGTATATAATTTTATGACATGCCCATGACATGACTGGTAATTATTAGACTTCTTCTTAACGTAGTACTGTTAAATTAATTATGAAACACATTGTGAACTACTGATACATTTATAAGTGTATTATATCGAAGTAAATGTGTATTTTATTTTTTATTATGCCAGAAAGCATTTTTTTGCTTGTTTTCAGTATAAATTAATAATTTTTTTTAAAAAATAATCTTTTATTTTCAATTTTCTGATATGCTCACGCCCCACAGTTTGAGAAACACTGTTCTAAAGAATTTACTTATTTCGGAGAAGTGGAGAAGGGATTTGAAAGGGTATATCCCAGGAGCGAGGAAATTCAAAGATCAGCAGTTTTTCTTGCTTTTTTTCTCTGAGTGAGCTCTTTTCTACCCTTAATTTACTCTCAATGGTTTACGGTATGTAATGAAGCTTTTTAAGGAGACACAGTACGATTCAATTGACCAAAATCGGTCAAAAAATTAAATTTAATTTTTTTAGCTTATATGATTTTTCATATACTTTTCTATAATCTCACAAAATTTGAAAGCTCTAAACTTAAAAAACGCAGAATTATGATAGATTTCACGTTCGTTTTTATTCACATCTCTATGGCAAATCAAAACTTTAAACTGACTTATATCGGAAAGATAAAATAACTAGTTTGTCTTCATTTAAAATGCTAAGGCCTTTTTTCTATTCCTCCTAATGCTTTGAATTTTTTTTTACCTATTGAGAATAGTACATTTAACAAAAGTTGGTATGCATTTTTGAATCAAAGCAATATTTAATTTTTTGAAAATAATTGAACTCAGAATTTGTACATTTTTTAAGGAATTTTCAATAAACATTCATAAAAAGAAGTATTGTATGAATACCAATCACGTTAACGCAAGACCCTTACCAACTTTTATTATACATAGTTTGACGTACTTGTAAATCAAATTTCATGCATGTACGTACATTTTTGTAGGGGAGGAGTAGCATTTTAAAATCACTTCACAAATTTTAAGTTTTTTCCTTAAAAAATTACATGGCTAGCTTTTTATGAAGTTTTGACCACAAAATCCGTTTAACATAGTATACATACATAGGAGGCAACCAAACCAATTTTAAAAATTCTTAAATTAAAATTTTTTGCTTAAATCGTACCATGTCCCCTTAATTTTTTGTACGAATATGTCTGACAGTGACTTTGTGCAAGGAAAAATATTTGCAGTAAATCTAGCAAACAACTCACTGAATGTGATGCTGGTTTATGTGTCCATCCATGTTTCAGGAAATATCACACAGCGGATAAAAACAAAAAAAAGTTATAACTTTTTTTTATTATATTGTAACTCTAGACATTAAATTTTATATTTTCATTTTATTATTTTATGCTTTTCTCTTCTTCTTTTCTTTTTCGAAGTGAAAGAAAACAATTTTTAGGTTGAAAAATACATCTCTTCTTTTCCCTCAATATACCGCGTAACAACGCGCGCCTGTAAGAAAATCAATGGCAATGGGAGGGAGGGGTGAATTTCTAAGCTTTTTTTCGTTGGTTAAGGGGTTAAGAACTTATGTTGTATTTTACCACTGTTATTTAAGGGAAAAATTTCAGTATTCCTTGTCCAGAAATGTAAAAATCAGCCGGTAGTATGCCCGTATCAATGTTTGACATAAGAAGAATTAACGATTGAGAGAAATTGAGAGTCATCCTTTCCAGAAATCAGTGATCGTGTTGTAGGATAGTGATAGGAATAAGAAGTAATTTAGTGCCAAAGGAACAGTTCTACTCAGAGAAAGGTTTTCCCCACCCTCGGGACACCTCTGAGCATAAGGCAAGCACTGCAACATTTTGAAACCTAGCACATAAAATAAGGTTTGCTGAATAACAATCTGTGCCATTCCATACTATTCGACATTGTATACAGTGAGTAAAAATTTTAATGTTGTAACCATGAATAAATTTTCACCAAAGTGTATAACGTACACTGTACGTGTGCGGGAAATGCCAGGCGCGGGCAAGCGAATATCAAAACATTTCCTTTTTAGAATAATGTCGATTCCGCTTACAGCACCACTATGGTCGCGTATGAATGTAAAGGTTTCGCGATAAGAGATTGCGTGATTTTCTTTGTCATGCTTTACCGTATTACCATATTACTAGCATTATATTTTCTCCTGTGGCCTCCTGATTGCGGACATATTCAGCAAAAAGTTTTTTATCTGATGTTTTGCAGTTCGTTGTCACTTCTTTTATTTAAGATTTGCCCACGACCAAGTTTTCTCAAAATGATGCGGATACCATACATAATTCACAATGACCAAAAAAAAAATCATTGCCTATACTGCTACAATACTTTCACGGCTAGGCCCTTCACCTGATCGGTCGCACATTGAATACATGTGGTTGATGATTAGCAACTAACTGGCTTAGCGTACACCTAAACTACTGAACTCTCATCTGAACTTCTGGAACTTGGGGAAGAAGTAGAAAAACTTATCAAAAGAAATTATCGAAATCTTCTTCGCTACCACATCTCGTCACGCTAGCTATTTCTAGTTATTTGTATTTTGATTAATTTACTTTATTCTCTGGACCAAAGCAAGGGGTTTGTAGTACGGGTCATTAAATTTTGAATCACAATTAATTAGTCCAAAATACACGGCCTTTCCAAATTTCGTGTTCCCATCAACGGGTGCACTTTGAGCCTCAACATATTTAACGTGCATCACTTATCTACTCTGCAGTCTTTAACCGCATTAGGTTTCAGTGGTGTAACGAAGAGTATTTGGGACCCTCTGCAAAATCAGGTTCGGTGCTCGCAAGTTGGATTTTACAAAGGATAGATCCTTGGGTGTAGTCAGTCTTAGAGTCCTTTAGAACCCTGCCCCCGTGATTCGGGACTTGCGGGGTTGTACGTTACGCCACTGTTAGATTTCGATGACGCAACTGTACAACACCGGCCATGAGTTGGCTACCTTGACCGTCCGGCTACCGTGGCCTTCTCTCTCTTTGTGAACTTCAGCAAGCAAGGGCAAGCTTCACTCGTTTTGGGTAAGGGACGGTTTAATTTTGTTCCACAGGCCACACACATCTGTGTGTGTATATGGATGCGTTAATTTTCAAAAATATTAAATTATAATTACTAAGTTATAACTTTTGTTATTGAAGGGTATAAAATATTTCAGTGCTTAAGGGACAAGAAACTTCAATCAGAATAATTAAATAACAATTGACATTCTTATTTGATTCCCTAAACAGCTTCCTCTGTCAACTAAACACATGATTTCAGAACGCATATTATGAGGCAGTAAATATTTATTTCTGTTTCCTCTACCGCTATTTATAGATTTTCGATAAATATTCCGAGAACTTAAAAATCAAAATGAACCTACCTTAACCCGTGCAATGTTCTTGGATTTAGTCTCTTGAGTAGAAGACTGCTGATGTCCAATTGCTGAAGTTTATCCAAACCTGAAAAGCTATTTATTCCAAGAACTTCAATTGGATTTCGTGATATGCCCAAACTGACGAGTCTTCTTGTCTTTTCCCAAAGATGTATCGGAACATCTTGTATCAAGTTTCCTGCTAAATCCAGATGTCGAACATTCCTGGATTTTTCAAATGCTAGTTGTGATACGTTGTACAGGTAGTTATCACGCAGATTTAAGTAGTTAAGATGTGAAAGAGGAAAAGTCGAAACTGATATTAAACTTGCGTTGCTCAGGTAAAGTGATCTTAATGCAATCAGGGAACTCAAAGGACTTTCATTTAAAAGTTTATGCAAGGGATTGTTTGACAAATCCAACTCTACCAAGTAGTTCAAGCCGTGGAAGCTCTGTTCATTAAGGAAGGATATGTAATTGGAAGACAAATTTAAGGCTTGCAGTTTGTTTAGAATTGAGAAACTGTCAAAAGATATGTTTTCTATTTGATTCAGAGATAAATCAAGGTGTCTTATCGTGACCTTGATATGTTCTAAGCTGATTACTGGAACGGTCAGAAGATTGTTCCGGGAGAGGTTTAATCTTTCAATCTGTGTGTCAACAAAAACCCTTTCTGGAAGTCGATCAATATTGTTGTAACTCAGATCTAGAATTCTTAGATTTTGCATGCTTTTAAACGAAGACTCAGAAATATGTGATATGTTGTTGTGATCCAGCATTAATATCTGTGTGTTTCTGCAGCACTCAAAACTGTACGTATGTAAGCTGTCGAAGTTATTACAGGACAAATGTAACACTTGTAACACAGGTAATTCAACACTTGAAATCTTTGATATCTGGTTCTTAGACAAAAACAAGTGCAGGAGATATTTGTAACTGAAAAGGAAGAAAGAATCTGGTATCACAGATATTCGATTGTTTGTTAGATCCAAGGTCCTGATTTTCAGTGAAACAGGGGTAGTTACATTTCTGTCATCTAAATCTTTCAAGACATTGTTTGACAAATTAAGATACAGTTGTGAAGTATCACCCGTTATAATATCAAAAGAAAATGATGATAGATTATTATCTTGAAGATAAATATTGGACAATCTAGTGAGGTTGTTGAAGGAAGAAGGATCAATAGAAGTTAGTCCATTTTCAGAGAGAACCACAGTATGTAAGTATGAACAATTGGTGAACGCGAAGCTTTCAATTGTAGAAATTTTGTTACCAAATAATACAACAGTTGATAAATGAGGTACACTATCGAATGTTCCACTTTTAATGGATCCTAATTCATTGTTACTAATATGGACGGTACTTAAATATGTATGTTTTGCAGAAGAAAATAAATCAGTTGGAATTACCTCCATATCATTGTTGCTTACATCTAAATGATGGAGTTTCGGTAAAGAATGGATACATGAAACTGTCATTTTGGAAATATTATTATGGTCTAGTTGTAACCATTCAAGACTATCTAAATTACTTATGAATGTCTCAACCGGATGATTGAATTGAGAAAAAGAATATGTTAAATCTAATACTTCAAGTGTTTTTCTGAGAGGAAGAAACACTTGTTGATCTAGATACATTAAGTTATTAAAAGAAAGTTTTAATTCTTTAAGTTTTGACAGTTGAGAAAATGTACCTCCGGATAAATAAGTCATCTTATTATTGGCCAAACTCAATGTAGTCAGTGTTTGACCCCATCCTTCAAAATCATCACGATACACTTTTTGTATTCTGTTGTCTTGAAGACTAAGGCGCAAAAGTTTTACTAAAGGTTTTAAAGTTTTTTTAGGCACCTGTTGAAACAAATTGCCAGACAAATCCAATACTTCCAGACTTCCTCTGCAACCGTGTAAATCTCCTTTACCAAGTTGTTTCAACAAATTACTTTTCAAGGATAAGTACAGCAACGACTTCAAATCATTAACTGCAGACGGAAAAATTTCCAATAAATTAAAACTTAGATCCAAGGTTGACAATGTTGTTTCAATACCCACAAATGAATCCGAATGCACAGTGCTAATTCGATTGTTCGACAAAATTAGTCTTTCCAATTTTGTTCCCTTGAACGTTCTTGCTGAATGAGATCGCAGGAAATTAAAGTCCAGATTCAATTCTTTTATAGTAAAGGATCCATTGAAGACACATTCGGGTATATGTGTCAGCATATTATTGCTGAGCTCCAACTTCTCTAAATGATGAACGCTTAAATGAAACGGGCAGGGTAATTTATGGAAAAGATTTCCTGATAAGTAAAGAAACCTTAAATGTTTCAGTGAGTATATTGCATGAAGAGGCACTTTCTTCAGGATATTGTTGGAAAGGGAGAGGGATCTAAGTGATTGCGGGAAAGAATGACTGCCTACATCATGAATCAAATTTCCTTCGACGTTCAGCAGATTAAGATTAGTAAGCTTCACGAATGTTCCTTCTGGTATTGTTGTGATGTGATTCGATCCTAAAAATAAACTGTTTAATGTGTTTTTGCTGTTCATCTGTGCCCATCGAAAGTTGTGGACGTCGTCGATTTGGTTTCCTTGTAAGTTTAACCATTGAAGATTGCTTAAAGGACTAAGGACGGCGAGTGGAAACTGATTCAACTGGTTTTGACTTAAGTCGAGGGTGGTAAGGATGTTTTCAAGTCCGCTGAAAGTCCATGGGGAAAGGTATTTAATGTTGTTTTGCATTAAATGTAATGAAGCAACGCTTGTGCCTTCAAATAAGTTGTTCTGTAGAGCTTCCAATCCAGATCGTATTAAAGTTACCTACATAAAAAAGAATTAAAAAAATATTTAGTGCATAAAATTGTAATATTAAAAACTTTTTTCTGTAAAAAATAGCTATTATACTAAGCTTTATAGCTTAAAAAAAGTTAAGGCGATCTAAGCTAATAATATAGTCCCTATAAAAATACTTTTTTCTCAGAAAATGTTTCTAATACAAATATAAATTGAATTGATTGCAGAATTGTATTTTTGAGAAAGAATGCATTCAATCAATGAACTAATATAGTTTTATTACAAAAATGTATTTTAGGCTTTGTATGATTTAACATTAAATTCATAAAAATATAGCTAAAACAATATAAAAACAGGAAAACAAATTAATATGTACTATACGATAGTAAGGGGTCTCAATCTGTTGATCGATATATATAATCAAACTTTTCCAGACTGAACTTTAAAACACACACACGCACGTACACACACACGCACGTACACACACACGCACGCACACACACACGCACGTACACACACACGCACACACACACGCACGCACGTACACACACGCACGTACACACACATTTGAAGGCTTTAATTCAAAACGTTACCTTTATCTTTTTTGAATGTGCTCTTTATCCTGTTTAAGATTATTATTTATATATGTTATCAAAATATTGCATGAAAAAAATTATGGTTAAAAAAACTAATTTTTTTTATTCCTATTCTTATACATTAGCAGACACTATTTTAAATCATTCCTTCTAACTATTGAACGCTTTTGAATAAAATTTTAGCCTTTACGTAATTTTATTTATTTATGTATTTTTTTAAAAAAAATTTAAGGAGGCTTCTGAAAAACATAAATATTTTATAACTTAACGAAAACATGTTGTTTGGCGATTCCTGATTCTATGGCTTTAAGGTTTAATAATGAATAATGATCGTTTAATTATTCCGCATAGAAATATTTTTCTTTTAAAACTTGCGAGACATCAGCAAAAATAAAAAAAATGGAAATAAATTTTGTGCCAACCAGGATATATTATTTAAATGCATTTTTTATACGAAATTTCATCTTTCTTTTTCAAAACCTTTGGGGTAAAATTTGTTTATGCCGAAAAATATATTCATTCATTTATTATTATAAATCAGGTAAATCTGATAAGTAAGTTATTTGTAGAGAATATATATACACTCTATTTTTTCATCTTTCTTCATTTTAACTAAAAATATTTCATAGTACAAGAATCATGAAAATCCTTGCTCTCAATTTTTTATGTCAAGGTTTTACAAGGGTAAATAAATAAATAATTAAAATCCCGAAATATGTTACAATTACTTGCAGAACTGGGAAATCTCCTACATACATTGGTGTTCAAAATTAAGGTCACGAACATAAATAATACGATATCTAAGAGAAAAAAATTAGTTTCATGCAATGGAATTTGATATATCTATATATTCACTGTAAGGCAGACCATAATAATAATAATAAAAAAAGAAAATGCAGGTGTTACATGTAGGAAAATAAGTTAGTATAGTAGTATTATATACTATTTCCATGTAAATTAGGTGCATTATACGTACATTAGAGCATAAAATAATATTGTTCAAAAGCAGAACACATCCCAATGATACATTTGGCGAAAAGATAAGCGATATGGTTACCTCGTATAGAGGTTTAAAAGTGTGCAAATGTGCCCTTATACTGTTAACGAGGGTGTTGATCAGTGGCAGAAACTCCCATTCATGTAATGGCTCTCTGTGCAACATCCCAAACGTTCTCTGTAGCATTCCGGTGATTTTGCGCACAACATGCAATGAATATCCTTTTTTCTCTAGACAATCCATAAATGTAGCTGCATGTTCTCTCGGGAGTTATCATCCCTAAAACGAATTAGATTTTGATAGACAATGTGTAGATAGGGCTCTTTCAACTCACAGGGTTCCCCTTACGAAGTGTCTTAAGAGAATCAAGAACTCTCAAACAAAGAAAGATTGAGCCCCTGTCTTTTTCAATGCCGAGTCGAGATTCAACAAATATACTAGTACTAGACGAGTTTTGCTAGATAAAGCCTGATGAATACTATGGTTTCGTAAATATCTGAGAAAACCGCCTCTTTGAGGGAATGAGATTCTAGAATGGAGAAGGACCTTGTTAGAAGGTCGTACACCCCTGAAAAATCTTTTCTGACGATATAATGACCACATTGGGATTATTAAATCGGGTTATAGGGATGAGGTAGTCAAACCGTATGTGCGGCTGGAGTAAATACAGAAAGTAATTAGTTTTTATGAATGATAACACACAAAGCTAGGTTTGTCTATGATTATTTGGAGGCGAAAGATATTTACCATATAGTGTCTTCTAAGGATTTCTGGACTTAAATACAATAGAAAACATTTGGAATGCTGCACGACGTCAAAAACTTCGAGGAGTTTTCAAGTATTATAAAAGTGTCACCTTTAAAAGATTTGGAATTGTTCAAAAATCGCATATCTGTATTCTCATTCACAGCATGAGAACACATTATGATGCTATTGAAACTGGCAGCAGAACTTTTTATTTGTCCGAACAGTCCAGTGTTGCGATGTATCCAATTTTGAAAGTATATATATAACTCTCATTTACATATCACCCTGCAATTAATTTCTGCGTTTGTCTACTACAATTGGCTGTCTCTCAGCGTGATACATACGTGTACCCAATTCATTTGCATTGAATTATTTTCTTTTTCAAAATATCCCAATTTTTTGTGTTTATAAAAGTAATTTTGAACGCAAGTGTCTTAGAAAATAATTTTAACCCACAATAATTTTAACCCACTTTAAAGACAAATGTATTTTTGAAACTTCATTTATGTTGAACAACAGACTGTAATGGAAAGAAAATTTTGCAATAAAACGGCATACTCGACAAACTAATAGCCTTTCAAGTAACAATATTAAAATGAACGAAATAAGTGATCTAAAATTTAAAAATTTAAGCAAAAATATGGAATGGGATAAATTTTCAAAAATGAGGTAGTCATTAAATTACATTTATTACAGGGGGAGTTAATTTTCTAAACAGTTTATTAATCTTAATTTAAGGTAAGCCAATCAGTATGGTATAATAACCGATATAACTAATGAAAAAATTAATATAATGAAAAGTTGTGCACGAACAGTTTCCAAAAAGTAAAGTAAAATTCTAACAGATCGTAAGGAAGGGAAAAAATATTTTTCTAGATAAAATTATCGGAGTTGAATCCAAAATATTTTAGCTGTTATTCAGAGAGAGAATAACCAATATACTAAGTTTTGACAGACCGTAAGTTAATATTTTGAGTTTTTGAGCTGTAAAAGTCTGTCGTTTATGATTTAATTGAGCCTCTGACTGCCACCTGTTCCAAGGAAAATGTTAACTAGTCATTAATTTCTTCAAGTACAATAAAAAATTTTCCAAAGCGCACTATCTAACCTGCTTCATGAAGGATTGTCATCTAGTGCGCTCGTCATCAAGGACATTCTTTCTAACACAGGTAAACTGGTGACCCAAGAACGTGTTATCCACTTGCTCATGCCATCTGGCCCATACACTGAACACAGTCGGGGAAAAATTTTTACCGTAGCAATATTTAGTGTGTTCAAAACTTTCATTTTACCTTACTTCGCTGTCGCTGGTGAAAGAATGAAACAATATATCAATACTGTATTTGCGTCACTACAGCTAAAAACGGGCCACGGGAACCGTGTAATAAGAATCAATTCACGTAGTACAAATTTTGTTGCGGTGACGCTAATACGTAAGTACCAAGACATCTTCGGTGACAATATCTATTTTACTGCATGCGATCTGTTAGTGGAAAAACTGACACACATACACAATACATCATTTGAAACAACTGCGAATGTTTATGCTAATTTATGCTTGTCAATCTGTTGGCGGTGTGGGAAACATACATCTCTGAATGATCTTCGAACATGTTAATAAGAAATATTTTTAAGATATCGCTTAGTGCCGAAAAGGTACTGTATAAAAGATACTAATAAGAAATTTTTTAAAAATTAATTATTCTTGTTTTTTTTACATAAACACATTTAAACTATTTATTAAGGATTGATTATCTTTAAGTGTATGAAGTATAGTTTAATAAGACACTTGTTAAAAATATTTATATATGCAGAAAGAAAAAGTCTTTTATTGATATATGTTTATAAATATACCTGATATATCGCTCCTGTTGACAGAGGGGGAAATTTAGAAAATGGAACACCGCGACATATGACTTCATGATGTGACCTCCGACAAGTGCAGAGCTGGTTAAAACTGCAAATATCGTTGCTACCAGTTTCCGATAAACTTAAAATCATAATTGACAAGGTGGACAGAAAAACTGCCATCTGAAAAGAATATAACTTAATAATTACAATTGGAATAACATACTTAAAAGTTACATCAAAAATACAATACCTAATAAAAGTGGAGATTAGAATTTCGTTAACTTCTTTTGGAAAAATACATATTGTAATAGCTCTTTGACTTAGCGTACTATTCCGAATGTAAGCCGATGCTTGCATAAGGTGTGAGTGCAACACAATTTCTTCATTCATTTCTTATCTTGTTCACTGTTAGTGATTGCCAAGCGTTTCTGAATAATCCTACATGGGGGGGGGAGAGCATATCGAAATAAAAAATAAATAAGAAAGATATTTAACGAAACTGTTAATTTACTGAAAGAAAACAAAACAAAATACAATCTGAGTCGAAAAGAAAAGCAAAAAATAATTCTTATTCTATTACTTAATATAACTTACTTAACTCTTTATCTCCCGACGGTACTTAAAGTACCACTCACTTTAAAATTACATAGAATAACCACATTTTTACGAATATTCTGACGATACGTAGCAGTAAAATTCTTTGAAAATCTTCTCTTCCAAAATATATGGCAGCACGGGTTCTATGATGAGTATTTTAGCGGGGAAGGCGAATAGTCTTATAGCAGAAATTGCGTTTTAAGCTGGCATTTTAATTGGGATTGCGAAGATTGTCATTTTTATTCCAGAAAAGTAGTTAATATCAAAATGAAAGTGCCTTATTTTTTAATGCTAATGAAGTTCTTAGAAAATGATTTGACTACTTATTTTAAGTGAACAATATATACAATGAATTTCACAGTTAAATATCTTTAATTAATTAATTAGCTCTAATAGATGAAATTTCCCAAAAAATTGAGAACTTTTTTTTATATACATCCCCCTTAATTTTCAGCGTAGTGATTAAAAAAAATATTAAATGAAAAAAACTGCAGTAAATCATAATGCGGTAGATAAAGGGTTAATATGTATATCGCTTAAAAGTAACATATACAAAATTTAATATTCATTTTGATAATTTGTATGGTTTATAATAAAGATCGTATTACATCTTTATACGTCAAAGTACACTGTTATTGCATTCAATACATTGTCATTCTATAAGGGAGGGAGATGAAAATTATAGTTTAAAATGGGGTCCCAAATATTTTAAGTCGTAGAAACACTGTGCTAGCCGCTTTCTCCGTTTATTTTTTGTTTGGTAAAAAAGCTGGAAGATAAATTCGTATACACAAATGATTATCAACCTATGTTTCATGTCTCGGAGGAAAAACTCAGCACGTGATTAGCATATACATTCCGACATGCTATTGAATGTATGTAAATTGTAAAATATATTTGGAAAATTATATATTTTGATACCAACTATTAAGGAACTTGGGTTAATTTTGTTTTCCTTCTTAGAATAAAAGCATCGTTTTCAATGACTCAAGAGTTAAGAAATTAAATTTACTTGAGTATGTCTATGGAAAAATTTAACCCGAGATCAGCAGATCTGTATATTTGCCAATCCCCTTAAAGTGACTTCATAAACAGTTCCAAAAATTCAAAGCTTATGCACGTAAATACACGATAGATAAATAAACAATAGATGGATAGTATAAAAATTATTGAAATTAGGGCCGATTATGATTCAAAAATTTCCGAGATCAGTGCTTAAGATATGCTGACATCTCTCAGTATGTTTTAATATCTTATTCTTATTAATAAAAGCATCAAAAATACTTATACTTGTAAAATAGTTTACCTTTATCATCCGCTTATTATTATATGCTCTTGCTAGAAAAAGTCTGCCTTCACCCATAAGAAATCATACAGTAAAGATAAAATTTAATAGAAATATAAATTTTTTTTCTAACAAAATTTCATGAATTTGTTAACTATTATTTAAATATTGAGCATGCAAGAATTCGTTAATTTTGAATTAAAACTACTTAGGATAACGCGAGTTTTGTAGCAAAACACACAAATAATAGGCAGAAAAAGTCTGCGTTCACTATTTGAATATTTTTGATTCATGGAATTTGTATCAACAGGTGTTGTAGGTTAACAGAGTTTTTGCATTCAGTTATCAAATAAAATAGCCCAAGAAAATTGTGATGCAATAATTCTTACGTTTTTGTGACATATGAAGCAATTCAAGGACATGGAAAATAAAAAGAAGGAAATTAGTATCAGTGATAGTAAAATCATTGTGAAAATGTAAACAGATGGAAAAAGTCGTCGGGATACATCCAGATCCGTTGGATGGCAGTATTCATCTATCCAACATGTTATTTATAACTTTAAAACTACAAGAGTTTACACATCCAAACCTCGTTTAAGTCGTCCATCTAAACTCACAATCACAGAAAAACGAAGAACGACATCAACGGTGAAAAAAATCCATGTTTGACTGCAACTCAAATAGCAATAGACATTCACAAAAAGTTTAACAAAAATATTTGGGAGGATACTGCAAGGAAAATCTTGAAAAATGTCGGATACCGTAGTCGTGTGGTTCCTAGAAAACCTTATATTTCAATGACCAACCGGCTAAAGTGGATAGCTTTTGCAAAAGACCATATACATAAGTCTCTGGAGTTCTGGAGGACTGTGATATACTCTGATGAGGGTAATTTTGCATCTACGGCATAAAAGGTCGTAAATAGCCTGACGAAAACCTTGCACAGCGCTTCAAAATAAGCATTTAGTACCAACGGTAAAGCATGGCGGCGGGGGAGTCATGGTGCGGAGGTGCATGGCGAGCAATAATGTTGGCAAGTTGGAGTATATATAATCAATTATAAACAAATATGTTTACTTTGATGTCCTAAAAGCATTTTTAAGGAAAGAGCCACCAAACTCGGCTTAGGATAATCGTTTCGTTTCCAACACGACAACGATTCTAAGCACACCGCTGAGATTGCGAAGCTTTGGCTGTTGTATAATGTCCCAAATCAACTGCACATGGCCCCGCAGTCATCTTATCTGAATCCAACAGAACACCTATGATATTTGCTGGAATATAGGATGCGTCAACACAATGTATCTAGCAAGGATATGCTGAAGAGTGTTCTTAAGGACCAATTGGAGAAGATAAGTGCTGAAGAAACCACCAGATTTGTTAGTTCAATGCTGAAACGACTTTAGGATGTTCTCAAATAATGAGGTTATCCAACCAGCTACTAAATAAAGCTCATTATTCCTTTTTAAATAATTTGTATAGTTTCTACTAAAACAGTGGACGCAGACTTTTTCTACTTTATTTTTGTTAGTATCGCTACAAACTTATTTTAAAATCTATGAAGGCAAACCACAAATTTATTTTTATTATTCTGAATACTTAAAATGAACCAAATAAAGTTTAATTAAATATTTTTTAAATTCCATTTCTTATAGTTTTTTCGTTGTGAACGCAGACGTTTTCTAGCTAATGTATATTGGGTGTGTTCGGGGGTAAAATGCTAACTAATTACAATATAACAAATTCTGCTCAATTGATTCCACCAGCCAGATACTTTTTATGCTTTTAATGACATTAGATTTACATATTTAAAATTGAAGTGAATTCTGCGTGTTAATTCTAAAATTCTAACAAAGCATCTTTTTTTGAGCAAAGCAAACATCGTCAGGATAACAGTAAAACAAAAGAACTAAATCAGAACCGAAACTGAAAAACACATTTTCTTTCTACAGAGAAAGTGGGAGCGCCATCTATTGCTCTTTTCGCCACAGCCTTATCGAACTCTAACGAAATAAATTATATAAACTTTACTAATCTTTAAAGGAAGCTTTATCGCAGATACGTTTAAATAATGCACAATTCTACTCTCAGGACACACTCTTAAGTCAATCTTGTCGTGAGGCTAATATAGTAAAACTCGACATGCCACGTTACCCAACTGCAGAATTCGAACGCAATTTTCAAATCTCGTTAATTCATCTTTTTTTTTAT
>BMAU01015911.1:0-5000 GCA_019973935.1 Trichonephila clavipes
TTCTATTCATCCATTTAAAGTAGGAATTTGACTTTAATTTTTTTTATATTACTCGTTATAAATATTCTGTCGTCTGTACTTGAGACGTATTTTCTCGGAGTAGGAGTAGACTTCTTTTCCTGCGGTAATTTTCCAATTCTTTGATAATTTCGGAAACACCCAGAAAATTTGAAAAGTTAAATAAGTATTTTAAGTCGGAATTATATAAATGATTGGAGAAACATTTTGTCCTTTGTCAAACAAAAGATTTTTCCAAAGAAATCTATCACAGACATCACAGTGATGTCGAAAATGCACAATAAAACTTTAATGGAGAAATACTAGATCTTCTGCGTGGGGATACCTTGCAATTGTTAATCTTTTATGACGCATCAACAGTCTTACTTTATCTCCTCCTTAGTCCTTACTTTATGTCCAAATGTATATCCCAACATAATACTTATATCATTCTATGATCCATAAAGTCGCCAAGCCTTTTGCCAACTAAGAATCTGTGGGACATTATATGTCGCTCTGGTTTTTATATCATAAAATATTGTTGATAAGGAGCAAAGCTGAAGAATGTTTTGTAAACTCTACTTTCCTAGGTGACAGTAGAACTCTCTTTACTTATCTGCGTAAAATCCTTCAATGGAAGTTATAATGAGGAGTTTTCTGACAGTAGCTTTCAATATGAAACTGTTTTTATTTAATATATTCTATGGACTTAAAGTACTAATATTATTCCATTTGTGTATTAATACGGTTAAAGTGTGTAGTTCAATTATTTCATATAACTAGGTATTTTCTGAAATAACTAGACAAGTCAGTTAAAGTATATATAATACATGAAAAATTTCATACTTTACCTAGTTATTCCATGAAATGACTAGGGAAAGTATAAAATAACTTGGTATTCTATGAAATAACTCGGTATTCTATGAAATAACTTGGTATTCTATGAAATAACTTGGTATTCTATGAAATAACTAATGATAGACAGTTAAAGTAAAAAATAAGCAATTTAAAAGATATTTTACATATTAATTAATCATAAATATATAAAATCTCTCGAAAAAATGTTTCATCCTTTTTGCTTATGAGTAATTGATAAATATTAAGGAAAAGCAGATGATGTAATTTATTCTTGCACATATTGTTAACATTAGTTTTAAAAAAAAGGAAGGAAAAATATGTGTGTGTTGCAAAAATTAATGATATTTAAATATTATCAACAAAAATGCATACTGGGAAGAAAAAATGTTGCTTCATAAAAACATTGTGGAAACTTTTAATAACAAGAATGTAAGAGAATATTAATTTAAATTTTATGATATACCTTTATTTTACGTTTCATTATTTATTAAAGCAAGGATTGATGCGATTACACTTTGGATTGCACTGCTTATTATTTATGAAACAAACGCACTTTTTACTATTACACATTTTTTTGCAGGAGCACTTTTTAAATCCTTGTCCAGTATCGCAGCTTTGAGCTGTTGCAACAGATCGAAGCGCTGTGTAAATATTTGGAAATTCTTCAGTAGAAATTAATTCTCACTGACATATACTGAACTATTTGTTTTTTTGGACAATTTTTTTTATTTTTATTCAGCTATCTTTAGTTTCTAATCGGAAAATTCCTTCCCAAAGCTAGGTTCTAGCTAGAGCCAGTTAAAAGAACTTTCGAGTGCCGTATTTTATACTTAAACGATCAAGTAATTGTTATTCTATAGAATACCTAGTTAAATCGTAGAATTCCATCAATATATACTTTAACTGACTTTTCTAGTTATTTCATGATATACCTAGTCATTCCATGAAATAATGGATTTCACACTTTAACGGTAACATATACACTTACTAATACCGTTCGAATTAAAACTTTACTTATTAATAATTATTTTCTGTAAATATTGTTAATAATTGACTAACAAGGAGAGGGCACGACTAAGGAAATTCATTTGGGATCGAGACTTAGTGTAATAGTAGTACTCCTTTAGGGTGTTCACCCTTCAATGTAATTCCGCCAAATGGTCAGTTATTTCGTAGAAATTAGACTTCGAAATTCATGCTTAGCTCTTATACAATTAAATTTTAATTTCACCCAACGATTCTGTAGCTTCGTTGGCAAATCGTTTGCTCATTATGTTGTGCGAGGTCAGGGTTCGATTCCACGCGATCCACTTTTGTAACTTAAATTATTTATTAATAAAAATATTTAAAAATATTAATAATTAAAAATATTTAAATTATTAATAATTAAAATATTTAAAATTATTAATAATTAAAAATTAGTAAAATTATTAATAATTAAAAATATTAAAACTTATTAATAATTAAAAATATTAAAAATTATTAATATTTAAAAAATATTAAAAAATATTCATAATGAAAATATTTAAAATTATTATTTATTAAAAATATTAAAAATAATTATTAATAAAATTATTAATAGTTAAAATTAGTAAAGTAATTTTATTTATTAGAACTAATTAATTACTATTTATTACAATTAATTATTACTAAGCATTAGTATTAATAAGAAATATTATTAATTTATTATTAATTTATCAGTGCAATTATTACTAATTTATTATTAAAATTATTAATTTATTAATAATTTATTATTAATTTATTAATAATTTATTATTAAAATTATTATTAATTTATTATTAAAATTATTATTAATTTATTATTGAAATTATTAGTAATTTATTATTAAAATTATTCTTAATTTATTATTAAAATTATTATTAATTTATCACTAAAATTATTATTAATTTATTATTAAAATTATTAATAATTTATTATTAATGTATTAAAATTATTTAAATAAACTTTTTGAAATTAAATAAATTTATTAAAATTATTTAAATAAACTTTTTGAAATTAAATAAATTTATTTGAAAAAAGCTTGATAAATATTGTATAAAATTACAAAATAAATAAATTAATAATATATAAAAAAGACATATTTTATTATATTAATTATAAAATAATTAATTTAAAAATAATAATATATTTTGTAAGTTATTTTATATAATATTTTATTTATAGTATATTGTGTATTTCACATTATAAAACTGTTTGTAACTAATTATTATGTAAAATTTTTAATATTTATTATATATTTTATTATAAATATTTCTTATATTAATATAAGATAAATTTCTAAAATTTAATATAATTATTTATATAATTACAGTAATTTTTTTTACTTTATAAAATGCAAAATAATTACATAAAATATCATTTAATATTTAATAAACCTTTCATAAATAAATTTATTTAATTAAAAAAAATAATTAAATAAATTGAAGAAAAAAGTTGATCGCGTGGAATCGAACTCTGACCTCGCGCATGATAAGCAGACGATTTGCCAACCAAGCTACAGAATCGTTGGATGAAATTCAAATTTAATTGCATAAAAGCTAAGCATGAATTTCGAAGCTTAATTTCAATATATATACATATATATATATAGTATAATAAAATAAAAGTGAAGAATAACTGGAACCCACAGTTCTAAAGATATAAGAAATATGTGTGTGCGTGTGATAATTCCCGCTAGTATCCTTTTTGCTAACTCTTTGTATTAATATTTGAAACAAACTTAAATTCTTTAGTTTAAAAATAATACTGTAATCTTAATCGTAATCGGCTAGTTCGAAATCCCTATACCGCCCATTCTATCCAATCAGAACTACTATTACGTAATAACCACTGCCAGAGTATAAAAGCAAAGATCTTGTGTAATCACTCTCTCGCATACTTTTCAACGAAGTGGAGAAACCCGCTCTGCCCCCCATAACACAACAAAAAACACTCTTTTCACACTCTTAACAATATGAATTAGCTGCATTGCACTGCATCATTTCACTCTGGGTTCTGAGGTGAATTTGTCACCGCATTGATTCACTGCCTTCGGCCGTCCCGTTTTCCTTCCTGCGTTTCCTCCCCTTTCCCCGCCGGCGCGCTGCTTCGTTAGAACACTCGTGCTTTGGGGTACGTCATCCCTCCCCGCTTTTTGTGGGAGATTTCGGTATTTGTTTTAATTTCAATCATGGTCTATCTTTTTCTCCCATCCTTCTGGGAATAGGCGCCCGCGATCATCTAATTTTAGTTATCGCTCTCTCGCCCTCTCTTGTCTACCTGCCTTCATCATGTAATCAGCCTGCTGCAACGATTTCTATGTTTGTCTTTGTATTGTGTCCGTCAAGATGTCGCTTCTTTTATATGTGTCTGTTTGCGTGTTTCTAACAAATAGATGTAAAATATTAAGTGATTGACCAGTTACACTATGTCTGCTTCAAAATAAAAGATTAAACTCAATTCTATAAAGATGTCTTCAATAAACCTGATATGACAACAAACCAACACCACAGCCAACGCTACTACAATATATATATATATATATATATATATATATATATATATATAATTGAGAATTTTCAAAACTACAAAAATATTCCAAACAAATTAGAAAATTTCATCTCATAAAAACTTGATAATTACCAGTTACTCTTACCATCTTAATACATAAGCTAATTCTTACTTAAACTTATGAAGCGTATTTTTAATTACTAGACAAAATTACCTTTTAATTTTCTCTTTTAACTAAAAGAAAAAAATTGCTTTTAGAAAAATTATAACTGTTCAGAAACTTTTAACTCGTTTGGTTGATTGTGAAATAAATCAATAATCGACCCCATTCGAGGTGAAATTTTGCAATAAAAATGTTTTCAAAATAGCGTGAAATTAGAATATGCAAAATACCCAACAAGGTGCGATATTTTAATTAGCCTTTTTTATAATTACAAAATAATGGGGAAGTTATAATTAGCTCTCGAAAAATCGTAATAAATTTAGTGAGGTTTTACTCCTTTTGTTGAAGTCCCCGAGGTATCTTACTGGACCATTTCTGCAATCTTATTACGTTATTTTACACTAAAAAAATGGCGCATGGAACGCCACGCGATAGATGTGAAACTTCTTGGGCGGCTTTAGAAAATTGACCA
>BMAU01015911.1:10000-265444 GCA_019973935.1 Trichonephila clavipes
GGTCCTTAATTAAAAGACCACATCATTATCAATGACTAGAAAATGTAATCGTTAGTCTAAATAATATTTTTTTGTGTGTTGTTGAACGTTGCGACAAGAAATGCACAAATTGTTTTGTTAAGTTGTCTGAAACCACCTACTAAACATCGGATCAGACGCTGATTTCAAAAGTGTTTTGGATTTCGATTTACCGAAGAATGCAAAGAATGTAGAAACCATAAAGCACACAATGCTTCTACGAAATTTAAAAAAAAAATAATAAGATCCAGTGAAAATATTGCACTCACTCGCGACGAAGACTAATGGAGTGTATAAGCAATGTACTAAATGCCCTAATAAAAAGAACGGAAAATTTAAATTTACGTGTGAAAAGTGTAATAAACATGTTGTATTTCCTACTTTTCTTCCTTTTTCACCATAATTGCATGCAAATTTTACAGTAAAAAGAGAATGTAAAAAATCTTGGGTATGAGATACCCTGCGCGTGAAGTTTCAGTTGTTTCTTTTTCGAACGTGAAGTGCTGGGGTTAAGTATGTGTGCGTTAACGAAACACTTTAAAGTAACTTGAGGGCTATTGGTGATGAAACTCATACGTTTAAGCATCAGTCAAGTAAAGACTCCTGAACTGATACCTTCTATAAACTTCCACAATACGCCAGCGCGAGTATTTTGAGCCACGACAGATTTAACGTGGATTATCCCCTTTACACTGTGGGTTGAGTGAGTGATTGATTATTAATGTTGCTTAAGTTAACGTCGAATAAAGGTTTAGAATGAGAAGGAGCGTTGAAAAAAGTAAAACGGGTAGGTATGACATACCTTGCGTGAGAAGTACCGGGTTAAGACGACATTGGAATGCCCATAGACGTTAGCTTTGATAGGTTACAGTAAGTGTGAAAGTCAGTCGGAGAGAGAGTCCATTTTTTTAAGGTGTGCTTGAAGTCGATAGGTGAGAGAGACCGTGCGGAGTATTGTAGCCTATAGAATTGTCTAGTGTTTGTGAAGCCTTTTTGCACATCGAGAGTCTCTGGGTTTCCCCTTCGGGACCCTTCTCTTTAAAGGTGGAATAGGTCACGCCCATAAAGTGACACATGATGTAGAATCACTTCTGTTTTAACGTAGCCGGAATACCTATTCCACTATTGGTTCAAGTCCCCTTCACGTGGTGGACTTTGTAGCCGGTGGTTGGCGTTGAAACTGCACCGGCCTCCTCACTGTCGCCTGGAGCAAGGGAATTCAAAGGTTGACTTCCCTTGTGTTGCGGTATCTAAATAAGCCATTAACATCCTTCGGACAGAGAGGTGATCACTTTTCTCTAGTGGATATGTTATTAGGCTACGAACCCGAAGGTCATGGGCTCTAACCACTACAGTCTGAAGAATTAATTAATAAAATAAAAATATATGTAATTAATGGAGTTCTACCTTAAAATTTTAAAAAATCATTTTAAGAATTGCATAAATGTATAACAGATACTTGTTAATGGATAATTAATCAAACCATATTTAATTTCAAAACAAATTTTGGAAATGAATTAAGAATTAGGAATTCAAGTTCAAGGGGCTTACTTCAAATTTTTCTGGGGGCAACGTAAGAGGAATGGACAGTCTCACCGGTTCGAGACCCGCATTATTTCTGCCCAACCATGATTTCAAGTTTTGATGACATTAAAGAGCCATTCTGTAGAGAGTGGAAATCTGTATACTCAGAGTCCCAACACTGACATGGTGTGGAAGATTGGAGATGCCACGTCTGTTGTTCGATCATGTCCATCATCCCTTGCCAGAAATACTCTTGAAGCTTTTAAGTGTAATGTTAATAAACAATTAATCAAAAGATATTTTTCCAGTCCACCTTTCACATTATTGACACTAAAATACTGCAAGATGCTAGAATATGACTACAGTAGCCGTATAGCCATGGTGGTGAGCTTGTTCCCTGTCTTTCTTCAGTTGTGTAATAAGTTTAAGTCCTGATACCATTAAAGCAGCGCTTTTCAAACTGTGGGACGTGATAACCATAGGCATATTGGAAAATCAAAAACAAAAGATTATTTAGAAAAATTGATTTATTTTAAGTAAACAAACAAAATACATTCTGACATAATAAAAAATTTAAGAAAACATTTACACTGATATAATACATTTATAAAAATGTGTTGTGTCAGTACTGCACTATATATTTTATAATTAATTTAGCAATACTAACAAGGAGAGGGCACGACTAAGGAAATTCATTTGGGGTAGAGACTTGGTGTAATAGTAGGGTGTTCAACCCTCACTGTAATTCCACCGAATGGCCGATCAATTCGGAGAAAAAAACCTTCCAAATTCATGCTTAGCTTTTATAGTTACTTTTGAATTTCCACCAACGATTTCGTAGCTTGGTTGATATATCGTCTGCATACTATGCGTGAGGTCTGGGTTCGATGCATCGATCAATTTTTTTTTCATTTCATTTAGTTATTTTTAAAATTAAATATACTTATTTATGAAAGGTTTATTAAGTATTAAATGATATTTTACGTAATTATTTTGTATTTTATAAAGTAAAAAAATACTATAACTATACATATAAATATTTATGTTTAATTTTATATAAATATATTTTTATATTAATAAATAATATTTATAATAAAATATGTAATAAATATTAAATGCTATTATACTTAAAAATTAGTTATAAATAGTTTTATAATGTGAAATCAAATGTACTATAAATAAAATATTATATGTAAAATAAAATAATTTATAAAGTATATTATTATTAAATTAATTATTTTATAATTAATGTAATAAAAAATATGTCTTTTTTACATATTATTAATTTAATTATTTCATAGTTTTATAAAACATTTAATAAGTCCTTTTAAATAAATTTAAATAATTTTTTAAAAAGTTTACGTAAATAATTAAAAAAAATTAATAATTATTTCAATAATAAATAATAAATTAATAATAATTTTTAATAAATTAATAATCATTTCAATAATAGATTAAAAATTTTAAAGATAAATTAATAATTTTGATAGCTTAATAATTTTTATAATAATTCTTATTAATAATAATTCTTATTAATTATTTTAAATAATATTTATTTTAAATAATTTAATCAATAATAATTTGCATTAATAATTATTTTTAATATTTTTATTAATAATAATTTTAAATAATTTTAATATTAAATAATTTAAACAATAAATTTGTTTAATTGTTTTTACTTTATAAAATACAAAATAATTACATAAAATATCATTTAATATTTAATAACCCTTTCATAAACAAGTTTATTTAATTTTAAAAATAGTTAAATGAAATGAAAAAGAATTGACCGATGAATCGAACCCAGATCTCGCGATTAGTAAGCAGAGAATTTATCAACCAATCTACGAAATCGTTGGAGGAAATTGAAATTTAATTGTATAAAAGCTAAGCATGAATTTCGAAGGCTTTTTTCTCCGAATTGACTGGCCATTCGGCGGAATTATGTTGAGGGTTGAACACCCTAAAGGAGTACTACTATTACACCAAGTCTCGACCCCAAATGAATTTCCTTAGTCGTGCCCTCTCCTTGTAAGTTGAGAACAAGTTAATAATTACCAGTGACCTCACGGGCTTTTCATATATAATATTATATGCGAACATTAAAGCATATCTTGATAATTTATACGGTTTACAATTAATACCTTAACTGCCGATGAAAAGTTGCGCGATTCGTTTCCCAATGTCTCCATTTTGCACGTATAGATACGTATGTGATGTATTGGAGGGTAGGAGACAGGGGAAAATAAGAAAATCCTCTGAAATAAGTAATTTCTTCGCAAACACTATCAAGTTAATTCAATTGCATCCCAAAGCCTTCGGAATAATTTTGAAAATGAATAGAGCATTTTAAGAAGTCAGTAGGAAAGATCGTATTTCGGAAAGACGTATATGTACGTCCGGGCAATTTACGCAGTGGCTGAGCGAGACGTACTTATACGCCGGCGGTGCTTAAGAGGTTACAGACGCATTGTAGCTTTAGTGTCATTGTATGGAGATTGTACATTGTTATTGTATGGAGGGAAGCGGGGGGGGCGATGAAAATTATGATTGAATATTGGGTCACAGGTATTGAGAAGCACTGCATTAAAGTAGATGTTCAAGCGATTAAGGCATAGTGCGAAAGGTAGATGAGGGATTGCTGCTTAATAAATGATATTAATAAATAATCAATCAATACTTTGCTTCATTTAAAACATAATGTGAAACGTACTATATCCTTAAAACCTCGCGTAGTTGTATTTTCTCCTTAGTAAATGTGTATGTAATAAATGTATTTAGTAAAGCCTCTATGTAGTAAATGTTTAGTAAAGTTTCTATATGTAGTAAATATTTATATACAATAAAGTCTCTGGGTAGTAAATATTTAAATAATAACGTAATAAATAAATACAGAAACAATACTCAAAGGGAATTAAAAATTTCCTTTAATGCATATCTATAAATAATTCTATATTACTATTTATATGAGTGAAACGGTTCTTTAACATTATTTCCCGTTCATGCGTTTTTAATTTTGGTATGGTAAAACTAAATAAATCCACGATATTCTCTTTATTTTTTGTTTGACATCTTACAATCAGCTGTATGATAAGATAACTTTAACAGAATTTCCTCCCTTTTATATGGTTTTATCTCCTATTTCGAAGCTCGCAATGTGCTTTTATTTTACAACCCAATAACTCGCGTCTTGAAATATTTTAAGATACGTTGATATAAATGAAATAAAGAACTCGGTGAGAAAACGGGAGCGTGATTGAAAGCGAGCGCACTACTTTTCCATCTTGTTACGATGCAGGATTTCCGTTCCTTCAAATCAAAAGAAGAATCGTGCTTTTCTCATCGTATGCCACCATCAATTCATTCCTCTTTAGCTGATTCCACTTATTTTCTCCACTCAAAACTGGTCTTGAATAAATAATTCCTCAACAAACATATATGAAGAGTAAGGACGGGAAGGCACAAAATTCTCAGCTGACATGTATTTGTCATTTGAAAATTTAAATGGCAATGGAACATTTTGAAGAATATTCTTAATCTTTTGAACCAAAAGAAAAAATAGGTTTTCTGTGTCTGTTAGAATGGTAAAAAACAGCAAGAACAATTTCACAAAATTTGGAGGCACACTAACTATGAAATAAGTTTTAAAAATTTTTACTTATCTGTGCAATATACAATGCAAAATAATTTACGACAATAATTTTCAATGTTAAATAAAATTATACGAACAGAAAAGACGACAAAATGTTTATTGGGTAATTAATTACAAATTAATTTTAAGAATACATTTAATGTGAAATATGAGCTTGATGATTGTTTATATTTTTTGTACTTGGTTATAAAAATAATGCCACTCTCGTTTCGTCATCTTTATACTTTTTGTTTCCTACTTTTTACTTAAAGGGACATGGTACGATTTATGCAAAAAAATTTTAATTTAAGGATTTTTAAATTTTTTTTATTGTCTCTCATGTGTGTATACTATGTAAAACAGATTTTGCGATCAAAATTTCATAAAAAGCTGGCCATATAATTTTTTTAATGAAAAAACTTAAAATTTGTGAAGTGATTTTAAAATGCTACTCATCCCCTACAAAAAATTACGTACATGCATGAAATTTGATTTGAAAGTACGTCAAACTATGTACATATAACAACAGTTGGTATGGGTTTTGCAATAACATGATTGGTATTCGTACAATACCTCTTTTTATGAATGCTTATTGAAAATTCCTTAAAAAACTACAAATTCTGAGTTCAATTATTTTTTAAAAAATAAGTATTACTTTGATTCAAAAATGCACACCAACTTCAGTTATGTGTACTATTGGCAATAGGTAAAAAAATTCAAAGCATTAGACACAATAGAAAAAAAGCCGTAGCATTTTAAATGAAGACAAACTAGTTATTTTATCTTTCTGAGATAAGCAAGTTCAAAGTTTTGATTTGCCATAGGGATGTGAATAAAAACGAACGTAAAAGCTATCATAATTATGCGTTTCTAAAGTTTAGAGCTTTCAAATTTTGTGAGGTTATAGAAAAGTATATAAAGAATAATTTTAGACTAGAAAAATTATATTTGATTTTTTTTACCGATTTTGGTCAATTGAATCGTACTGTGTCCTCTTAACATTTAAAACTTTTTTCCTTTCCTTTTTCTATTTGTTAATGCTGAAAATCCGTATTTACACAAATAAGATAAAGAAAATTGTAACAATATTTTTAACACTAGAACATCCGGGATGTCGATTACCTTTAAATGTCCGCCGGTGTCATTTCGACACCACGGTATAAAATAGTTGTAATAACTTAACAATTGCCGGAGTACTGTTTAGTAGGGTTTAATTTTAAGACATTTTAATATGATTTCATATAATTAAAGTATTTTATGACCCCTATATCATAACAAAATGATGATGACATTATTTTTCGTGAAGCTTGTTAGACCACTGCTTTGTCTCAAAACATTTCGAGTCGCAAATCAGCCAGGAACATTACCATTATGCGGTACCCATTATGTGACGTCCCTAGCAATATATATACATATATCAAACTTGAGGGGTTAGAGAACACGTGAGGAGCCAAATATTATCAATCATATCGGAAACGTAACCCTAACGAGATAAAGAGACACAAAGACAGTAACGCCACAACACAAAATGTCTTCAAAACGCTTTATTAAATAAAAAACCAATAATAAATACAAAGTATGAGACAGCTCAGAGGAACCACCGAAATTGCGACCATTGGCATGTATGCACGCACGGCACCACGCGACATGGATTGCCGAACATCTTCGAAAACACCGGGCATTTCACGGATCCTTTCAGCAGCGATGGATATCCGTGCGTGTCCATTTCTGGAAACGACAGGCGTTCGTACACGAGGTTTTCATAGATCAGAGAAAAATCCAGAGGGGATAAATCTGGGGATCTACAACACGGGATAACCACGCCCAATCCATCTGTTTGAAATGTCCGGTCTAAATGCTAACGTACATAACTTGCATTCAAATGGCGCTCCATCCTTTGAAAACATGTAGCGCCGAATAGGTGCGGGGACATTGAGCAGTTTTCTTACTCCTGTAGAAAGACGAGAACGAGAGTCCAGTTAAGATGTATGATAAAATGTCACCCACGATACCCGCCCACACATTAACAGTGAAGCGTTGTTGCATGGCTCGTGGTCGTTTGCTATGTGGGTTATTTAACTAACATAGTGCGCATTGTGCGCATTGAAACACCTTCACGTGAAAAGGTTGCTTCATCACAGAACAACACGGAACTGGCAAAGTGCATGTCTGCCGCAATTTGGTTAAAAACCACTGTGCAAAACATGGGGATCATCTGGCTGTAATGACTGCACTCTGTACAGAAAAGGATTAAACCCGCAGTGAACGATGGATAGTTGTTGGAGATCTTTTTGAAGCAGCATGCATGGACACTAGTGCCGGGAATTTTGGTCCACAGCATGCAACACACCTTCTTCGAATATGGGTGTTCGCGCTAATTCGCCGCCGTCCAGTACCTTCAATTGTAGCTCTGAAATCCACGTTCTACTCAGGTTTTGATGCACCCGAGCAAACGTTTGATGATTCGGTTGCCGCCTCGTTGGATACCTTTGTACAAACGAACAGCAGCATGTCCATTTCCGTCATATTTAGGCCGTAGATAAAATGGATATCCGCCAACTCTGAGTTCGTAAAAGATACATGTTCATTGCACGCTGTCCGTGTCTGAAATGAAGAAACCACATTTCTACCTTGCGAGCTCGCGTACAGCGCCACCTATCGCTTTCCGCCCATGCTTTCCTATGTAATTTTGGCTCCTCACGATGTTCTCTACCACCCCTCCAAGTTTGTACACGGCATTCGGTGACACCCCTGTATATCGAGATTTACAAAAAATATTATCAATCATATCTGTATTTTTTTTTTCAGATTCCTCGCAGTCACTCTCATTCAATCACATGTCTTCATCGGAATGTTTAGAGCAAGACAGCTCACCACCATCCGATTCATTTCAAAAATATGAAGAAAATTTAGCAACTTCATCATTAGATTTCTATGAGCCATCGTTTGGGTGTCTGTTCTGCACAAGGTTCGAAAATCAAATGAATGTTTTTATGATCAGATAACCAAATGCTATGTAACTAGACACTTACACACAATAATTTTTAGAAAAATATATTCGTTTCCGCTGTAACACAATAACACTGCATTCAAAATTTTAAAAATGTACGATAGTACTTTGAGAAGTTTGTCTTACTAATAGTAATGAGGAACGACAGCCATTATGATGATAAATTGCCTTGCAGTCGAAATGACACCAGCGGACGTTCTGTATGTGTTTGTGCAAAATGTATATGTAATGTATATGAATTTAAAACTTTTCACTGTGTAATAACCATGAAAAAAAGAAACGAAAATTTTCTAAATTTGCAAAATTGCGGAAAGGAGAAAAAAAATTGAAAAAATCATTAAAACCGATGAAATGTTAAAGCTTTTTTGCTAATAGTATAATCGCTCTAATTTTAATCTAAAATGAATTGCAAATGAATGTTTTGAAATTAAATCTCACTTTTATTGAGCGAAATCACGTTCCTCTTCATTCAAAGTTAATTGCATGTAAAGATACATTCGTTATTACAAATGGATTACGAATACAATCAAATTTTTGTGTATTTAAATTTGTAAATAATATTAATCATGAATATAATTTGATCTTAAAAATAATTTGGTGGCATTCTCAAAGTGTGCGGCACAGTGATTTATAATCACTGCTACGAACAAAAGAAACGGGCATTCTCTAAACTTAGTAATTTGGAAAAAAATTTCAAAAATCATTAAAATTATAATATATTTTTGAATAGTATAATGCTGGCAATATATATACATATGTGCAAATGGATGTTTGTATATATGACCACTCTTCACTCCAACACCGTTTCACCGATCATGAAGAAAATTGGCATATATATATATGTGTGTGTGTATATTGTGAAGAAGGTTTTTGTGCTATCCTCTTTGTTATAGCTCCCCACCAGGTGGCGCTACTGAATATCAACTTCTGCAGCGTTCCCTCAATTGCCAAGTTGCCAACAGGGTCGCCAAGAATGATAACTTGGCTCTATCGCCAACATTTCGCTATGTTTCAACTGAATAACCTTTATAATAAAAGAACGGCGTTGCTTGCGAATATTACAATTTTAACATTAAATAAATAAAACAGAAAGTATTATATTAACATATTACACATCCAAATATTCATTATTTACATTATTTTAAGCATTCATTGTACACAATTTGTAACAATATGCTACTTTTGCTGAGCAGAGATCAGCTTCGTAAGGTATTTCCAAAAATCGACCCACAAGGGAGTTACGGAGGAGTTATAAATAAAAAAGAATCCTTTTCATCAGCTATTAGATCCACAGACTTAAAAATTAACAAATATAATTTTTGGTTTAGCTGAGATATGCAAAAGGCATTTTTTTTAATTTGCAATTCACGTTAAATTAACTCATTAAAAACTGTTTTATCTTTCAATCTGTATTGTTTATTTTTTCAATTCGCCCGTACAAAAAACGGAATAGGAAATATAAAACTTTTTCAACAAAAAATATTTTATATCTACTTTATCTGAAAAACAATACAATGACGTATTGATAAATTACTATAAACTATATACATTTAACTCTTTCATTCTTGGTGGTACATATGTTGAACTACCAATTCGTATTCATTTATTGTGTGGTGGTTCATAAAACGTACGACTTGTTGTGAATGCCTCAGAAATCGAAGGTAAATAGTACATTCTCTGAACCATCACAGAAGTCAACTCCTAGTAGTTACTCAATTTCCAACAGATGTCAGAAGCTAATTGTGTACAATGGGCTCATGCAGCAGTTCATTCTTTGATGAGCTGTGAGTCTGTTAAGAGGTATTTTTTGGAAGAGACTGTGTTGTGTATTTTTAAGTGTAAATGAAAGTAATTCTTGTTATATTAGATACAAATCAGGTAAGTACATATCTTATGTAACTAAATAAGTCAATATTTCAATAATTAGTTCCTCACATAGGCATTGCTAGTATGATAATATGTACCACCACGCTTTTGAAGGCCAATACAAAATATATTCCGCTTATTTTTTCGTAATAATTGGCATGTTTACTGTGCCACATAGATTTGTTTTAAGTTATATTTTTGAAAAAAATAATTATTTTTATTAAATAATAGTACATACAAAATTATACAAATGTCCTGAATGAGCTACATATACTCATGGACAAAAAAATTAGCGCACCAAGAAATAATTGCAGGATCGTAACGAAACTTGGCATGAAGGTACATGTCGGGGAGGTATGCAAATGATTAGAAATGCAGAGCGTGATTTCGCATTACTTATAGCCGGAAGAGGGTGTTTAACGTCGTTCTCCGTGGAGTATAAAACAGGTAACCAAAGCTTGTTTGAGTGTTCTGAATCGTTTACAAAGGAAGAGATGAGGTAGACATGCCATTACATCGTTTTCTAAGACAAAATGAGCAGCTGTCACAGTTTGGGAGGGGGATAATCATCGGCATGATGGAATCTGGGTGGTCAGCTGGCGAGTCGTTCGTCAATTAGGCCGCTCTGATTATGTTGTGAGGAGGTGTTGGTGACCAGTGGATCCGAAAGATGTCATTTACACGAAGACAAGGCTCAGTACGCCCTCGACAGACCAGTCGTCGAGAAGACCGCCACATCATAAGAAATACACGCGTACAGCCAACTGCTTCATCGGCCGACATCCAGGCACAGGTAGCATCTTCACTAGGCGCCCCTGTATCTTCTCGAAACCACACGAAGGCGCCTGGCTGAAGGACATTTGGGATCGCGGCACCCGTTACGTGTGCTGCCCTTGAAGCCCATCCATCGACGCCTCCGTTTGGAGTGGTGCCACGCACGAGGAAACTGGACTGCAGCGGAATGGAACCAGATCGTCTTTAGCGACGAATCCAGATTCGATCTCAGCAGTGAGAACAATCGTGTTCGTGTGTGGAGACCCCGTGGTGAACGCCTCAATCCTGCCTTTGCTTTACACACATACACACTGCTCCCACAGCTGTGTGATTGTACGGGGTTCCATTACCTATAATACACGGCCACCCCTAGTATTGATCCGTGGCACCATGACAGCCCAGCTGTATGTCCATGACTTCCAGTGACTACATGTGTTGCCACTCATGCAACGACTTCCAGGAACCATTTTTCAACAAGACAATGCTCGGCTTCTCACGGCAAGGGTGTCACAAGACCGCCTCTGCCCGGTCCCCAGACTTGTCTCTAATCGAGAATATTTGGGATAATTTGGGACGACGATTTGGGCATCCCACGAGTTTGAATGAACTAGTGGCAAGGTTACAGCAAATATGGAACGAAATGTCTCAAAACATCATACTGAACTAGTAAAGCCTCAATGCCTGATCGTATCGCATTTTGCATTCGCGCTACAGGGAGCTCAACAGGGTATTAAAACCTACATTATTTTGCCTTTTTCTCTGAAATAAATTATCCCTTTTCTTTGATTTTCTATAATCATTTACTTTTATCAAAGTAGTCATAGTAGTCATTACGTTTGTGAAATTTCGTTTCATTTTGACGACTCCTTCTATGTGCGCTAATTTTTTTGTCCATGAGTGGAATTCGTGTTCAGGAAAACATAAATACAACTAATACACTTTTGTTATGTATGTTGAATAAATAAAAACTAGGTAAAATAAAATAATGTATAGAGAATATAATATTTAAAACCATATATAAAACTAACATTAGGTAAAAAATTAGGACTAAAAAAAAATTAAGCTTACAACATTAGATTTGGTAAAACTGAAAATGTTTTAATACATAAGATGAATAACAGTATGAGATGAAAAAGTTTATTAACTTATTTTCTAAATATAAAATAACTAGCTAAAGCTACCATTGTGCCTAATGAGGGAAAAGTCCTGTTTTCAGAACTATCATGCTGCCTGAAGCGTGATGGTACAAAATATGTACCACCTGTTTTTAAACACTTTGGACGCCCTTTTATTTAAAAAAGTGTTTAATATTATTAGTATGTACAGCCTTCTGTTCAATAATATAGCTTTGTGAGGTATATCTAAAATATTTCTAATTATTTACATTTTACAAATATTTAGCGCATGAAAGAGTTAAAATAATAATAATATAAGATGTTAAAACTTTTAAAAAAAATATAAGTTTAGAGTTTTGTATCGTTAAACTTATCTTGTCCGTACGAGGCTTCAGTTATGTTCCTGCTGAAAACTTTTAACATTTAAAGAATTAATTGTATAGGTCAACACCCCGAAAACACTGTTTATTTAGCTTAATATACAGTCAATCTGGTTTTATATATTCAACTTAATTAAAATTCGAATGAAAAATAAAATCTCACTTGGCCAGCAATAATTTAATCACAAAGAAATACCTCTCTTACGATGGATTTTAGCTGAACGTACATTTCTTTTTCACCAGAGAAACACCGAATAAGAATTGTTGATTCACACTTTACGAACGCCCTGGGGCTCTTCGAATAGAACATTTTTCGATGCTTAATTATTATCTGTAACCGTGTTTCTGATGATGTTGTGATTTTTATTTTTAAATGAGCTTCCCACTAATGAGGATACAATAAGGACGGTATCCAAAAAAAGTCTCAGTTTTAACTGATGAAAAGTGATGTATTTATATGTAGAGTTGAGTTGAGTACTTTTTTAAGTTCAAAATGTCGAGAGCCGTTACTTGAAAATTAATATTCGAAAACGTTTTGTTGGGAAATAATTAAAACTTTCTCGTTAAAGACTTAAAAGTTAACACAATAAGAGATCAGTAATGATTACTGTATTTTGTTTCAGCTGCTCATTTTAAGGAAAATAATGCCAGATAATGTAGGATGAAGCACTTCTCAATACTTTTAACTCTCCCATTGTTACTAGTATCTATTTTGCATTAAATTCTTATCACGCGTTCTTAGAAATGTAACATGTCTTATTTGGAAAATAAGCGTTTCAAGAGATGCAATTTTTTAAATCATAAATTAACACGATTTTATTTCTAACTGAACTAAAAAAAATTGAAAGGAAAAAAGAAGTTTTTTTTTTGTTTTGTAACTAAGCGTTACAAGAGCTTATTAAATTATTTTATTTCTATAAGTCTAATCAAAAATTTGAGGGTTGGAGTATATTCTGTAAGAATTAAAAAAGCAGTTATTTGTAACACATGTCATATCTAAGAAAATATTTAAAAAAATTATATCATCTTCGAAAAATGCCACTTAGAAAAATCTATTTCAGAATTCTATAAAAATATGTTTAAGTTTGCGTTATATAAACCAATGAACTGTGATTGACGAGTATACAGTTACTCAAAAAAGTATTGGGACACTTGGCATGCATAACTGTAAAGAGATTTATAAAAATATTTATCACATTAAAACAAAAACAAAATGAATTAAGAAATATTTTAACATTTGGTGTACAGTATATAAGGAAAATTTTATTAGTATTATAGAATTATAATTTGATCTAGCTTTTCAAATATAATCCAAAGGCACGCTGGAGTCAAAAATATTGGGACACTTTTGAAATGAGAAGTTTAACAAATATACAGCGCATCAATAGAATTTAATTCCACACTACTTTTTTAGACTAGAAGTTTAAACACAAATGTTTCAACAGATAAGATTTTCTATAGAAAAAATGGCGAGAAACAAAAATATATCGGTTAATGTGCGAAATCTCGTAAAAAAAACATTAGAAAGAGGGGAAGTCAATTTGCTGTATAAAAAAAATACTGAAATTGAGTAAGTCTACTGTTTTTAACATCATTAACAGGTTCAAAAAAACAAACACCATTGAAAACAAGCAAAGATCAGGGCGTCCAAGGATATTTAATGAACGTGAAGAGAGGTGGATTGTGAGACAAGTACACATTAATCCAAGAACTAGTGCATTAAAAATGACTTTGCAATGTAAAAGTAGGTTCGTAAAATCAGTAAATTCAGAAACTGTCAGAAATGTATTAAGAAAACATAAGTATCATAGCAGAGTACCTCAAGGAAAGCCATACATCAGCAAAGCAAACACAGAAGCTAGGTTAGTATTTGCTAAAATGTATGAAAGGCAGCCAACAGAATATTGGGAAAATGTAATTTTTGTTGATGAAAGCAAAAATAACATTTTCGGATCACATGACAAGCAAAAAGTTTGGTGGAAATCAAATACAGCAATGCATGTCAAAAATTTGCGGCCTACTGTCAAATATGAAAGAGGTAACCAAATTGTCTTGGGCTGCATGGCAAGCCCTGGTTTCGGTAACTTACATTTTATTGATGGTATAATGAATAAATATGTCTATATATATATATTGACATTCTCAAGCGAAATTTAAAGCAAAGTGCAAGCAAGCTGGGAATCTCAGGATATTTTAAATTGTACCAAGATATATATATAATAACCCGTGACATACTGCAGATATTTACAATTAATGGGTCCTCTACCACCAGTGGCGTAACGGAGAACTTTTGGGCCCCCTGCGTCAGTCAGGCTTTGGGCCCCTTTAGAACCCTGCCCCCCCGCGATGCGGGGGGTGCACGTTACGCCACTGTCTACCACTGTCCTAGAGTTATTAAAACTCCTGAACAAAGTCCAGACCTTAATCCCATTGAACATGTATGGGATTATTTGCAGCAAAAACTATATGAGCACCAAATTTTTAACAAGCAGAATTTGAGAAAATATTTGGTCGAAGAGTGGACCAAAATCGATAGATCGTTTTACAAAAAGTTGATCCAATCCATGCTAAATAGAATTCGAGAGGTCATAAAAAGCAAGTAGGGCCCCAACAAGATATTAATTTCTAAGTTTGTGTGAATTTTTTTTTCTCAATTTATTGGGAAGTGTCCCAATACTTTTTTGAGCCCGTTTTTTAACACGATTTCTTTTATTTTCAATTTTAACCATAATTGCATTAAAGGGACTTGGTACCCCCAAAATCACAAACCTATCGTTTTTTTAATTTTCATTTAATCTTATTCTTTGCATTATTATCTTTCGATTGATATATCAAGTGTGCATGTTGGAATGTTAGAAGTTGAATAAAACTTCATTTGAAAACAAATTAGGCAATTCAGCCACGCCCCATTTTTAGAAAAAAAAAAAAAAAGCTAAAAAATGCATTATGATAAAAAAATTTAATTTGTAAATAGAAATAATAACTATAAAAAGAATGTGTAGTATTAAAAGCAGAATATTTCCGAGGCAATACAATAATGTAATTTTTCTTCCTTGTGAAATGTGTGCATGTAAAATTTTTAAATTAAGGCATTTTATATTAATAATTGGAGAATATTTCCCTCCCCTTCAGTTCACTTGCAGAAATTGTGGAGGTGGAGATAGAGGTCGTGTCGCCATCTATTCCCTTAGTTTCACTGAGCTTAAATCGCACTAATGGTGCTCAAGGCCAACGACAGGCGTACCTCTTGCCCATGCCACGATGAATTTCGTGGGCCTCGTTCTGACTACGTCAGACAGGTGGCATTAGCCACAACAAAAACAACATATTAATAATTTTATAATTTCAGTTCTTATTCCTGATATACTTTTCATACAAATGCAATACTTTAATATTATAAGAAGAAAAACACAGCTAAAATTTCTGTCGTGACAGAAAAAAAATTTTTTTTGACGTTTTTCTTGAATTTTCTTTTGCAATTTGTACTCTCTAAAAGTTGATCATTTATAAAAATGTGTCGGTTGAAAAAATATGAAAATGCATTTATTTTAGAGAAAAACGTATAACTAATATCTTAAAGTTGTATTTTAAGTTTAATTAAGCTTATAATAATTATTTTTTCAGAATTATAAATCTTAAAGTGGTTTTTCTCAGTTTGTGTTTTTCGAAACCTTAGTGCATTCAAAATGCTACTCCTTCGACAATTATTTACCAATCACTTCCATTTTTTTCCTGCGTGTTAGAAATAAAGCATGTAATAAAATTAGGGATCCGTTTTGCTATAAACTGAATACTTTTTAAATAAAATAATAAAATGTAAGACATGTTGGCTTTTTCGTTGATTTTTAGCCTGTATATCAACATTTTATTTTTTTCTCGAAAACGAATGAAGTTATTCTAAAATCGATCCCTAAAGTTGTTAAGAACATCCATAAGAATATTATAAAAAAATTTCAGGTCAAAAAATTAATTTTTACAAAAGGAGTAGGACTCAATTCAAAAAATTAAAATTTTTAAAATTGTGTGAATAATATATGAAAATTTTCATCTGGTATCATTTTCTTGAATAGAAACATAGTATAAAATGCTAAAATATAATTTTTAAATACGTAAATAAAGAAATTTGCTCAAAGGGTACCAAGTCATCTTAATGTGAGTTTTGTTCAAATTATTATTATTTGTATTTAACAAAATAACGTTTCCTTCTTTTTTGGTTTTATTTGTATGTTTATGTAAAATATTACGATAAAAATCTATGAACTGGTAGTGTGTCCCAAAACTTTTTTAACCGACCGTATATATGTCATGGAGAAGTTGCAGTACTTTGTATCATGACGAGTATACTCGGCGTGTGTAAAAAGTAGTAACCACGTGCTATTTAAATTATAATTTTTGAGAAAAACAAAACACATTCTCTAATTTCAAGATGTTTGGAATATTTTGAGGCCAGGTCAGTGTAAAACAGATAAAGAAAAGTATTAAAAATTTAAGATGAACACATGCGTCCATCAAAGCACCCACTAAAGCAGCATATAAGTTTGTGTAACAAATTTATTTATGCGCGATAATAATGTTTTTTAGGTGCTAGCCTAAAAGGGGCAAAGGCTAAAGTCGGAAAGTTGATTTATAATAGAGTTTCTTCAGGTATGGCCAGTCATGGGTATGTGTATATATAAGACAGTAATATGTGTATAATAAATGTTTTTGTTAAACAAATAAATATTTGTCATTAGCTTTGTGCAATTTCATAAAACAAAACCATCTTTTTTATCCAATATTTCTACTGCCACATTTTTACTCTATAGTTAAAAAATATACTCGTCATCGCTCATTTTCCATGACACGAGTGGCCGCGGTAGCCGAGTGGTCAAGGTATTGGATCGTCACTGGCCTTGCCATGAGTTCAAGCTCAGTACCACTGAAGACCCGCCGTGTAGGGAATCGATGCACGTTAAATATGTCGAGAGCTTAAACGTCTTCTTGTTAGTGTGGTGGGGTAGTTAGGAGAGGAGGGGTGTCAGCTCAGGTGTCGTCCACGTCACTTGACCATGGTTTAAAATTACGTGGTCCGTCACCAAAATCCTTCGTGACACACATAGTTTCACGCTCTCAAACGGAGGAGAGGGGATGGCACAATTAATTGACTTTTTAACTTTTTCTGATATAATTAAGTAAAGTATCATCTGCACAAACTGTACGTTGTGACATAACAGTAGCATATTGTACAACAGGGTCGCCTACGTCACTCAGAGATTAACATTAAAATGATGAAATGTGATTGGTTCCTAATATAAATGAAACATTTGCTTACGGTTTAAGAGTAGTAGCAATTGATCGTTCAATGTATTGTTCGGGAAATTCAATATGGCGGCAATGGAGGATGACGTGTTTTTTGATGAACTTCAAAAACACTGCAAGATTATTGAATCCGCGCTTATTTCGAAATGCAATATGAACCATCAGGTGTGTGAAGATGCCAGGCAAGCTTTAGGTGAGTTGAAAGCTTCTATTTATAATTTCAAAAGAGTTAAGGCTGCTAATTTTCTAACATGTAAACAAAGGCTAAAGGAAGCCATTGCAAGCCAAGTTACGCCAAAGCAAAGTTACGCCAGTGTCATGGCGCTATCTGGTGTTACGAAAAATAAAGAAAAGTCTTCCTATTATTGTGTAGTTGTAGACTCGGGTAACTTCTCTTCTGAGGATGTTAAGAAAATTATTAAAGCAAAAATAAACCCAGCGGAATCTAAATTAGGAGTTTGTGACATGAAAAACATCAGAGGAAACAAATTGTTAGTTAAACGTTTCTCTGAAAGTAATCGTGACCGGCTTTTAATATAAATTCAGGAAAAATCTCCAGAATTAAAGGCTTCCCTTCCCAAAAAGATAAATCCAGCCATATTTGTTAAAAATGTGCCAAATGAAGTAAAAATGAAGATCTTCTAAAAGTGATTTCTGAACAAAATCCTAAAATTGTTGTAGAGGACGAAAGTATAAGGCAGTGCAGAGTTCGCTTTACTTTGAAAACCTTTCAACATACAAGGCATGTTGTTATCGAAACTCACCCTACGGTTCGTAAATCCATCTTTCGACAAACAAGATTGAAAATCATTTGGAGTGCATTTGACGTAGATGATTTTCTTATTATCAATAGATGTTTTAACTGCCTTGGATACAATCATCGCGCTGACGAATGTAACAATACACTAGCTTGTTTTCACTGTTCCGGAGAACACAAAGGGCAAGATTGTCCAAATAAGGATGCAGTGGCTTCACAAACTGTATCCGTTTCAATTACAAAACAAAAAATATTCATAAAAAAGTGAATGTTAACCATAAATCCTTTTCCGAGTGCTGTCCTTGCCATATTTTTATGAAGAAGAATACTCATTCTAGAATTAACTATGATTATGTCAGATAATCAAGTTCTAAAGGGTGTGCAGTGAAATCTACACGTCTAAATCTGCAACTCATTTTAAACATGGGAACAGATAACATTTATTCTGCGCTGGTTTAATAACCTCATAGCTACAGGAGTTCTCTTCTGGGTTATCCTAGTACTTATCTACTTTTTTATTATCCTAATTCTTACATTATTAAGGCAGCTATTACTGTTCGTTCTCGTCACCTTTCAACTTTTATTGATTATAAAAACACTGATTATAATATGGTCACTTTAGAAGTTATCGCAGGCTCAACTGCGTTTACTCTTTTCTCATACTATTTCGAGCCTTCAAAAAACATTGACTCTGCTTTTCCTAAAATCAGCCAAGTTTTTAGTAGCAAAAATCCCAATCGATTGGGTTGGAGCATGGACTCCTATAGCAAATCAAAATTATGGTGTAGTCCCTACTCAGATGCACGAGGAGATAAGTTATGTGAATTAATTTCTGCCAACAACTTATTTATTATCAACGAGGACTGTGGTCCTACTTTTCGTGCAACTCAGAAAACAAGCTATATTGATATTACAGTTATTGATTCGAATGAATCCCTTTCTGATCTCGTGATGATAGAGTTTGAGTTATGTCTTTCCACTGTCCTGCGAGATACATCAAGTGCTCCTTTTGTAATATTTAATACAAAGAAAGCAAACTGGTGTCACTTTTGGAAATTTTGTTTCTCTCGTATGACTCATATATTTGATACTCTCAACGGTTGCACTAATAATTCTTGCCTAAATACAGTCATTGAGGAACTTAGTATTGTTATTTATCAGGCACTCAATGTCTATTAAGAAAATTAGCAAGCATAGTGTCCCTTGGTGGTCTATCGAGATTGGATGTGCGAGGAAGAGGCTTAATGACTCTAAACGCAGATTTCAGCGTTGTAAAAATCCTACTGTTAGAGAATTATATAGAAATAATTATCCTGAATATAGAAAGGATTATAATCAAATGCGTATTAATGCAAATCTGAGTCTCGGAAGAAATTTCTTTTGACCATTGATGCACAAAATGTGTGGAAGAAGGTTTATACGTACGGCGTTAAAAAAAATTAATGAGAAAAATTGAAATAACTGGTATCAAAGTATCCACAGGAGAAACAACCACTTCTTTAGATGAGACAATTAATGCCTTGTTTCAGAAATCATTCTCTTCTGATTTAGAGGAAAATAACAAAAGCTTTTTTTCAGAAAGACTATCGTCATGCCGCGCGTACTGCTTACCATTCCTTTTTTTATCCTTTTTCCTATGATGAAGTTAATACAATGGTTTCTATGCTAAAGCTAAATAAATCACTTGGTATGGATTCTATTGCAAATGAGATTATTAAACAGTTTCACTTAGCATTTCCTTCTTTTCTCCATAAGCTTTTTAATGTTTGCCTCGATTTAGGTATTTTTCCGCAGGTTTGGAAACTTGCGCAGGTGATTCTCATCCCCAAAGTTAATGAGTTTAGAGTTCCCCAATTGAATAACCTTAGGTGTATAAGCTTACTTCCGGCTCTTGGTAAATGCTTAGAGAAACTTTTTGTTAACAGTATTTGCTGATATCTGCGCCGTGGAGACTTTCTCTCTAGTGATCAATACGGTTTTACTCCTCATAAGAGTACTGAAGACGCTCTTTTACGTTTGAATGAGATTAAGAGAGGCAAAACGAAGCATTTACACTCAATCTTGATTTCTCTTGATACAAAAGGTGCTTTTGGCAATGCATGGTGGCCTTTCATTCTGAATCTCTTTAAGGAAGCGGAAATTCCGATAAATATTTTTCACTTGTTGCTGACTTTTTAAATGACAGAGTGGCCAAAATGCAACTGGGTTTGACTTCTGCAATCCTCTGCCTTGAAAGGGGTTGCCCTCAAGGATCAGTGTCTGGTCCTATTTTTTGGAATATCATTATCAATGATCTCCTATTTAAACTTAATAATCTTGCCTGCTGCGAAATCCTAGCTTTTGCTGATGACATTTTAGTTTGCTCCCAAGGTAGGGATCTTTCTGCGACTTTCCTACACGCACAGGAAGCTTTGAACCTTGCTTCTGACTGGTCAAAAGGTTTTAAATTGGGTTTTAATCCGGATAAAACTAGAATCATGGCTATTGAAAAATGAAATGTTTGCTATGATGCTTTTCAGCTATATCTCGATGGAACTCCCTTGACTATGGTAAAGCAAATGAAGTATTCTGGGGTTCTTCCCGATACTAAATTTTCTTGGAAGCAGGACTTAAGTTACATATCCGAGAAATGTGACAAATTACAGCGTGTAATAAATCGGATTGCTCGCAACACGTTCGGTATAAATTTCAATGTACATTCAATCATTTATAAGCAAGGAATCGAACTATTCATTTTGCATGGTTCTAGAGTTTGGGGCGAGGCACTTAAAAGAAAGGGAATTCTAAGTATCTGCGACGCATACAAAGAAGGATACTTTTTCGGGTCATGTGGTTATCGCACAATAAGTTACGACTCAGTTTATGCTATTTCTGGCTTCCATCGACATTACTATTCTTCATAATATTTCTTTTAGAGAAAATCTCTCTGCTTCTTCCATCTCTAATTAAGATTGTATTCTGTCTTCATTTTTTCTCCCTCATCCTTCAGAGAGGAATGCCATCAATATTATTCAAATTAGTGACAAGAGCACAGATAATTGCCCTGTTTTTTGCTATACTGATGGCAGTAAAATTGATGGAAGAGTGGGTTTCGCATTTGTTGTGTTCAGGAGTGGTGTTGAATCCGAGAACTTTCAATTAAGAATTCGTGATGAATGCACAGTTTTTGTAGCTGAACTTTTATGTTTAAACTCCGCCGTTAAATGGATCAATGAAGAAAAAATAGTGTCATCTCAGAATATCTCATCTGTACTGACTCTCTTCCCTCCTTGGATTCTCTTAAATGTATTTCTTCATCTAACAACATAATCGTCGAGATCCAAAAGCAACTTAAAAGCCTAAAAGATAAAAACATATCAATAGATTTTGCTTTTGTTCGCGGACACACGGGCGTTCTTGGGGATGAGCGAGCCGATTGACTTGCAAAGGCTGCAACCAAGCGCAAAATTGACATTGACGTTAATATTCCTAAATCGTTTTACAAGAAGATCACGAAAAAAGAATGGTGAAGTCTTGGAACCAAGAATATCTCATGTCTAATAAAGGGAGCATAACAAAGAAATTTTTTCCAACCATTAATAAGAGAATGTCATGCCATCAATTTTAGATTAAATACAAAATAACCCAATTTCTCACTGGTCATAATAATTTCAAAAGATACTTGAACAAATTTAATTTAGTTCCTGTGAATAATCTTCCTGTGACTGTGTAATATTGGACTGTAATTTTAGATTAAATACAAAATAACCCAATTTCTCACTGGTCATAGTAATTTCAAAAGATACTTGAACACAAATTTAATTTAGTTCCTGTGGATAATCTTCCTGTGACTGTAATATTGGTGGCGAGGTAAATGTAGAACATGTAATGCTTCTGTGTTCCAAGTACGTCAGAGATTATAAGACTGGCTTTCAAGAGACTTAACATTAATTGGCCAACGAATTTTCACCAAATTTTTTCCACTAGAAGTGCTTTTAAAAATTTCTGTGAATTTGTTGTAAACATTTGTAATTCTTTTTAACCTCATTTTTTTCCTTTGAATGTGTGTTTAATACTTACTTCTGTAAGCCTCGGGGATTTTATAATTGTTTTCAATTAAAAAATATATGGTTCCTCCATTCCACGAAATTACATAAAAGTCTTTATTTTCTCCCTTTGTGCAAAACTGGATTTCGGAAGTTTGTCTTAAAATAAGACGATTTATTGTGTGCAATTTTCATAAGATATTTCATCTAATAATTCATTTAACATTCGTGGATTCTGTCATCATTTCCGAGGTACAAAATCAGATCAGATTGGCGATTTACTTCATCAAATGGATAAAGAGAAATGGAGAAAGGAAGGATTCTTATCCTATCACAGTATCTTGGTGTATAAAAGGGAGTTCTGTGTCGATGAATAGAATCAATACAACATTACAGAAAATCAGTTATCGTAGAAACTCCGGAAACTTAATCCCAAGTGGGTTGGGAAAGGTGGAAAAGGCTTTCATTCGATTTAATTTTGTCTTCCGCTGATATTTATTCTGGTACGATTGAGAAAATCGCATCAAGAATAGATTTTATTTCGCTAACGTCAGAAATAATGCGAAAATGTTTGTGTTTTTTATTATTCTCAACGCAATGAAAACTGATTAAATCCTTTTATTCGTCAGTTATTTTTTTCTCTTAGCTTTTACACTTCTTCACGTACAATTGAAATCTAGAAGAATTTTTTTTTTGAATTTCATTACCTAAAGGACTGTTTTAAATGTCCTCATAGCTCTTGAAATTGAACATGGCTCAAACAAGATGCGCGGGATTAAATCAAGCACAACAATACATTTTTATCTCTAGAATTGTGACTAGTATTTTTATAAAAACTGATTAAAAATTATTCATGTGAAAGTAATTAAAAATAATAATACCAAACATGAAAAAAATTATAGAAATATCCGTCTGATAGACGGTGATAGATAAGAAAAATCGTACTTATATCGTGAGTTGAAAAAACTCTTCATGTACCACCACGTGATCCTCTTACTGTGTAGAGTTTAACTGAGGATGTCAAGGCAGCCCACCCCAAAAATCACACCACAGCGTTATCCATAGGCATCAAAGCAAATCATCCCCGTCTGAGGTGGATGCTCCGGTCAGATGGTTAATTTAAATAATATAACACAAAAACACTCTTGGTAAAAAAAGCTCTAAATTTATTGTTCCAAACAGCAGTAGTGACCTCTAGCAAACACCCAACTTCAGAACAGGCCAAGTGAGGAAGGAATATGATCTCTATGAAAAACTTCTGTATTTGCTGTTACAGTAACCTAAAATATTAAATAATCGCTACACTAAAGAGAAACTTAATTGAACCCAATCACAAATCTGCCATATATGTATGGTTTAATCCAGTGCTCTACACCCATATAAACAATCTTAAAAAATCCCAACCTTAAATGATATAATTTTAATAACTTAAAAATTAAGTTATTCAATTTTAATAATGTACGAACTGATATGCTTATATTGTCATGTTATATGCATGATACAAACATTAAAATTTCTTCATTGGAATATTTATTTGTTATTTGTGTGAGTGTGCACGCGCGCGATATTGTAAATCTTAAAAATATACTTGTAATTATAATTTTATTTATTTATTTAAACATATTCTCTTCTTGGTTGCTTTTATTTGAATAGTTCATCTGTTTTACAAAAAGCGGTCACTTTTTTTATTTACACGTTTGCAACATATGCCTGATTTCCAACATATCTTTGGACAGGTTGTTAACTTAAATACCAATATTAAATACTTTTAATTAACAACTTTTATTACACTCCCACTGCAAACGAACCATATCATAGCTCTCACACAACTTCACAGATTTACTCTCCCTTATCCACTCAGCTCTCTTTCTACATTTTCAATAAAACGTATCATTCGTCTATGAATGATACGTAGAGTTCTCTCAACGTTTTATTTCATCTTCATGATGTGGTCATACTGGAGCCCTCGTGACTGGGAGTTGTTTTTGTTTTAGCGTAAGTTCAAATCCCAGTGTAACTATGAAAGCCCTCCGTGCATAAGAGCTGATGCATGTCAAATCTGTCCAGGGCTCATAGTTCTCACGTTTAATAGAACTGTAAAGATTAGAGATCCAGTTTAAGTGCCTTCCATAGCACTTGGCGGTGTTCAGATTTCGAGATGTGTCACTAATACACTGCTGGACAATTGCTAAGGACGGATAACATTATCATCCATAGCAACCACCAAATGAAAGGAAGCAAAATGTGGAAAATTAGAATAAGTGCGGGATATTAGTAAGAAGAAGTATGAGTATGCAAATTTTTTTCCACGCCTGTTCATCACGTGATAGAGTTCATAAGAGCTTTAAAGGTTTTGACGCGTGTGGACAGTTGTTGTTTCAAATCAAAGTTTTACAGGAAAGATTTAATAGACGAACTTAAAATTTTTGGCATGACTTCCAGACATCACATAGATCATTTTATGTGTGGCCGAATTATTGGAAAGATCGAAAAAGGGCGAAAAGTAACAGATGTTGCCAGGAGTTCGACATCGCTCACAGCGTTGTTTCACGGCTGTGGAAGTCATTTAAAACTACTGGAATGTGTAGTAGAATGGTAACAGGTCGAATGTTCAAGAGAACTACGATCTTTCCTTCAGTTAAAAATTTTCACGATCTAAATTTTCCTAAAAATCATGCTTAATTACTGTATTAACTATAAGGCGCATGAACATTCAGCAATAATCGAAACAAAGAAAAGGTCCTCAAAAAAGAAATCAGATATGGAGCTCCCGAAAAAATTTGCCAGAATACGTTTGAGGGGACAATGCGAACCAATTAACGCTTTCTTCTTCCCTTAATTGTTGTGAATATTTAGCATTTTGAAACCACAAGACCGTACATGCCCGCAAGGCATTGGGGTTTGACCCATCTCGAAATTCAACTAAATATGAAACCCAATAATCGATATTTGCTTTAAATGGGAATAAGGTTCAGTCTAACAGCGTGATTGAATAGTTGGAAAAAGTTCGCGACACTGATCTGGCGTTTAAGTGGGATTTTTTTATCGAAACAATGCTAAAATATGCCCCATAAAAGGACCGATATCCGACATGCAGTTTTTTTCCCTTTGTATCATGGTGTGGGCTATCCGGCATTATTTTGATCAAATGGCCGCACGCGCCTAAATATTTGGGAATGGGTTTTATTGAAGTTTTTCGAAGGATACATTAAATGAAGTTCTACTCATCCTCAGTAACGTATTTTCAACCTAATGATGAACATTTATGAAACTGTCGGTGATAACAATTTTGTGAATTTTATGGACGACAACGCAAAATTTAAATTGAACATTTTTGTTCTTTGATTGTCTTGAAAGGCGAAGGGGATATAGAGCAACACAGGCTATGATCCCTTTGCGTTCTCCAGATCTAAACCCCAGTTTGTTTTTTAAATGTTGGGATGCTTTGGGGAGGCAAGTTGCTGGTCGAAACTATCCTCCGAAATTGTCGGAACACCCTCATCCGTGCCTGAAACAGAGGAATGGGATAAATTGCCTCAACAGCTGTTGGATAATGTTGAAGTTAAAAGAGTATGAGTTCGACGTGTGGAATGTTGCATCGTCACTCCACGGTTGGACATACCAATATACTGATAGCTTTCTTTGTGTTTTTAAAAAAGGGGGAAAAGGTGCCTGCATTGTTTCATTTCTCGTATGTTCAACTATCAAATGAACATTTTTTTTTTTTTCAAGTGACGAGGAAGACATGTTGGCACAGCTTTTGTACATTACCAGAACAAAAATATTCTTTATTCTAATGTCTGAACAATGCATCGGCTTTTTCTGCATTTTTTTCTACTAGGCCTCATGTCTCGGCCACGAATTAATGTTATGCTATCACAGAGCAATTTGAAGATGTCCCTCCTTTCAATGTCGAATCATTTTTAACCTGAAGGACAAATTAAGAGGAAGTATCAACAGGAGGTGGCGGCTCGTGTTGAAAAAAAACTGGGGGTTTTATAGTAACAATGAAATATTAATATAATTACACTGCCGATTAAAAATTTAAACGCGTGTTGTTTTCCGAATGGCTAAAGGTCCCTTTTGCCACTGCTTTCCTTCTAGAGTCCTGCATGTGGTGTATTGGGGGAGCAGAAGCAAAGGAATATATATATATATATATATATATATATATATATATATATATATATATATATATATATATATATATATATATATATATATATACCGGGGTGTCCAAAATTAAACTTTTAAATTTGCGAACAGTCTTTAGCAAAAAGTATTCAGCAGAATTGTACTAAAATTGGGTAGTGGCAGAATGAAATGATATCGAGAAAAAAATATCAATGATTTTCAAAAAACACCATTAGATGGCGTTGTTCAATGGAAAATATTTTGGCATATGCAAAAGTTGTAATTATAGTAATCCTGTGCAAGCGCAGCAACTAGCATGGAATGTGCGAAATGCGAATCGCAGTCATACTCTTTTCTAAGTCATGGAAGATGACGTTGACTCTCCAGGAACGTGTTTCCCAGGTGAAATTGTTTTATCAAATTGGAGAATCTGTTACTGTAGCTTTGTGGAAATTTCGGTTTTGAAACGGTTACGACAGCTTGGCCTCCTTGATCCCCCGATAGGAATCCTTGCGACTTTTGGCGTTGGGGATACCTCAAAGCCATGGTCTACCGTGATCCCATCACATTTCTATTCTATCTTACAAAGAGCATAGAACGCCATGCATGTAACATTCCCCAGTTCATGATGCTTTCAACAGTTGAACATGCGATTTTACGCTTCCAGACGGTAGCAAACAATGGCGAACAGCATATAGAGCCTGTTTTGTAAATTTTTGTAGATTATTTGTATATTCTTATTAAAGCTATAATACGCCACCTAGGGGTGATTTTTGAAACTCATTGTTTTTTTTTTCCTCGATAAAATTCCCATCATTTCATTCTGCCATTACCCAATTTTCGTGCTGTTCCATTGTATAGTTTTTGCTACAGACTGCTCGCCAATTTCAAGTTTAATTATCGACACCCGGTATATATATATAGCCATTCACGGGCTTTGAATCTTCCTTTGGGTCCAGAATCTGCCAATAACTTATTTATTGCATTTTTAAGTGCAATTTTTAGGTAAGTTACTTCTATATTGTAATGGATTTAGATATTCCTATCCATTCTTTTCAACAGGTTTTTGCTCAGTATTATTAACATAAAGGGGGAAGGTTGGCTAGCCACAAAACATGTCAAACCCCAATTTTATGTACATTATTTTATATATAAGCTGTCCTAAGTCAGCAATGTTTATAATACTGAAGCATCCATTTTTTAAATTTCGATTGCTCATGTGTCCTTCATTGTGTGGTTTGCTTACTGTCTATGTGTTTTTCGATTTTGATTGTTGAATGTCCATCTCTCGTTTGTAGAGAATTGGACTATGTGTGTGTGTGTGTGTGTGCGCGCGCGTGCGTGCGTGCGTGTGCGTGCGTGCGTGTGCGTGCGCGTGCGTGTGCGTGCGCGTGCGTGTGCGTGCGCGTGCGTGCGTAAATCCTTCTCTGAAAATAAATAGGTCCTTCACAAACACTGTCAAGGTCATTTTATTGCATTCCATAGCCTTCGAAATAATTTTACTGATAGCAGAGCAAAGAAAAGATGGTACTTACGGAAAGAAGTATATACACCTCCGCAGAAGCCAACACACTAGCTGAGTGGGACGTATATATTCGCCCGTGGCACTAAAGTGATTAATAAAATATCAATCGGTTATTTTCCAAATCTGTCTACCCGGAACTCAAAAGTAAAATTTTCTTGCTTTTTTTTCTTGAGCCTGCAACGCTACACTTTCTCCTAACGGGGATTTTTGGCTCTAAATTATTTTTCTTCATAGATCAGCATTGTATACCCAACAATGCGTAGACTGCAAATTTTCTCACGTTTCGCTCAGTACAGTATGCGCTATAAAGCTTGGAGCATCTCACGTTCCCCTTAACACCCTCGAATTTCAAGAGAACTACCACATCTTTCCTTCAGTTAAAAATTTTCACGATCTAAATTTTCAATAAAAATTCATGTTCCTTAATTACTGTATTACTCTATAAGACGAATGAATCATTAAGCAATAATCGAAACAAAGAAAAGGTCCTCAAAAAAGAAATCAGATATGGAGCTTTCAAAAAAATTAGAGAATACTCCTTTAACACACACAATGCGAACCAATTAACTCTTTCTTCTTCCCTTAATTAGTCAAATATGAATATTTAGCATTTAGAAACTTTCTACAAGACTCTACATCCGCAAGGCATTGGGGATTTTTTACCCACTCTCGAAATCTTCAACTAAATATGAAACCCAATAATCGATATTTGCTTTAAATGGGAATAAAAATTGGTTCATAACAGCGTGAAATTAGAATAGTTGGAAAGTTCGCGACACGATACGGGAGTTTAATTACATTTTTTTTTACAATAACGAAACAATGCTAAGATATTATGTGCCCCATAAAAGATGGCAGTAATGGTATCCGGGGTGATGACAGTTTTTTTCCCCTTTGTTGCCATGGTATGAGCTATCTGACGAAGCATTAAAAAAATTATTTTGAGCAAATGGGATCATGAAATATTTTGGAATGGCGTTTTGATTAGAAGTTTTTCGAGAGGTATATCTTTTAAATTAGTTTTTCTCTATCCCAGTAACGTGTATATTTCAACAAACTAATGATGAACATTTATGAAACTGTGTTATTCGAATAACAATTTAAAAGTGCACTTGAATATTAATAAAAATAAGCTCGAGGAAAGAAAAATTTTAAATTGTTACATTTTTGTTCTTTGATTGATCGATTGAAAGGTTGAAGGGGATATAGAGCAACACAGGCTATGATCCCTTTGTTCTTTTCTTTGTATGGAACTTTAGTTTGGTTTTTAAAGTTGAAGTATCTTTTTTTCTGCTGTATCCGCTTAATATCACGTGACAGCTGGAAATTGTCGGATTGCGGGATCGAGTCCCGATGCTTCTGGAAATACGACGCGTAGAGGGTCTGAGACAAGCTAAATCTGTCGTGGCTCAATGTCCTCATGTTGGCATGGTGTTGAAGTTAAAAGAGTTGAGTTCCAGCTGAAGTTTTGCCCTCGTCACTGGACCGTGGTTCAGAGATACCAATAGGTATCTTACTGCTGTTTCTTCTTTTGTGTTTTTAAAAAAAGGGGGAAAAGGTCTGAAATGAGAAAAAATAGCAGAGTATTCATGGTCAGCCCCTGCTGAATTCTTCACTGTACTTGAGCGAAGGCAATCTTAATTGTGTAAGATAAATGATGTTTACAGAGTTCCTTCAAAAGACCTTTTGTTTTATTAACAACTTTACGTGAATATATCATGTTGTACCGAGAGTATATTTTTGTTGAAAAGAAAATACGATATTATCACTGTAAATATAGCATTGAATAATACTATGTTCCCCACTTTGGTCCAATACGTTTTGTCATCTTCCTCGAAGTAGCAGTGTTTCATCTCTGACCTTTGTTGGTGAAAAAAACAGGCTTCAGTCATTTTTGACGTCCTCACTTAAAGTAAAGGAGGTTTTACCATCTAAAAAAGCTTGTAGAGGACAGAACTAGTATTAATCTGAAGGTGCCAGATCTGGAGAACATGATGGGTGTAGTTGAAAAATCCCATCCAAGCTGTAAAAGATTTTGGAGAGTTGCCAAATTTGTATGTACTTTTTCTTGATCAACCCTTGCTTTTTCTGTTTGAGTGAGTCATTCGGTTTGTCAGGTTGATGAGAGTACAACTCAGAACTGTATGCGTATATCATGAGATACTTTGTCTAAATCTGAGATTGTGCAATGCTGAAGACTTTGCGTCAACAGCTATAGAATACGCATATGTCAGGATGCATGCAGAAATGCAACATGTGAACAACTATTATTATTTGTACAAATGATATGCGTTTTGGGTGTGAATTGCGTCAGAACACCACTGTTTCTAATATCCCATGAGGAAGAATGTCGAAGCCATACAAACCTTCAAGGGTGGGCGATGTCCTATCTGTTTCGGATAGAAAGCAGGAGCGGGTGTTATGATTCTAGATATCGAATTCGCGATAAAAAAATCGAGACAAAACGATAGAAGAGACCCCTGGAAGAGGATGTTAGAAATGAATAGTGGTTGACATTTTTTTATCATCAGCTAACAGATTTCATTTCTCTTTTCAATCTACATAGTTGGGTTGATTAATAAAGAATATCGATGGTGCTTTTTGAGGCAAAGTCCACTAAAGAAATTAGTGAGTGATTTTTTTCAATGGGGCTGCAGTTTAGCAACTTAATTTTTGCAGATACGGCAAATCTCCAAATGTGAGAACCTTTTCAAGGTGGCCCCATCTAGTGGCAGCCTCGCTACCAAATTTGGACGCTTCAATTAATAGTGAGTGAAATTAAAGAAGTCTTCTTGCACTTCCATAGGGTGCTCTGAAGCGGCGAGGAAACCCCTCGTTTTTCATAGAGGTATCACACAATCATTTTCTAGGAAACTGAAAAGAAACTGAAAGTTCCTGATATCCTTAAACATGTTAATCAAAAAAGAAATAACTGAGTAGTGTTTTTGTATAGCATGATTCAATTTCAAGAACATTAAAAGTTGCATTGGTAGTAGGCTAAGCCAATCATTCTCGTCCTCTCGATGAGATTTAGAATAGTGAGAAATATGGACAGTATAGACAAATATACAAGTCATTTGGCTCTGATTCTAGAAAAAAATAAAAAAAACTACGTCCAGAGGGAATTAATGAAAACGGAAAACACATGAAGTACAAAATATCCATCAGCATGAAACTAAATTGCCATTTGGAAATAAATAACCAAACAAAAAATCACAATAATGCAATCAATGTCCTTAACTAAACAGGTTTTATTTAGATTTTGAAACTAAATACATAATGCATAATAAAATGGAACAAATGCAAGCATTAATGAAACTTAAAGAGGATATTAGGAAAAACAAGCGTTTTTTTTTCGACTTGCTTAATCAATGTCCTTAATCAAGCAGTTCAACAGACTTTTGACAATTATACATAATGCGTAATAAAATGGAATAAATGTAAGCACCAATAAACCACATTGAGGGATATTATAAGAATAAACGAACTCTAGGCAAACTCATTTTCCGATGTAAACATAATGGCGTGACTACTTTAGAGATTGCCGCATCAGTTTCTTTGAATTTCATTAAACTTCCACTATTAAAAAGAGAAATTATAACAAAAAAAAAAAGAAAGTGTAATATATAAAGCAGAATATTACCGAGGTATTGCAATAATGTAATTTTTTTTTCGTGAAATGTGTGCGGGTAAAATTTTTGAGTTCAGGTATTTTATATTAGTAATTTTTTTCATAATTTCAGTTCTTATTTCTCATATGTTTTTCATACAGATGTAATAATTAAATATTATGTGAAGAAAAAAATAAATTTCTGTCATGACAGAAAAAAAAAATTTAACATTTTCTCTCTCTCCGAGTTTTCTTATGCAATTAATACTCACTAAAGAAAGATAATTTATAAAATATATGGGTTGAAATAATATGAAAATGCTATTATTTTGAAGAAAAATATATAGCTAATATTTTAAAGTCATACTTTATTTTTACTTACGAGACTTGCTTATTACGTATAATAATTATTTTTTTAGAATTATAAACTTTAAAATGGCTTTTTTCAGTTTGAGTTTTTCGCATTCAAAATGCTTCTCCTTCCACAATTATTTACCAATCACTTCCATTTTTTTTGTGTTTTATATATAATGCATGTAACAAACTTAGGGGTCGATTTTGCTATAAACTTAATACTTTTCTTTAAAAAAATTAAAATGTAGAAGATTTTGACTTTTCTATTGAATTTTAGCATACATATCAACATTTTTTTTCTCCAAAACTAATTTAGGGATCGACTTTACAATAACTTAAGTTGTTTAAAACACCCTTTAAGAATGTTACAAAAAGAATTCCAGGTCCAAAAATAAATAATTACAAAAAGAGTACAATTTTCCAAATATTCCTAAAAATATTTAAATTTTTAAAATTTTATGACTAATATTTCCAAAATTTCATCTCGCATCATCTTCTAGAAAAGAAAAATTATATGAAATGCTAAAATATATAATTTTCAAATGCATAAATAAAAAAATTGTTGAAAAGTTGCCAAGTCCCCTTAAAAGACGGAGAAAACATTCACGACATGCAATGCTGATAAATTCTATATATTTATCAGCAGGTGTTTTAGGAGTTCAGCTAACTGAGAAGGAACTTCACATTTTATGTGAACAATGTTAAAATTGCAACATCCTTTGTTTTTACTATGTGTGGAAGCATCGCAATAGGGAAAATCCTCGCCAGTGTGACGAATGAGTGCACATAAAGCATGTGGTTATGAATTCAACAATATTATATGGTACAAAATGTTTTCCATTAATAAAATAAAATTCTTTCAAAATTTTCCAAAAAATAATAATAATAATAATCGAAAGCTGAAATATGTATCTTTTTGATAATCAGATGAACCATCTTTGCCAGTATTATGCGGTTTGTTCACTATTACTGCAGACCATTTAGTGACGTAGCTACGTATTAGTTGGGTTTTATCATGTAAAAATGTAAAAATATTCGAATACTTTAAATATACAAAGCTATTTTAACATCTTTTTATCGTGCTCTACAGAACATAGTAAAAATAAGTAATATAAAAAAAATTTTAAGTCAATTACTACTTGTAGATCAACAGAAAAAGATTTTATTTTAGCTACTTTTTAAGAAATAGTTACAATCAATTTTTAGATTGTAATAACTTTGCACAGCTCTGAGTTACAACTATTTATTTTTAACACTTAACCTAAAGTTATCACATCACAAAGAATTAGAATTAAAATGGGTAGCTTCCATCACAGATTCCCCACCGAGTCGGGAGAGTTCGCAGGTCCAAAATACGGATTCCGCAGACTTCGCGGTTTTCCTAGTTCGTTTCGCGGAAGGCACCTCACTAGGCAAATCAGTTTCTTGCTGCCTCACGAAAGCAGATCTCCCGAAAAACTGTTGCCAGACGTTTGAGAGGAGAAGGACTATACGCACGCAGACCTGTTGTGTGTGTCCCATTGACCAGACAACACCGTACTGCCCGTTTGCAATGGTGTCGTGAGCATCACAATTGGACTGAACAGGACTGGGCATGCGTACTATTCTCAGATGAGAGTAGGTTCAGTCTGTCATCGGATTGTAGACGCCAACTGATCTGGCGCGAGAGTGGTTGTGTTTATCGTCCAGAAAATATCCAGGAAAAGGACCGATATCCGACATGCAGTATCATGGTGTGGGCCGGCATCATGATCAATGGCCGCACGCGCCTACATGTGGTTGGGAATGGGACTATGACGGGCCAACGATACATTGATGAAGTTCTACTTCCTCATGTTCGTCTTTTCCGTGGTGCTGTCGGTGATAACTTTGTTTTTATGGACGACAACGCAACATGTCATCGAACACTCGCTGTTCAGGATTGTCTAGACAGCGAGGGTATTCAACGTCTCGTATGGCCAGCGCGTTCTCCAGATCTAAACCCTATAGAAAATGCGTGGGATGCTTTGGGGAGGCAAGTTGCTGGTCTAAAATATCCTCCGACAAACAAGAACACCCTCATCCGTGCCCCCACAGAGGAATGGGATAAATTGCCTCAACAGCTGCTGGATAATGTTGTGCAAAGTATGGTACGACGTGTGGAATGTTGCATCACACTCCACGGTGGACATATCCCGTACTGATACCTTTCTTTAAGGTGCTTGCTGACTTTTAGATGCATTGTTCCATTTCTCCGTACGCAGATCAAATGAACATTTTTTTTTCTTTCAGATGTTTCACAGCTTTTGTACTTTCCAGAATAATAAATATTTTTTATTCTAATGTCTGAACAGTGTGGCAACTATATTTTATCCTACTAGGCCTCATGTCTTGCTTACTGTTATGCTACATAGCAATTTGTGATCCGTCCTTAGCAATTGTCTAGCAGTGTATTATTGTACATTTTCCCATTATCTTTTTTCCCTAAAGCTAAGGTTTATTGTACAAAATAAAACTGATCTACTTCTCAAATAACAAAAATATTACTTTTTATGAATAACTATCCCACCAAACATACATTAAGTATGAGATTACAAAGTCCATACCTTTTAAGCTTTGTTTTACTGCTGAATATGTAACAAGTTTAATCTCGAGTAAAAACAATCGATCGACAAAGAACTTTTTCTTATATGATTACCGATCCAATCCACAATCAATGCGGAATTTAGCTGAATGTACACTTTTCCATCACCTGACATCGCACCGATCATGTATTGTTGATTTTACTCAATTAATGATTACCCAAGGCTCTCTGCTCCGTCCAAAAGTTTTCTTTCTGTGTTGAGCTCTTAACTGCTAACTGGCGAACAAGTTTGCCTTAATTCCGAAGTTCTTTTTTCGAACGATTCTAACCCTAATGAGGAGACAATCGAATATCGTAAGCGCTACACTTGAGTGCAGTTTTAAATAGGAGAAAAGGGCCTCATCGTTAAGAAAATTGATTTAAAAACATCTTTTAAAAAAAAGAATTTTCGATTTTGAAGTCATTATTTGTGAAGGGTTTCAGAATACTTTTCCAAAAGAGTATAATGAAAGGTATTTTTAAGATGAAATCATAACAAGTGGATTTAAGATGCCCTTTCCTTTCAGTATTATTTTCTTTAATTTTAACATGGATTGCTGCTTGATAATTGTTACTATTAAACGCTTTCAGTTTATTTCAATCTGCTTTTAATTTGAACCGACATTTATTTTCTAAAGACCAAAAATCTATGAAATGAAAACTAATATTGTTTATTCAATTTTTTCCTTGATTGTAGTCAATTTGTAAGCTTTTTGAACCATGATACTCATTGTTATTGAATAAATGTGAGGCTTTCATGAATTGTGCCAACAAGAGAAATTTTCTTTACCAAGGTAATATTTATGTCCATTATGCTATACGTTTGTAATAATTCACGTTAATTTCATCTTTCAAGCTTGTAATTTTTAATAGTTCTAACCATCCAGGACTTCCACGTAAATAATTAACTGTTAGCTTGCCCATCTTGCAAAATTATTTACTGAGCTTTTTTCAATTGCTTCTTATGTTTTCACCTCGTGCGATATTTGTCCATCAATCACAAGATCCGTCCACGGAAGTCATATGAATTTTGGAACTTCCGGTCTGTGTTCCTTATAAAAGCCGAGATTCTCTGGACAATTTGGATTTCGATACTTGTTTACAATGTAACCGTCTTTCTTGTCCTTCGACTTTTGCTTTCTGTCTGTGAATTAGTCATTTTTTAAACTTATGTGTTTAAATGTTATATAAAAGTCAAGTATCCAAATACAAAATGATGCCTCATTTATTCCACAGCTCTAAAAAACACCTAATATGAAGAAACAAATAAATAAAAGTATTACCTTCTATTCATTTACGACATATATAATTTAACCATTTACTACAAGACCGCTTTACAACTACTCTTTAGTGTCATTTTGATTGTTACATCTCTTTTTGGATGTGTTTTTAAAGCTCCGAAGAGTTACCGCTCACTTCAAACACAATAACACAAAAAAGTTGCTCTATTACCTTAGTTGGTGCAACACAATCGATGTTACAAGCTTCGCGGGTGGCCGCGGTATTTTAGTTCTCAAGGTAACACAAACTCATGGCCAGCGAGCCATGAGTTCAAGCCCAGTACCACTGAAAACCACTACGCACATACACGTTAAATATGTCGAGGCTCAAACGTCCACCCGTGGTATGGTGTGAAAGTTAGAAGTGTGGTGCCAGCTCAGGTGCAGTCCGCATCACTTGTCCAAAGTTCAATAGTACGAAGTCCGTCGCCGAAAACCCTCGAGTAGCTGATGAGTGTGCGACGTAAATATTCACTCACTCGCGCAACAAAGTGCAATTGCTGCTTTGTTCCGTTGCACATCCAATGAATTCCACGCATCAAATACATCGCCAATGTTAAATCTGTCGAAGCTGTCCTCCTTTTGGTCTGGTGTGTAAGTTAGGAGAAGGGAGGGTCAGCTCAGATGTCATCCTCGTTAGTTGACCATAATTTAAAATGACGAAGTCCATCGCCAAAAGCCCTCGAGTATATAGCTGAATAGTACGATGCTAATATTCACTTACTCAGTCTAAAAATTTAATAACTTTTTATTAATAACAATAGGAGATTGTCACACATACAAGCCCTTCGAAATACTTCTCAAGGACTTTTCTTGCGTATGTAAATGAGAAACTTACATTCTCGGTAAAATTCTACTTTAGATCACACTTTTGTGACAGCAGAAATATCTCGCGCCAAGAGCTGGAACAAAATTGATTTAAGGAGGTGGTTATTATAAAAGTGTTCACTTACGAAGGATTCAACCGACAATCCCGAAGTACAAAGTGATATTTTCTCTCTCCCATGGAGTTTGCTATCTTTAGGAATGTCACGCCACAGGGAGGCTTAATGATCTGTCCCTATTTCCAAGCTTTATAATTTTGAACCAATATACTTGTTTTTCTAGCCTTCATCTTTCGTCTGAATCAGATATACAGCTACAATAACTTTTACATAATATACTTGAATACTAGTAAATTAAGGTTGTTTGGCGCTACTAAGTCAAAAAAGGTTGGCACCTTTGCGCCAATAAGATTAGGGATTACAATATCGGAACAAAAGTTTGATGCCGGTATCCGGTATTTTTTTAGAACTTAATACCGGGATAATTTTAAGGGTTGCGGTAGCCCAGTGATCAAGGTATCGGATCATGGCAGGCATGTCATGAGTTCGAGCCCAGTACCACTAAAGTCCCGCCGTGTAGGGCAGTGATGCCCGTTAAATCTGTCGAGAGCTCACACTTCCTCCCGTTGGTGTGGTGTGGTAGTTAGGAGAGGGGGTGCCAGCTCAGGTGGCGTCCTCGTCAGTTGACCATGGTTCAAAATGACGAGGTCCGTCGCCAAAAGCCCTCGTGTAGCTGAAGAGTGTGACGTTAATATTCACTCACTCACTAACCGGGATAATTTTTTTAAAAAAAGAAACGGCAGGTGTGTTTTTCGTTGTATTATTTTCCCTCTTTTATTTGACAGTGTAAGTATCACAAAAAATAATTTGTTACTTATTAATTATAACAGTATATAATGAATCATAAAAAAGTAAAGGAACCTCTTATTTATATAAATCACAAAGTGTAATATAAAAGTATTTACCTCCAAATCCCTCATCTTCAAATAAATCGATTTCTCCCCGGATGGTTTTGGATATAGCTGATTTCTCTGTATTGCAATTTGGTTTGTTGAAATTTTTTTAGCTGTCGCTAATCCTTATTTTTGTTCAAGAGACAATTCCTTTTCACTATCGACATTAGTATCATCATCATCTTCGATAACTGCACCGAATTCTTCTGAATGTGGATAAGTTTGTGGGTAAAAGATTTTCTAAAAATTTATTGTGTAAACTTCATCAAATTTGAATTGAATAGTCTTGCTTTTCTTTATTTTCATTAATCTGTGTGATTAGTTATTCTTATTCATTATTATGGGTTATTATTTATAAGTATATATATAATGAATCTGAAAAATATTTTGAACCCTACAGAATGATATGGAAATGCAAATGTGAATAACAAACTGACCAATTTAAAAAATATCGAAATATTACGGACTTTCTTCCCAACTACAACCTTGTTTACACAGATACGAATCCTGCGTGTGTGCAGAATTGCTGTGAGCTGTAATAGAATACATTTTAGCTCCCTCCTTTGATAATTCGCATATTTTATTTTTCTTGATTGTACGCGATGGAACTTTATATTCACAGTCTAATTAATTTCGCCCATTAGGGAGGCATAAAAACAAAAACGTATACTATTTTGCTATGTTGGTGGTCCCTAAACATATAGGGGAGACAATTTAAAAAAGTTCTAGTAAATACCGAAAAGACGGTATTTAAACATATGAATACCGGTATTACAAAATAGTACAAATGTCTCAAATGCGGTATACATGTATAGCAATCCCTAAATAAGACTAATCAAACCACTGAGATAATCTCGCCTACACACACAAAATTATGGCATACAAAAAAAAGACTATAATGACTTGGAATGATTTATGCATTGCATGTACTACCTCAGGGGAACCTTTGAGAATTATTACGTGAACTTGGAATCAGATTTACCAAGTCTTCCAACCACTACTCGTGGGCTTTGAATTTCGTAAAACTGCATCGATACAGAAAAGTACCTTCGGAGATGAGGTTATTCACTACGCTTTTCCAACCGAAGTTAAATTTTAACAGCTTTTTTAAAGCTTTGAAGAGAAAATTTTATCTCCGGTGATCCGTAACAAAATGAAAGATTTGAAGAGTCTAATAAAATAAGTTAGAGGAATGGGTTTATAAAATTTGAGCTACGATTTCTAAGCAGACGTTTATCTAGTTATTTAAAAAAGCTTCTGAAAATCAGGAGGATCGAAAATTTAAACATTTTTAGGAAGAAACTTCACATTTCTCAAAATCATTTTAAATGTTAGTCCCAAGAAAGGGGGGAAATGTGTGAAAAGATGTTTTACTGATTCAGTTTTAAAAAAATCTCCTCTCTGATATTTACGTTAACTCTCAAATATGCGAAGGACTAGTACCCTTATTCACTTCGTAAATATTGAAGAAAGCTTATGGGAAAAGAATTTCGACTTATTTAATGCAAACATTTCTGAACGGAAAAATTCTGAATACTTTTTCAATTCCTACTATTAGTTCACGCTCTCCCTATATTTATTTATTTATATATAACTTTCTCAAATTTTCATTCGTTAATAAAATACTTTTTATTCATCCACTCTAGTTCAAATATATATTTTTTAATTTGTAGAGGATGACACTTGATATTAATACATTTTTTTCAAATATTAACTTATTAATAAACGAAAATAATAGTCCAACTCCATATATGAAAATGAAAATCGCTCATTGTGTCCCTGTAGTGCAATGGATAGCGAGTTGGACTTCTAATCCAAAGGTTGTGGGTTTGAATCCTGCCTGGGATGGCTTAATTTCTGATAATGTAATTTACGAATGAATAAATAGTAACAAACAAAACTATATCAATCCAACACCATATATAAAAAGGAAAATGGGAAATTCGCTTTCTATTTTGCAACTTAATATTTTGATTCTATCATATTTATATACATTTAAATTAATTGTAATTTTATTTAATAAAAAGTAACTAAAATAAAAATTTTCTTTGTTGAACAAAGTAGGAATTTAATTTTTTTAAAAAATTATATATTACTTTTTATCAACTTTTAACTCAGTGGCGCGACAGCCCGTGAAGTCCAAGGACTACTGTGCCTATCTCAGTATACGCGATCTTAAGTGCTGGGGTGCATGTGCAGATGTTCCGGTCAGGTGATCAGTCTCACGCGAAAACTCCTAGTGTTAAGTTCCCAAACAAGCTTGGTACACATTTTATTGACCCGCTGAAGAGATGAAAGGCTGAGTCAATCTTGCCCAGCCCGGGGTTTGAGCCTTGGACCTGGAGCGTGGAAGTTCGATGCGCTAACCACTCAGCAACTGGGCTTCATTACTTTTTAATACTTTAGTTATATTAGATTTTATTGCTGCTCTCTTTTCTGTAAAAAAATTAGTAAAACATCAGTTAACAATTCCCGAAAAATTCATGATTAAATTTCAAGCAGTGAATAATTTTAGGCTATTTTTAATACAAGTATACTTATCTGTGGCCCGTGGTAACTTTGGTGCCATGGTCATGAATTCATGGTTGACTTTGTTTCTGAAGAGTAATGGGTTCGAATCCTGTTACCATTAAAGAAGAGCTGATATTCATTAAATATGTCCTGGCTTAAAATTCACCTGTAGCATGGTGTGGATGTTTTATGAATGGATTGCCGGGGTACAAAACTATGGAATCCATTGAAAAATGAATCGCCTTCTTTCCGGTTTGCTTTTTTCTATCTTTGGTTCTGTGCTTGTTCTGTCTGGCAACATTCTCTTACCACTTTTAATTCACGCATACGCGGGGAACTGCATTTTATTTTGACTTTGTAGTAGTAGAGAAGATTTATATACATTGGTAATTCCTTGGAGTAATGTTAGGCACACACAGTTAAATGTATTCTAGATTTTTTTGTTAATACTGCGTTGTGTGTGTTCGTGTGGTTACAGTAAATGATGCGTTACGTTGAATTAAAGTATTAAAATGAATGTAGGCTACTCTTCATTAATTATAATCAAATTATTGATTATAATTAATTTCCATTAATTATAATCAAATTATTGTATTGTCATCCAAAATAATCATGTATGTAAAATTTCAGCTCAATTGAGTGCTTTAAAATGTATTTTATTAACGATTAAAAATTCCACCTAGATAAATAAATAAATATATAGAGAGTGTAAGCTAATAGTAGGAATTGAAAAAGAGAATGCTATTTTCAAAAAACTTGCGAGTATTTCATTCATTCAGTATGAAACTCATGTGAATAATTCAGGCTGAATGAATAGATGAATAACTATACAACAGGAAAAATACTAATTAAATTTACATTTTTAGAGGAACGGAGTAAATAAAGGTCCCAAATAGCTTCAATAGCTTATTCTTCTGTATTGGGCTTCTACAAAATATGGCAATAATGCGCCAAGTTGGAGATAAAGATATGTACTAAAATAGAATCCAACTCCTTCAAAGTATATGGCGTCCGAAAACTATAAATACACTTTCAAAAATGAATTAAAAATAAAATATTTTTACATGCGATTTTTTTATGTTCCATAAAGAAAAGTTAAAGTTTCTATGTTCAATAAAATGCAAACTAGATGGCTCGACTTATACTTTTTACAACATTCTCGTTTCAAAATGGCTTCACCACAAGAACAAGCTCAAGTTGTTGCATGGCTTATCGAATTTAAATCTCTGCAACACTTGTACATCGTAAGTGGGGTACGACTACACTGGAGTTTGGAAATGAGAATGGTTTTATATGAAAAGTTTCTTTTGCGATGATTGGGAAGAGGAAGTATAGTATCGTGGCACTTAGATCTATCCAAATATAACATCGTTGGACTTCTTGTGGGGATACGTGAAAAATATTGTTTATCAATCTCCAATTCGAAACAACAATCAATTGTAAAGTCAAATCACAGCAGCTATTTCGAATGCTGATCCTGCAATGCATCATAGAATGTCGCTAAAAATCTTGTATAGACTCGATGTAATGCGCGCAACTAACAGTAAGCAAGCGTTTCTCAAACTGTGGGGCACGCCTCCCTACGGGGGGTGATAACTCTACGAAGGGGGGGGCGCATACTGAAAAATCGAAAACAAAAGATTATTTCAAAAAAATTATTAATTTACTGAAAGTGTAAGCATAACAAAAAAATAAAATACATATCTACACTGATATAATGCATTTATAAATGTATCAGTACTGCACGGTGTATTTTAAAATTAATTTCACAATACTAAGTTAAGAACAAGTTTAATAACGACAATTACCCCATGGGGTTGACTAAAAGTTACACAATGTGCTCCCCAATGACACCATTTTCCACTATGTGATGTATTAAAAGGAGGGGGGAGGAGAAAAAAGGAATAAATAAGCAAATCCTCTGAAATAAGTAAATCCTTCGCAAACTCTTATCAACGTCCTTTAATTGGATTCCAAAGCCTTCGAAATAATTTTATAGTAGCAGTGCTCAGAAAGATCGCACTTCGTAACGACGCATATATGACTGAGACAATAAACGTTTATATACGCCAGTGACACTTAAGAGGTTAAAATCGTTTTGTAGCTTTAGCGTCAAAGTAATAGTATTATTGAATTCAAGAAATTGTTATGGTATGGAAGGGGGTGCGATAGAGAGAGAAATTCTGATTGAATATTGGGTCGCAAATGTTGAAAGTTTGAGAATCACTGCAGTAAGCACAATGAAATCGCGCAATAAAGATAGTAAAAAAAAAATTTAAGTCTCTACTTTATGGAACATAATAAACTATAAGTGAATAGAGTGAATATCTTTTTTTGTAATTAATATCTAAAAGCGTAGTCATACTTTTCGGACACCCGATATATTAAAAAAATTAGTTTTAAGTTACGTAATAAGGCGAGATTTTCTTTTATCTTTTTATTTAATTTAAAAATCATATTCTCATCAAATATGTACTTTATAACCTTTATTCGTTATTTTAAAATTGTTGTTTTTTCTTGTGAAATATCTTTATTCTTTGTTTTCTACTCTTTCTTTAATCATAGAGTTTGGCTAAATTTTTAACTATAAAGGTGAATTAAGGAAGTTTCTCCCAATACCTTCCTTCCTCAGTGGATCGATTGCCTAGGGTAGGCCTTTGCCTTTTTAAGAAGCCTATTCCAGGCCAGCCTTCTTCCTGCTAATTTTCTCAAAACTAGGAGATCTTTTTCTAGGCCATCAATCCATCTAAGATTTGGCCTGCCCTTTCTTCGTGTGCTAATTGGTTGAGCATTGAATACTTTTTTAGTAGTGCGGTCTTCTTTCAGTCTGACAACGTGACCTGCCCATTTAACTCGTTGTATTTTGATGAAGTTAACAATGTCAGATTCCTTATATGATTGATAGAGCTCAAAATTCGATCTCCTTCGCCACGTTTCATTTTTCTGAATTCCTCCAAAAATAAATCTTAATCTTCCTTTCGTAGATATTTATCATGTTCTCATCCGTTCGAGACATGGGTCAAGTTTTACATGCATAAGTTAATACTGATCTTAAAACATACAATAGAACCTTTTTTTTTCTTTTGATTAAATTCGATTTAATTTGCATATTTTCGAATTCCGTTAAGACATCTATTAGCCATAGTAATTATCTTTTGGATTTCAGTAGTAGAATCGTTTCTGCTGTTAATTTCCAAACTTAAGTAAGTGAAACTGTCAACAGCTTCAAAATTATACTCTTCAATTTTAATGTGAGAATTGTTAAAACATGATTTTCTCATTTAAAGAAATATAATCTCGAAAAATTTTCTTATCACATAAACGTGAGATAAACTAAGTTTTCTTGAAATGCCTTATTGTAAATTTAATTGCTTCGTTTACTATTCCTGCGCAAGCAATTGAGACTTATTTTCAAACCCCAATAATTTTCGTCTTGAGGAATATTAATAAAGTATTAATTAAGTGGTTGAGTACAAGCTACCTTCCTTGCCTTTAAAAGCACATTTTCAGAAGGTTCTTATCGAAGAATAATTCATTCAAATCCCCTGCGGGTTTCTATTCCTGCAAGACTGAATTAATGACGGCCACCCTGCTTTTAAAGATAAGATGATTCAAAAGTTCAATTTTAATATTTCCTTGCTAATTAATACTTGGGATATTTGTAGTTTCGTCTCTCTAAAGAGTTACAAAATGCTACAGAAGAGTTAATACTTATAATGAAATTGTTGATCCTTGAAAAGTTTCATCCTCGAAAGTTACGTTAGAGATTAAATTGAAGGAAAAGAGAGAAATGTTCGATCGCTCAAAACGATTCCGTGATTTAATTTGTTAAATATTGCTTCCAAATGCTTTTGATAAGTATAACTACACTTAAAAATTATTTTAAAGAGTGCTCTTAAAGTATATGAATATTTTTATCCGTTTTCTTCCAGAATTTAACATTAAATTTGTGAATTAACTTCTTTTGGCGAGGTTTGCTGAAGAATGAACTTAAATGAAGCGTCAAGTTCGGGTGAGTTACGCTATTCGATCTTTTTCATCTTTAGTCGGAAATCGAGCTCGAAACGGTTCTTTGCATTAAGTTTTCAATTGAAAACTTTTTCGACACTTTTTTTTTAAGTGATAACTTCTTTAGCCGCGTTTTTCTGAAGAGTAAACTTAAATGAAGCGCCAGGTCCTGGTGCATTACGGTCATTCGGATAGAGTCGGACATCATGTTCGAGTCGGCAAAGAGCGTTTAGTTTTGAATTAAAAACTTTTTAAGCAAGTTTTTTTTGTGAAATTTTATTATTTTTTTCTTAATTTAAATATTACTGTCATGCACCTCACTTCCACTCAAAACCAGTGAGTGAACGAGAGAAAAGCAAGCGTTAAAAAAAGATTATTCTTATGCAGAAGATTAAAGATAAGAAGTAACGAAACGGGATCTATTTTTTTATTTAGTAAAAAAGTGCAAAATAGTGCAAAAAAAAAATTAAAATCTGAAATTTTAATAAAGTTAATTGATGAGAAAGTTGCCAATATTTGGTTTATATTAGCCATGACAACTAGATTGAGGGAAAATAAAAGTATTAATTTTGAAAGAGTACGAAATCCTCTCCTTTTGTTGGCTTAGAGATTTTAAGAAAAATAAATGGCTCTCCCACAAGGCATAAGTTTACTTAGCCTTACATAGTTTACGGCTTTATATAAATTATAAAAACGAACCTTACGCATTATCGCAACGGTTTGGCGACATTGTATGAAAAGAATTAAGAAAAGGTTAAGGGTGGCGAGTTATGTTGGCATTGTTGCGGTAGTTCATAAGTACCATATAAACATATATTATTACATAAATGCATCACATATAAATATTACATTACTTACATTGCATACATTACATTACATACATTACATTACGTACATTACATTACATACATTACATTACGTACATTACATTACATACATTGCATTACGTACATTACATTACATTACATACATTACATTACGTACATTACATTACATACATTACATTACATTACATACATTACATTACGTACATTACATTACATACATTACATTACATTAGTTACATTACATACATTACACTACATACATTACATTACATTGCATACATTACATTACATACATTACATTACATTACATACATTACATTACATACATTACCTTACATACATTACATTACATACATTACATTACATACATTACATTACATACATTACATTACATTACTTACATTACATACATTACACTACATACATTACACTACATACATTACATTACATACATTACATACATTACATTACATACATTACACTACATACATTACACTACATACATTACATTACATACATTACATTACATACATTACATTACATACATTGCATACATTACATTACATACATTACATTACATTACATACATTACATTACATACATTACATTACATACATTACATACATTGCATTACATTACATTACATTACATACATTACCTATAAATATTTTAAATACTTACGAGGAGAGGGCTTGACAAAGGAAATTCATTTGGGATCGATATTTGATGTAATAGTAGTACTTATTTAGGGAGTTCACTCCTCAATATAATTCCGCCGAATAGCCAGTCAATTTGGAGAAATCAGCCTCCGAAATTCATGCTTAGCTTTTATACAATTAAATATTAATTTTCCGCAACGACTTCGTAGCTTGATTGGTAAATCGTCTGCTTGCTATGCGCGAGGTCAGGGTTCAATTCCATATGATAAACTTTTTCCCTTCAATTCATTTAATTATTTTTTAAATTAAATAAATTTATTTATGAAAGGTTTATTAAATGTTAAATGATATTTTTTGGAATTATTTTGTATTTTATAAAGTAAAAAAATTACTGTAATTATATAAATAATTGTATTAAATTTTATGTAAGTATACTTTATATTAATAAATAATATTTATAATAAAATATATAAAATAAATATTAAATGATATTTTATAAAAAAATTAGTTACAAATAGTTTTATAATGTGAAATACAAAAAACTATAAATAAAATATTATATATAATGTAAAATAATTTAGAAAATATATTATTATTATTAAATTATTTTGTAATTAATATAATAAAAAGTATGCTTTTTATATATTAAAAATTTAATTAATTAATAATTTTATAAAATATTTAATAAGTCCCTTTTAAATAAATTTATTTAGTTTCAATAATAAATCATGATTTTGATAATAAACAATAGTTTTAATAATAAATTAATAATTTTAGTAATAAATTAGTAATTTTAGTAATAAATTAATAATAATTTTAATAATAAATTAATAATTTTAGTAATAAATTAATAATAATTTTAATAATAAATTAATAATTTTAGTAATAAATTAATAATAATTTTAATAATAAATTAATCATTTTAGTAATAAATTAATAATAGTTTTAATAATAAATTAATCATTTTAGTAATAAATTAATAATAATTTTAATAATATTTTTTTTATTTCTAATTAATACTAATGCTTAATAACAATAAATTAATCCCAATAAATATAGCAATTAACTAATTAATTATAATAGATAGTAATTAATCAGTTAGTTTTAATAAATAATAATTAATTTACTAAATTTAATTATTAATAGTTTTCATTAATAATTATTTTAAATATTTTTATTTAATAATTATTTTAAATATTTTAATTAATAATAATTTTAAATAAATTTACTAATAAATAATTTAAATTATATATTTTTGTTTTTTTTACTTCATAAAATACAAATAATTATGAAAATTATCATTTAATATATTTAATAAACCTTTCATTAATAAATTTATTTAATTTAAAAAAATAATTATGGGGATTGAAGAAAAAAAAAGTTTATCTCGCATGGAATCGTACCGTGATCTCGCACATAGTAGGCAGACGATTTACCAATCAAGCTACGAACTCGTTGCGGAAAAATAAAATTTAATTGTATTAAAACTAAGTATGAATTTCGAAAGCTGATTTCTCCAAATTGACTGGCCATTAGGCGGAATTACATTGAGGGGTGAACACCCTAAAGGAGTACTATTATTACACCAAGTCTCGATCCCAAATGAATTTCCTTAGTCGTGCCCTTCCCTTGTTTGACTAATTGACATTTAAATCATTTATAATATATAAACATATAAGAATGGATAACTATTTAACCCACTTTATCCCAGTGCCCTATTTAGAGGACAGCTGAGTAATGTAATGTGGAAATCTTCAATTGTATGTTGCAGGTATTTTGACGGAACATGTAGGTATATGTATCAGCTTCTGCCTGCATGAGTTATGTGTCTAACCCCTTCCTCTTTCCTCTAGAAATTTTGCTTATTTATCGCATTTTGGGGCGCAGTTTGTATCATTCCTTTGGGGTTCCATAAATATTTTTCAGTTTACTTTGGACACTTAACTAGGCATTTCTTATGTGATAGTATTCTTTCGTTATGATCCTGGTAGTTAATTACAGCAATATTGATCTTCAGTAATTTTTTGCTAATTATTTTTAACTGTCCTCTAAATAGGACAGTGGGACAATACGCGTGAATTTGACGCGTTCTTTCTCTCTATATGACGAAGAGTAAAAAAAATAATAATTTCGCTTCTAGTGTTTCACCCCTGCTTAGTTATGTCAATGCAAAGGTTTCTGAAGTTAGATGAAGTATTAGAATTATTAAATAGATTTTACATTCAGATGAGAGAGTGATGTTGAAATTGCTGTGTTACCACCAGATGCCAGTGAACTAATTGACAAAGGTGAAGGGGATGAGAATGAAGTAAATACTGGTGAGAATATTGTAAAAGATATATTCTTCTTTCTTTGTAGGTTAGAAATGGAGATAGTTTCCAGCCTGAACTACTCACAACCTCTAGTGTTTCGACAACATAGAGCAGAAGAAAAGCAAAAGACACGTCATTTTGGGTGAAGAATAAATCACCGCATTGTACCAAATGGGAAGCATAGGCTGACTTGACTGCAAGTGACTTCCTCATGCAGATGAAAACTCCATTGAAAGATATAGCTCCATCAGAGCTTTTTGAGCAGTTTTATTTCAGTGAAGTTTACGATCTCATTGTAAAAGAAACTATGCGATATGCGCAACAAATGTAAAAAACGAACACGATATTTCTTGACCACTGCTGACGAAATACGTGTTTTTATAAGAATTTTCTTCTAACTGGTTATCATTCAAATACCTGTGAACGTGATTTTTGATCAGATGTTGAAGACCTTGGCATTACCCTGATAAAACATGACATCTCACGAAACTGCTTCAAAAATTTAAAATCTTATTTACACTTTGTGGACAATGGAACTATAAGTCAGCATGCCCAGACCTTTCAAATTAAAATCTCAAATTGGCTCTTGCGCCATTAAAACCCACAATCACTCACTCATACTCAAAGTAAAACCTTTGTTTGTCATACTCAATAACCCTTTTATGAAATTTGGTGGACACAAGGATAAAGTAAAGGTCCCAAATTTGATAAATTCTTACATCAAACATATGGAAAATGTGGATCACTATGACTGGTTGACTGGGTATTCCATTAAAATTCGTGGGAAAAAGTGTACGTTCTCTGGATATTTGGTTTTTGTATGTTCTCTGGATATGGTTATAGTAAACGTCTGGATAATTCACAAAAGTCTCAACAGAGATGAAGTCTTCAACTTGAAGGAGAGCTGTAACAACAATTTATCTAAAAAAAGGTGATAAGAATAAAAGGTATACCTAGAATCCCGATTGTACCTTTTAGTACCATTTAAGACATCCGTAAAGGCAGTGTTAGTCAGTTTTTACTAAAACTAGAAAAACAGGGTTTGTCAAAGAGAGGGCTACAAAGTAAAACCAAAAATACTGTGGCATATGTGACAAAACTCTTTGCCAGTCTTGCTTTCGACTTTTCCACAAGATTAGAGTGAAATTCAACTGAAAAGTGAATTATCTTGTAAAAAAGAAAGAATTATTCAAACAAAGTAAAATATTATATTCGACAATCGCTTTATATCATTGAAGAGCACACTAAAACATGTGAATGCAAATTTTATCCCCTTTATCCCAGTGTCTTATTCAGAGGACGGGTCAGATTTCATACATAATTTTTTTTTTTCAAATTTTATTATTTTTAGTTTGTTTTGGTTTAATTAACTTTGAAAAATATAATTCTCTTCTCAAATTTTAACAAAATAAATAATTTGGGATAAAACGGGTTAAACATTGCCCTTTACAGAAAGTGAATGAAGTAAACAAATTCACCGATGAATGGGCACGAAAAAGAAAACTGTAATATGAGAAAATGTCGTAAAAGATAACGAAGCACATCCGATGAATTGGATTCCCTTGCCCTGAATAAATTAGAAGTTTTCACTTATATCGTGTAATCATAAGCACACGCAATATTTTTACGTGCTGCTGAAGATTTAGTAGCATTTCTAAAAATCTAGACAATCTCAATGAATTTTTCTCTAAATAAAAACGTGATTTTTTTTTTAAAAAAATATTATATTTAAGCTATGAAGGATAGAAGTTTAACTTTCATGGATAATGAGATCCCTCGCTGATACCCTCGCTTTGCTTTAAACTGCAGTTGATTAAAAAAATTTTAATTTAATCTAATTTTAATGGGAGAGTCCAAACCCTTAGGCTATTTTGGACATAATTTACCTTAGATACCTATGTTTAAGTAACTTCTTAAACTTTTAAAAGCTTGAAAGTTTAGGTATATGTACCCAAAAATATTACACTAATAATGAAAGAAAAATACTTCTTAAAAAATAATGTATTTTTTTATGGAACACCAATTTCAAATTTTCCAACTTATCAGAAATAAAACCTCAAATCAATTATAAATTCTTTATTAACGTCTCATTACAAAGCATTACAAAGGCTACTGTAGCCTAGTGGTTTAGGTAACAGACTCATGGCTGCCGCGTCATGAGTTCGAGCCTTGTACCACGGAAGACCCGCCGTGCAGAAGGTTACATTAGATGCACATTATATCTGTCGAGGCTCAAATGTCCACGACGTTGGTGTGGTATGGAGAGAAGGGTTCCAGCTCATGTGTCGTCCTCGTGACTTGACCATGGTTCATTATTAAGAGGTCCGCCGCCAAAAGCACTCGTGTAACTGAGTAGTGAGACGTTAATTTTCACTTACTCACATGACATTAATATTCACTCATTCACGAAGCAATACGAAGGCTATTGGTGCCAGTTTTTGTCAATTTAATTTGAATTTGTATTAATATCTCGCTCTAGAGCGGCTCTATATTGGCGAAAAACTTCGAAATTTTCAACCTCTGTCAAAGGATGAGGACGACACCTGAGTGGGTAGCTCGCTCTTCGAGCTTCTACTCCACACCAAAATGAACCCTTCTTAGAAGCGGGTTTTTAGGTGCGACAAGACTCAAACAAACTCAATAGAAAAATAAAACTTGAAAAGGCTACTTTTTACGTGTGTAATACAATATTAGTTATGGTTTTGTTAACAAAACGTGAAACACACCCTCAGAGATAAGTTCCAAGCAAGCTTGGAGCTCATTTATCGACCCACTTAAAGGATGAAAGGCTGAGTCAGCCTTGCCCAACCCGGAGTTTGAACCTCAGACTTGAGGTGTGGAAGCACGATGCACTTACAATTTAGCCACTTGGCTGCATTTTAAGTATATATCAAATTGTAATTGTGACGGGTTCTATCCTCTTCCTTTAACTAATCATCTTGGGAAAATTATTCTTGAACTGTGATTTGAATTTAAATCTGCTTTCCATAGAGATTAATTGATTTTTGGCTAATGAAAATGCTATTTAAACCTGGCAAAGGGTGTGTTACAGAGAATCGTGAATAGAGCTAGTCGTTCATCCTTAAGCTATCATTCGAGCTATAACTGCCATTCAGAGAAGTGAAAATAACAGAGAAGCTGATTTGAAGAAGACTGTAGCAATATAGGAAAGAGAACTGACGATTCTCTCGGTCCAAGGAGAGCCCACACCATTGGCGCGAATTATTTTGGTTGGCGATAATTGGGCCATCTTGGTAACCTTACTTTGATACACTAGGTAAACCTAACTATTTCTAGAATTTTCGTATTTTGTCGGCGGGCACTTCGAATTTCGTCATTTTGTTGTTTGGGCTGGAAGTATGGCTGCGTGAGTGAGGTGAATATAACTTAGAATATTTTTACTTTGTTGAATGCGAAAAGTAAGAAAAAATTGATTGAATGGTGCATGCATGAAGGAAGGAAGGAAGGAATGATTGCTTCAAATTTTGAATGTCATAACTGTAATGAGCGAATACGATTATACGAACGAAAGAGTGCTGTTTTGGATGGATTTGAATGGAGTAACATCGTCTTGTAGTTGAATTAATCAGCTCTAATTAACCCGATTTACCGTTTTTATTATTTCCTTCAAAACACATCACTATATTAATAATTTCATTTACAATTAAAAGTCACATCGTCCATTTTACGTTCGAGACCCTCTTCTTCTCTCCTTCCCGCTCAAAGGCCAAAACAGCTCACAGCAGCGCCCTCTTTCTAGTCTATCGTGTGCTATGTGTCAAGCCTCCTAGTACACTATGTTCCACGCGGTTACAATGGGTATATTCGATCATTACCACGTAGAATATATATGGTGGTGCTGTCACGGTCATTCGCTTAGCGATGAAGCCTTCAAGGCTTTTTTAAAATCTGCTGTTACGGTGTACCCTCCACTTGGAAAAGATCAGCAGTAAAAAAGTAAGTGGTGTTTTTTTAATTTTTATCTTGAATATTTTTGATTAATTTCTCTATTGTTTACATATATTTTCATTACGCATCCACCTTGTCCCGCTATATTCACTCACACCGCCATTGTCGGTTTCGCTTGGCGCCATCTCGTGCTCACTTGGCGCTCTTTTCAGTTTGTCGCCAAGAGTGTGGGCTCTCCTAGGATTTTACCATAACAATCTACCCTGTGTGCTTCTTCAATTACTCAAACTGCACCTGCAACCTCCCGGTTGGGACAAAAAGTCTACTTCTATATTCAACAAGAGGTAGTCAGGAATCTTTTTACTTGTTATATATGTTACTAATTAGACAATAAATTAATGAATTATCTCGAGAAGAGTGTTTATAAATATTTTGTTTCTTTTTCTATTAACTTTGACAAAGAAATTTTTTCTCTTTAAATAAAGCATTTCAAAATCAAATAATCCACTTATGTACGATCTTTTTTAAACCCTCAATCTTGAAAACTGGTATCATATTATTCAACCTAAGATAAACTCCGTTGTTTAAATATTTCTGTTTCGCATAGTTCATGAAATTGGATCAAATTCCTAACTACTTATTTGCTTTTATCGTCAATTTCTAATGATTCTCATCTTGGGAGATCCTTTAAATTTACTCGATGATAGATCAAAAGATCACAGGAGAGTTATTCAAGTCACCAAGCACAAATACTCTTAATCTTTTCAAACACACTTTTATACTCTAATATTCAAAAATGAGCTTATATAAATTTACCCTTGGGTTTAATCCTAGCAACAATGAATGAATTACGGAAAAGCTCCTTTTAAAGGGATTAAATGTATATTTTCTTCCTTAAACCGACCATTAGCTCATTAGGGAAAAATCAGAACTAATTTCCCTAGTTTCTGAAGTAAGCTTTAAATAATCGAATGATTTAATGCATTTTTTATAACCCTTTCTCCCATAAACATAAATATTTTCAAATCTAGATGGGGTACGTGTGGTTATCTATTCAAACGAAATGATTTAATAAAATTAGCGTCAACAACTTCAGAAACACTAGAAAATTTGTTTGATTGATTTTAACATTGCAATTCAAAACAATACGAGGGGTCACAGTAACCGTAGTTGGCGTTGTCAAGACTCAGGTTCATGTTCTGATGTCATTACAGACTTGATGTGTACCTCTACACATCGATACGCATTTAATCTGTCGAGGCTTAAAATCCTCACGTTGGTGTGGTAGAGAAGTAAGGAGAGTGTGGGGTGTGCCCTGTCAGGTATCGTCCTTGTCACTTGACAGCAGTGCAAAATTACGAGGTTCATCACCAATAACTTTCTTGTTTCTATAGAGTGAGATGCTCACATAAACATTCACTCAAACCAAAACAAGGACTATCGGAAACGGGCTTCATTACTTTGAACTTAGGTCAAGTAAAGTAATGAATACTACACATAAGCTGACACCCTCTCAATGAACTTTCCCGCTAATGCAGTGTTTCTAAAACTTTCAATACTGGCGCCCCCTTTTCGATCACAATTTTATCGCGCCCCCCTTATACGTTAATAATTTACTGAATGCAATAATAATGCAATTTGACGCTAAAGCTACAATAGGCGATCTTAATTATAAACCATACAAATTAGTAACATAAGCATTAAATTTTTATATACTACTTTTAAGAAAAAAAATAAATAAAATAATAGGATAATTATTGTTGTTTTTCCTTTCTCTAATTTTTAAATTGAACATATTGCAAAATGCGGAGGCTGCTTAGAAGACAAAATATAGATATCTGCGCTAAATATAGAAAAAGAACTCAGAGGGTGAATTTCTAATCATAAGCATTCCTTATAAAAACTTTGCTTTGCAAGACAAGCCCATGGAAGTCGTTAATACTTATTAAACTTGTTCTTAATTTAATATTAATTAATTAGTTATAAACTATTCTGTGCAGCACTGATACATTAAAACTATACCGGCTGAAGTGCCCGCTTCATTTATAAGAAAATAAAACATTATTAATACAATAGCTGAGTTGTAAGGAGTGCAAAGCCAAATGCTCGACAATGTTTACAAAAATGTAAAATGATTTCATTTAAATGGTTGCTCAAATTATAATTAGTTTTAAGCGAATGGTAATTTTAAGCCTCACAGAATTAGCATTTATATTTGATGTTAAATAATGAACAATAATATAAAATTCCGATGAAGAATAATTGTATTATTTTTAATATTTAAAGCAGAAAGACTTCAACATGTTTTAACCTGAGAGCAGGCGTGCACTCGATACGGTCGAGTGGGATTATTGAGTCACCCCAATCTTCTTTTTTTATAATTATCTTATTGTACACGATGCAAATCGTTATTCCAGTGAATAATTTAATTAAGAGAAAGTTTACTTACCTACTTTCAAGGACTTTTCAATTTTTCTTTCGTAACAAATAAACAGTTTTGCCAGAATTAACAATTTCGTGATCTGTGTGTCCCGCGCGACCACTTTCGGGTAAAAAGTGTATTCATTATGATAATATGTATGTTACTGCTAAAAAAAATGTTATGCCTTATATGTTTGAAAATACTCATCTTGATCTAAGTCTTCACACAATAATCCATCGAAGTGTGTGTGCGTGCGTGTGCGTGTGCGTGTGTGTGTGCTCTCCGGGGTTTTCCAAATATCATAAAACTCTTTTGCATGCAAAAAAGCCTAACAGAGAAATACATTACTTACAACTTCCCTAAATGAGAAACAAACACATAAAAGAGGGGTCATAACTAACTGTACCAATAACTTCGAAGGTTATACAGATTACAGCTATAATGTGAAGTATTTCAAAAATAATGACAGTGATGAATTTTTTTTATGTTCCTAAATTTTTCGATTCTGCGTCTGGGATCTGTTTTTCTCTGAAAGAGTTGAATGTTAGGTTTAAACAGAAAGCGTAATAAAAAAATCTCTCATCATTGGATTACACCAAATCAAATAAAAAAAACTTTTTTATTTGGCTATAGGATCAAAGATAGCTAATTAGGTATTGAAGAAGTTTTTATTTTTGTTGACTTAATATCGCATGCGCGCGCCTATAAATTATATCAGAGTAAAAGTGCATTTTTTATTATGTCTGAAAGTATTTTGTTTTAATTCATTCCAGTAAATTAATTATTTTTAAATCTTTTATTTTCGATATGCTCGTGCCCCACAGTTTGAGAAGCACTGCGCTAATGGGAAGACTTTGAGTCTCTACAGATTTTTCTTGAATAAACCCCTCTACATGACGAGTCTTCAGTGGCATCAAGACACAAACCCGCAACTAGACTACGTCGGCCACGAGTTCGGGATAATGGCCACTCGGCTATCTCGTAGATAAAAATTTTGGAACTAATTTGATATCGGGGGCAATTGCGCCAAGCGCTACAAGATCGCGCCTAGCAGCGTTTGCTGTAGCTGGAATGGAATCCAATATGGCGTCCTAACGGTAATTTAATCATATACAATAATTTTAAAGAATTGCTTTGAAATACATTGAAATGTATTTCAAATAAAGGATATAGGAAGAAATTGAGAATAACCTAGATCAATCAATAAATAATGAACATCAATAATATGTAATAAATGCAACATGTAGTAATTATAGTATTATAAGCACCATATAATAATCTTATAAAATTATTTTATCATAATTATATATAATATTCATATAGAACGATTTAATAAGTTATTAGAAATAATAATCATATAATATAATTTAATAGTAATTATAAAAAAGAATAATCGTCAAAATGTAAAAAATAAAAATAATGCATAAGATTACTCGTATTGCATAATTATAAATAAATAACATAATAGCTATAAATAAACAATAGAAATAGTTATAAATAAATAACATAGTAATTATAAATAAATAACTATAATAATTATAAATAAATAACTATTAATTAAATAAATAAATAAGAAAATATGTAATAATATCTATAAATAAATTTTAAAAGAAAATTATAAATAACGAATATTAGATGATTACTAAAAAAGTAATACTAATTGTTGTTTTTTTGTATTGCATTAGGAATAAAATAATTACGCAATGTATGCTAAAATTCAAATTACAAAGCAGTGAAAGCTTGCAATATGAAACTTGCACTGCAAGTTCCTTCAACGAATTTGCATCGAACAAAGAACATAAAAAAAATCATTTTTAAAACGTAAAATAAAACGAAAATAAACGATTTATAGCGATAATTAAAAGCACAACACTTATTCTTCTGAGAAAAAAATATTCTAGTACTGACTCATTTTAGAAATATCCATATTCGAAAATTGCACACAATTAAACAGAAGACGCAAACAACTAAAAATTACACTGAAAATGGTTAAATTTTTACAGAAATTAGAAATTTTTATAAAAATCGTCTGAAATTGATAGGGTTACAGTGGGAAAAGACCAATAAAAATTATTTCTGATACGTTATCCCCATGGCAACCACATCGACAGACGATAAAAATATTAAGGTAACCATATTGTAATGTTATCGCCCATCTTGGCGAACATAAACAACAACTTGGCGCTATTACCTCCGAAATCAAACTAGCACCAAAATTTCTGTGAAGAGTTATTTTAAAGTTTCCGAGGCGTAGTGTATAATTTTAGAGTAGAGTGCCAATTCAATTGTTGGTCTAGTTATCTGACCCCGGTTCAAAATTATTAGGAGTATTAGTGGGGTTAGAGTATCCTGGTGCGCGAACACAGTAGCTGAGTAGTGATAGCTGGAGACTTGTGGCAGGTTTAGTTCGATTGAGTTCTTGTGCCACTAAAGTAAGGTGACCAAACGTCCCTCTTTTGGCAGAACGCTCCCGATTTTTAACAATTTGCCCCGTGTACCACGGCATTTGAAAAAAAGTCCCGATTTTTTTAAAAATTGCACGACAAGTTAGGGAGTGGCTATTTCACTAAGATATAAGTTTTATATTAGTTTCTTTTTATTTCTATTTTTTCATTGTTTCGAAACAAGCAGTGTTCCAACCAATGATGCTCTAAAAATTGTGGAATACGCACTGTCTTTATCAGGAACTAATGCTGAGATTGAACGCGTTTTTTCTACGGTAAGTAAAGTGTGGACATCAGAAAAAGGATAATTGTTGAGACTTTGAAGCATTTTACCGTGAAATATAATTTTACAAATTCTTTATGAAATATGTCATGACATTTTAAACAACGGCTGCAATCTACTAAAAATAATCACTCAAATGAGAAATATACCAAAGGATAAAATAGTACTACAATATAGCATTATTTTATTCTTTGTAAAGAAACTGCACAAAATATTTTAAATGTATTATATTTTTAAATTGTGCTTATGCTGAAATTAAATATATATATACTCTGGTGTGTGTGTGTGTCCAAAAGTTAAGCATAAATTATAAAATGTGAAAAACATGGAGTAAATATTCGTAAAATTATTCCAAATTTTTCTTGCGGATATTAATTGGGTGAAGAAGAAACATTGGGTTTATGCAAAACTTTTCAGTCGACTACATCCTGCGCAAAACACCGGCGCATGTCGAAACGCGGAGAAACCGATTCACGCAGCATAGGCAGTTCAGACAAGTTTCGTGCAACTGCTGTGCGAAGGAACGTTGTTAACCATCAAACAAGGTGAATGATGGCACAAAGAGTCCAATTGGACATGTTTATGAAAGGACGAATCGTTGGAATGCTAGAATCCTCATGATCACAAACCGAAGTGCCTCGAATTTTGAATGTGGACCAGTCTGTGATCTCAAGTCTGTGGCAGAGGTTTCAAAGAACGGGAGATGTTACCCGACAACCAGTATCAGGTCGACAAAAAGAGTCACAACCCCTCGCCAAGACCGATATCTGGTAATAAGTGCGCGACGTCAGAGGGGCAGTACTGCCAGAGCACTGGGTTCGGCGCTCACAGTCGCCACAGGAATACAAATTTCGAGACAAAATGTTTACAGGAGACTCAGTCATTCTGGCCTGTATGCCAGAAGACCATCAGTTTGCATTCCCCTTACATCTGCACATAAACGCGCTCGTTTGAACTGGAGTTTAAAACATCAACATTGGAGTGTGAGCCAATGGGATGTTCAGTGACGAGTCCCGGTTTAGTCTGAGTAGTGATTCTCGGTTTGTTGTACTGTTTGTAATTAATCCCTTAATTGCCGACTAAATGTCACGCGACTATCTCCCCAATGCCAACCCTTTCCACGTAGGCGCGTGTATGTGATGTATTGAGAGGGGGCGGAGAGAGAAATGGAATAAAAATAAGCAAATGGCCTGAAATAAGTAAATCCTTCGCAAACACTGTGAAGGTGATTTTTATTGCATTCACAAGCCTTCGGAATAATTTTATGGGTAGCAGTGCACAGAAAAGATCGTACTTCGGGAAGACGTATATATACGTCTGAGGTAGTAAACTCTGTGGTTGAACAAGACGTTTATATACGCCCTGTAATACTTAAGAAGTTAGTCTTATTGTAGCTTTAGCATTAAAGGGTAGTATTATTGAATTGAATTATTGTATGAGAAGGGAGGGAGAGAGCGCGATGAAAATTGTGATTGAATATTAGGTCACAAATCTTGAAAGCTTGAGAAGCACTATGTTAATAAAAAAAATCTAATTCAATCTGGTGCTATAAATAAATGCAGGATTTTAATGCGTGTGCACGGAACAGGGATAGTAGCACTGCATCGGTCTTATTTAAAAATGTTACCTTCAACATGTCCCTTTTTTTTAATCGAGATTAAAAAGTAAAAGGCATTAAAACATTTTGAAAAGTATCAATTGTTACACATGCTATGATTTTTAAGCTCGTCTTTTGGTTCGCGTTTTTTATGCGCTCTTTTATCAAAACTAAAGAATGTTGTTAAGCTTGTTGTTACAGGATGACGATTTGAAAGCTCTTCAAGAGATACAAAAAAACGAAATAACAGATAGGGAAAAAACATTTTTAATGGTAAAAAAATACATTAAAAGCAGTTCACAACAAAAATTATTCAAAAAAGGATTATTTTCTGTCCTTGTTAATATCTTTGTTTTTATCATTTACGAGACCTGTACATTTCAAAGGCTCTTCAGTTTAAGTACATTATTTTTTTCAAAAGGATTTTTTTAATTAAAATGCTGATGTGTTTAAAATTTAATTAAAATCGACAATATTTTGAACGTTTTTTTTTCATAGAAAAAAAATTGGAGTACTTTGTGCATGTTCTTTCCCCTCTCCATAACTGATGTAATTCATATCTCATTCGTCAAGAAACAAATTTTGTTAAAATGTTACTTTAAATATTAATTCATAAGAAGAAATTTAAATTTGCGTGAAAAATATCTAAAGAGCAAAATAATAATAATAATAATAATAATTAAATATTTTTAAAAAGGTATTTTTAATTCGTTTTTTAATATAATATAAATTATCTCTTTTACTGATACATGTATTTGAAGTGAATTTCTAAAGAATAAAGTAAAATGAAAGGTCTTCAATGCCACCATAAAAGCCAATAAATTAAATAAAAAATATTTAAGTTAATTTTATTATACAGGATGTTCCAAAAATAGCGCTCAAGCTCTGCACTGCCAGATGCCCTAAAAACTGTACCGGATACGATCCATAGCTTAGGAGCAAAATACGAAAAATAAAGTATGCCGTCATAGCTGTATTGGACGCATCAACAGCAGTATTTAACAAATACAGTCGGACCTCTACATAACAAAGTCGCTAAATCCCGGGAAAAAAAGTTCGTTATATGGAAAATCCGTTACATAGAGGTTCATCTTTTAATATACTTTATAAACCTCATAAAACGAATATTTTAAACTCATAAACACTATATATTAAAAAAGTAACTATTCACACCTGTTTAAAGTTAATTTATGTTTATTTTACATATCTTGCCCATCAAGATAAAAAGAAAGAAAATCTGCAAGAAAAAGAAGAAAAAAGAATGTCGAAGAATTCATTCTATTTTTAATATTTAGAAAATAATTTCATACTAAAACTAATTAACTTTAAGGACATTTTACAGTTTAAATCATACAAGTAATATTACACATACATTATTTTATGATTAGAGCTCGGGGACACGGGACAACTCCGCTGAGGGTGAAAGAAGATATCGAAGATGTTTCTTGTGAACTGGACAGCACTTCTTGGATGAAACGTCCAGAACTCTATTGCTCTTGGCGAGTTAGGATCTAATAAAAGCAGTTCAAGTTTTATGACCACCATAAAATGTGTTAAAGAGAGAAAAACTTGAAATTTTTTTCAGAAATACTTTAAAAAAGGGAGAAAAAAATTGAATCACAAAAGAAAAAGTTCGTTATATGGAAAATGCACTTCGCTATACACAGGTTATTTTACGAAAAAAATCGGGAAATGTTCATGATTCCAGTAAAAGGCTCGCTATATAGAAAAATTCGCAATATAAAAGTGCGTTATATAGAGGTTCGACACTATTTGTAAAAGCAGATGTTCAAAGTGTGTGCTGTGCATATCAAAGGAGGCTTGAGCACATCGCTTAATGGATGATTATACACGTCGCAGCAACGCAGTGTACACCAAAATACAATCAACGGACGTCCCTTTGAGTATTGTCTCAATACACCAGTTTCTTCAGATGACCCCCATTAAAAAGATCCAAAGGTGTGATATCGTGGTGGTCATAGCACCGGACCCCCACGTTTGATCCGGTGACTGGGGCGTTCAGTTTCCAGCCAATCACGACAGGAGCCCCATCATTAAGCACCGAATTTTTCTCTTAAACTATCGAACAGTTCTTTAGGTATTTTTTATGCACTTGCAACGAGAAATCTGACTGTGCAGAGTTTGGGCGCGCTTTCGGGGGGGGGATACTTTTGTATTTATAAATCTATACATACAAAAATGGATGTTTGTATTTACGAAATCGCTTCACTCCAACACCGTTCAACCGATCACTATGAAAATTGGCATGTATATGCATTTTTTAGTGGAGAAGGTTCTTGTGCTATCCTCTTTGTTGTAGCTTCCCACCAGGTGGAGCTACAGCATATAAACTTCTGTACCATTCAATGAATCAACTATTTGACCACGCGGTCGCTAAAAGTGATGCCAACTTGGCTCTATCGCCAACAATTCGCTATGTTTCCACTGAATCGCCATTATAATATAAGGAACGGCGTTGCTTGCGAATATTGTAATTTTAACAAAAAATAAATACAACAGAAAGTAATATTAACGTATTGCACATCCCGACATAAATTATTTACACTATTTATGTGATCATTACGCAAAATTTGTAACACTGCGTTGCTTTTGCTGAGCAAATATTAGCTGAGGAAGGTGTTTTCAAAAAAAGACCCACAAGAGAGTTACAGGTTAATATAAATAAAAAAAAATCTCTTTTTATATCAGCTATTAGACCTTCAGACTTAAAATGTAACAAATATGTTGTTTTTTTTTTTTGCTCAGCTGAAATATGCAAAAAGATATTTTTTTGTTTAATTTGAAATTCACGTAAAATAAACTCAATAAAAACTTCTTTATCCTTCAGTCTGTATTGTTTAATTTTTTAATTCACCAGTGTGAACAACGGGTATACCTACTAGTATGTATATATATATATATATATATATATATATATATATATATATATATATATATATATATATATATATATATATATATATATATATATACATATATATATATATATATACACTGCTGGACAATTGCTAAGGACAGATAACACTATCATCCATACCAAACACAAAATGAAAGGAGGAAAATGTGGAAAATTAGAATAAGTGCGGGATATTAGTAAGAAGAAGTATGAGTATGCAAATTTTTTTTCACGTCTGTTCATCACGTGATAGCGTTCATAAGAGCTTTAAAGGTTTTGACGCGTGTGGACAGTTGTTGTTTCAAGTCAAAGTTTTACAGGAAAGATTTAATAGACGAACTTAAAATTTTTGGCATGTCTTCCCAACCACACATACATGATTTTTAGCGTGGCCGAATTATTGGAAAGATCGAAGAAGGGCGAAAAATAACAGATGTTGCCAGGGAGATCGACATCGCTCACAGCGTTGTTTCACGGCTGTGGAAGTCATTTAAAACTACTGGAATGTGTAGTAGACTACACGGGGAGGTCGTGTTAGAAGTACGACGCCTTCAGAAGACAGATATATCGTCCTATCAGCAGAAAGGAACAGGCGCACCACAGCTCAGCAGGTGGCAAATCAGTTTCTTGCTGCCTCAGGAAAGCAGATCTCCCGAAAAACTGTTGCCAGACGTTTGAGGGAAGGGAGGACTATACGCACGCAGAACTGTTGTGTGTGTCCTATTGACCAGACAGCACCGTACTGCCCATTTGCAATGGTGTCGTGAGCATCACAATTGGACTGAACAGGACTGGGCATGCGTACTATTCTCAGATGAGAGTAGGTTCAGTCTGTCATCGGATTGTAGACGCCAACTGATCTGGCGCGAGAGTGGTACTGCTTAACGTCCAGAAAATATCCAGGAAAAGGACCGATATCCGACATGCAGTATCATGGTGTGGGCCGGCATCATGATCAATGACCGCACGCGCCTACATGTGGTTGCGAATGGGACTATGACGGGCCAACGATACATTGATGAAGTTCTACTTCCTCATGTTCGTCTTTTCCGTGGTGCTGTCGGTAATAAATTTGTTTTTATGGACGACATCGCAACATGTCATCGAACACTCTCTGTTCAGGATTGTCTAGACAGCGAGGGTATTCAACGTCTCGTATGGCCAGCGCGTTCTCCAGATCTAAACCCCACAGAAAATGTGTGGAATGCTGTGGGGAGGCAAGTTGCTGGACGAAACTATCGTCCGACAAACAAGAACACCCGCATCCGTGCACTCACAGAGGAATGGGATAAATTGCCTCAACAGCTGCTGGATAATGTTGTGCAAAGTATGGTACGACGTGTGGAATGTTGCATCACACTCCACGGTGGAGTGGACATATCCCGTACTGATATCTTTCTTTAAGGTGCCTGCTGACTTTTAGATGCATTGTTCCATTTCTCCGTACGCAGATCAAATGAACATTTGTTTTTCTTTCAGATGTTTCAAAGCTTTTGTACTTTCCAGAACAATAAATATTCTTTATTCTAATGTCTGAACAGTGTGGCAACTATATTTTTTCCTACTAGGCCTCATGTCTCGCTTAATGTTATGCTGCATAGGAATTTGTGATCCGTCCTTAGCAATTGTCCAGCAGTGTATATATATATATATACATATATATATATACATATATATATATACATATATATATATATATATATACATATATATATATACATATATATATATACATATATATATATATATATATATATACATATATATATATATATATATATATACATATATATATATACATATATATATATATATATATATATATACATATATATATATATATATATATATATATATATATATATATATACATATATATATATATACATATATATACATATATACATATATATACATATATACATATATATACATATATACATATATATATATATATATATATATATATATATATATATATATATATATATATATATAAATATATATATATATATATATATATACATATATATACATATATACATATATATATATATATATATATATATATATATATATATATATATATATACATATATATATATATATATATATATACATATATATATATATATATATATATATATATATATATACAGTCCAGTCATATTAATGTGACCACTGTCAAAAGCCAGAATAACCATCTTTCGCAGAGGGGAAATAGTCATTTAGGATCCTCAAGGTATTCACTAAGATGTTGAGCCATGCCGACTCTATTGTTGCACTAGATTACGCGCGTGAGGATCCATGGCGCGAACAACCCAATCGAGATGGTTCCATAGATTATTGATTGGGTTTAAGTCAGGTGAGTTTTCTGGACACGGAAGAACGATAAACTGATCCTGGTGCTCTTTGAACAACGCACGTACGCTGTCAGTTGTATGACACTCCGCAATGTCCTGCTGGTAGATGCCACCATCCTGAGGAAAAACAATGCGCATAAAGGGGTAGACATGGTCTGAAAGGACAGATGCGTACTTCTATTGATCCATCGTGCTTTCCACAATGATGACTAAACACAGAAAATTTAAGAAAGCATTCCCCAGACCATAATACTCCCGCCTCCAGCCTCAACCTTGCCAGCAATTGTTGCAGGGTGTTTGCTTTTAGACGTTTCATGCCGTAATTGCCACCAACCATCCGTCCGATGGAGTATAAAGCGTGATTAATCAGAAAACTCTACATGTCGCCTCTCATTGGATGTCCAGTTGCGGTACCTGTGTGAAAATTCCAGTCTTCGTTGCTGATGAACAGCAGTCAGCATAGGTGCATGAACCAGGTGCCTGCTTCGGAGAACCAGACGCAACAACGATCGCTGAACAGTAGTTTGGAAGCCACTGTTGGTAGCCACTTGGTTCATCTGGGTGGTATGTTGCTTAACGGTAGCACGTCTAGTCTCCCGAACTCACCTCTGCAGCCGTCAGTCATCTCTATCACCTATGGCCCATGGTACACCACATTTGCTACGTCACTGATTTTGGACCGTCCCATTTTGCCATGCATGGTATACTTTAACCACGGTTACACACGAACAGTCCATAAACTTAGCCGTTGAGGAAATGCTTCCAACCTTTTCCCGAAAGCAACAAATTATGCCGTTTTGGACTTCGGATAACTCTTTACATGTTTGCATTACGCCAACGACTGGAGTGTTTTCCGAAGCCCTCACACACCCTTTATATATACGCTCAATAGCACTGCGATGCCAGCATCCTTCTGTGATTGGTTATTTAACGTCAAAGTCGAAAGTACGTGGTGGTCACATTAATGTGACTGGACTGTATATATATATATATATATATATATATAAAGGGTGTTTTTGAGAGGTATAGAACTTTAAATTGCAATAAAACAACGATGTATTATTCGATTGACATAAATGTGTTTTATTCGAAAGATAATCTTGGGGCATTACATTTTAAATATGATATCTGGCATATGACTACCACGGCTGACTCGGTTGTAGTCCAATCTGGACGTCCAATTTTCGATTACTTTTTCCAACATTTGTGGCCGTATATCGGCAATAACACGGCGAATGTTGTCTTCCAAATGGTCAAGCGTTTGTGGCTTATCCGCATAGAACAATGACTTTACATAGCTCCACAGAAAATAGTCTAGCGGTGTTAAATCACAAGATCTTGGAGGCCAATTCACAGGTCCAAAACGTGAAATTAGGTGGTCACCCAACGTGTCTTTCAATAAATCGATTGTGGCACGAGCTGTGTGACATGTTGCACCGTCTTGTTGGAACCGCAGCTCCTGTACATCATGATTGTTCAATTCAGGAATGAAAAAGTTAGTAATCATGGCTCTATACCGATCACCATTGACTGTAACTTTGTGGCCTTCATCGTTTTTGAAGAAGGATTCCACCAGTCCATAAAGCGCACCAAGCAGTCAGTTTTTCTGGATGTAACGGTGTTTCGACATACACTTGTGGATTAGCTTCACTCCAAATGCGGCAGTTTTGTTTGTTGACGTAGCCATTCAACCCGAAGTGCGCTTCATCGCTGAACAAAATTCGAATATGAAAATCGACCATTATTTTCGAAATAAAATTGCACAATTTGAAAGCGTTGTTCAGGCGTGAGTCTATTCATGATGAATTGTCAAACCAAACTGAGAATAAATCACTTGACAGCTGTTAAATCGGTCGCCATCTTGGAAAGTAATGCCAACTTAAACTTCTATACCTGGAAAAAAAACTTTGTATATATATTTATATTCCTTATAAATATTATTTAAAATATTTTTTGCAAATTGTTTATTACAATAATACCCCGAATTTAGGCGATAGATGGGACTGAGTGATAACCAAGTAAGTCGGGGTATAATTTTGCATACAAATAGAAATAAATTATTTTTATTTGGATTGGGAGACGAAAGAGAAAGAAAATAATATTTTAGAAAAAAAATGCTTAGTAAAATCTTAGATAGTACTAGTAAAAATCGCAAACCAAAGAAGATTTCATAAAATCTGACAAATAGTCTGTCAAATATTTTTTTCCTCCCGCAAAATGTCCTCGTAGTATGCTAATAATTTTTTATCCCTTGTTTGTTGGAAAAATACATTCTTAGTTGGAATGTGTATTTTCTACACTTTGTTACCCTTTTTCAATTAATCTGATGTCTTCTATCAAATTCCCAACCGTCATTCGATCTTCTGACTGAACTGGGTCTTAAGACTCAAGTCCTTCAATGCCTTCCTTTTGCTCGTGCATTTCTATGAGCTGATTCATTGTCTGCTTCTGATTGCTGGAATCCAGCATTTCTTGAACGTCATCACTATCTACTTCTAAATTTATTTGCCTATTAAAATCGACAACTTCTTCAATCACATTACCAGTTTCATCATTCTCTGACACTGATTCTGCCTCAGTTTCAGCAATGAAAAAAAAGATAAATCGACGAGATTTGAAAGTTGCGTAACTCCGAATTTGCATAAGTCCAGGTATTACTGTATTTATAAATCTACGAGGGACATTCAGAAAACAAAAACTGTTCAGTTATACAAAATAAAAGTGCAATATTTATAGGATAAAACAACTCTGCTACGTACCTAAATTTTTCTTCCCTTTTCCGCATGATCACTTCTTGCATTTAAATTTTTGTCTTATCTCTTAACGAATTTCAGAATTTCCATGCTTTGGCCAAGGAGAATATACATAGCCATGTGATCAATACATTCTCCAACTCTTCATCACTTCCAAAATGTTTACTGACCAGAAACTCCTCCAGGTTAGAGAAAAGCTGGTAATCGCTAAGGGCAAATTTTAGACTATCGATATTTCGTTTGAATGTAGTGCACACCCCTGGCTTTATGAACTGGCAGCAGAACAGGGTAAACTTCAAAGTTCTAAAGGAGCTCATGAGCAAATGTGACAAATGTTTAGTTGAAGGTTGTAGAAGTAGAAGTGATGAAGTGTCTGGTATGAAATCGTATTATTCAATAAATATTGCGTTTTTTATTTTGTATAACTAAACGGTATTTATTTTCTGGATGATCCCTCCTCGTATATTATTTGTTATATTGTGGGATTTGTTTTACACTTCGGTTACGAAAACATGTTTCTTTTTATAGTTTATTTTTTATCTGCATGTAATCATATATTGTTGTATAATTTATCAAAAATATAATTTCTGTCGAAAAAAAGTCTTTGATTTATTATAATTGGTAAACTGTGTTTCTATCACACATCTTAAATTTTAAATGGCATTTATTAAATTGCTAATTTAAAATTCTATTTTAAGTTAAATTATCTTTTATGTATAATATTTTTTTAAAAAAATATATTGTAATGACTGTTTAACTGATTTAGTAAAAACTTACAATATTCTCCCTTTTTCCAGATCTAAGATATATATTTATTTCTGCAATACACATTTTTTTGACATCTTTAAAATTTACTTAATAGCACAATATTTGAGAGGGATAGGACCAATTGTTTTTAAGACTCTTTGTCAACCAATATACCTGTATTATTATTTTTTAATTTCTTTCTTTTTCGCTTTGATCAGATAAGTAATCGTAACAACTTTTATGTAATACATATGGTGGTGGTAGCCTTATGGTTATGGTCACGAACTCTTAGCCGAAGTGCCGCGAGTTCACGTCTTGCCTCAAAACCTGCCGTGTAGAGGGGGCCGATTGTCTAAGCTCAAAGTCCTCTCGTTGGTGGGGTGTGATAGTTAGGAAACGGAGCTGCCAGATTAGGTATTGCTCTCGTCACTTGACCGACTTTCAAAATGACGAGATCCGTTGCTAAAAGCCCTCAAATAGCTGAACAATGGGGTGTTAATATATATATCTCCCACTCACTTTATATAATATGCTTCACTACTTGAAAATAGGGGAGTGTTTGGCGAAAATATACCATACGTGGCGCGTGCATTTGTGCCAATAAAAGTACCTAAATCATTGTGTTAATCAGGCATACACAAATGTTATAAATTACAGTTACTTGCTGGGATTAATGCACTACATGTACCCCAGAAGGTATTTGTGAATTTTTAAGGGAACTTGGAATCGTATTAACAGAGTCTATCAATAAAAAAAGAGCTTTTTCAAAATAGGAGAATTAGATCTTTGCAATACTGTATTAATACAGAAATATTTCTATGCTCAATAGACTTTTTTAACCGAAATTGAATTTTAACTACTGTTGAATTTCTAAAAAGAATATTTTGCCTCTGCTGATCCGTTGCAAACTGAAAGATTCGATGAATCTATTGAAGCTAATTTGTCGCAATCATAAAGAATTAGCATACAATTTGGCAGAAACACCACTTAACAAGGCTCCAGTGATTTAAATAGGATTTCTTTCTTTACTATCAAAACCACTTCTAAAAGAACATACAAATATACACACAACTCAGTTCTAAATTCGAACAACACTTTGCTTTTATTTATTAAATGATAGGCATTCAAATATTAAAAAGAGTGAGTAAATATTACGTCCCATTATTCAGCTACTCGATGACTTTTGGAGACGGACCTCGTCATTTTGAATCATGGTCAAGTGACGAGGACGACACTACAGCTAGCGTTCCCTTTTCCTAACTTCCCCACCAACGGGAGGACGTTTGAGCCTTGATATATTTAACATGCATCGACCGATCATCGGCGGTACTACGCTCAAACTCGTGACTCACCTGTGACGAGTCCTTTACCTTGACCACTAGAATACCGCAGCCACTAAACAGTAAAAGAAAGAACGAGTGTTTGAACAAGTAATAGTCAATAAACTGCTGGGGAAATATCCAATTAACGCCAAAAATGTGTCAACTGTACCATTTGGGCTCTAAAAATGTCCAACAGTGGTTTTAAACCAGTGTTTTCCGTGTAGAATTCATGGAAATTTTGAGGGAAGATCAAAGGGAAAAATATTTATATTAGTATGCATAATATAAATTAAGAAATTCACGATAAAATATTATTAATGCAATAATTTTTAATATTAATAAAATATATAATAGGATGTTATAGAGAACCCCGTCTATAAATTCGTGGTAAAAGAATACTCGTATTTTCTAGATCATTGTTTTCCTTTCATCTCTCTATCTTTTTTCGAGTATTCATGGTCACGAACTGGTGGCTTTCACTGTCCTGTCCGGAGTTCGAGTCAAGACCCGCCGTGGGGGGGAGGAGCTAATTTACCCTAAAGCGGTTGAAGCTCGTCCTCACGATGACGGTGGTGTGGAAGTTTGGAGAGTGGAGTGCCATTTGAGATGTCATCAGTAAATAATCAAGTCAAACCCCTCCCATCATGTCATTGAGAGAAATGTTTCTTTCGTTGAGTATCGCAGTTGTTGACAAGGATCGTGTTATCGACGTACTATATCAAAAAGATATGGTATTCTTTTAACTCTCAAAAAAATAAGGACATTATCTTGATGGTACTAGTAAAATATATATACTGATAGACGTGGCTTATCTATTTAATAAACTTAACTCAGTGGCGCAACAGTCCGTGAGGGCCATATCATACTGTGCCCATCTCAGTATACGTGGCCATTGGGTGCTGAGGTGCATGAGCTGATGTCCCGATCAGGTGGTCAGTCTGAAGTGAAACCCACAGTGTTTGGACCCCAAGCAAGCTTGGTACTCATTTATCGATCCACTGAATGGATGAAAGGCTGAGTCATCCTTGCCTAGCCTGAGGATAGAACCCCGAACCAGTGGTGTGGAAGCGCGACACGTTGCCACTGGGCCTTCTTATCTATTTAAAAGCTTTAAGAATGAATATGTAAATATTGTTTTGAACAGTAATTATTATTATTTCTGCGAGTAAAAGTATGATTCCGTTTTAAAAATTAAAATTTTCAAAGATTTTTAATTTAATTTTTAATAAGATTTTTAATATAACTGTTTATTATATCTTTTTAACTTATAAGGATAAATATTTCATTTAGAAATATTGTAAGACTTGAGTATTCCACAAATACACATATTTGAAAGAAACAATTGCTGCATATTTTAAAATAATTAAATTTGGAAGAATACAAGTATCAAGTGTGAATATTAACGACATCGGTACATCTGATTTTTTTTTGATAATAAAATATATATTTTTTAATGTATTGAAAAGATTTTTAAAAAGTTGAAAATTGCTTGCTACCGTGAAAAAAAAATCCTGCATTTGTTACAGAAATTCATTGTAATAAAAATTAAGGAACTTAAAGTTGAAACAGCAAAAATATCAATTTTTCAAAAATATATATATTTTTTTAAATTGAATTAGTTCTTTTAAAACTAGTTGCAACATCTGCTATTAATCTTTCTTGTAAACCTTCTTGTTACATTTTCCCCTCGTCTGCCAAAAGTGACTCATTTTGTGGTGGTGCCATCTATCGTTCTTAAAATAAACCATATATAAAAAGTGACATTTGTAAAAGAATACTATCACGGAATTGATTAAATCACGAACATAACTAATATGATTACAAAGAAAGGTTTCCATGGTAACACCTCCGTTACCTCGGTAACAGAGGAAAAGTGACTGGCTGTATTAAATTGTCTACAATTATATTGGTGTGGTAATAAAGTTTTTCAATTTCCTTCGTAAAAAAACAGATTTATTTTTCACAGGATTTATCTATTCCTATATTATTTTCAGTTTAAGAGTCACCTTTAAAATCACAAATAATTTTATACGTTTTATTTAATTTCTTTTTCGTTTTGGATTCTTTCTGGAAGTAAATAAAGTTAATATGGAAAAAATTTGAAACTTTTTCAGAGAAGTGTGTGTGTGTTCCTACTGTTATGAGCAAAAGGGTACAAGAATACGGAAGTCAGTAGCACACTTTTCCAAAGTTTCTCATGAAAATAGCAGCGTATAGAAACTGCTGATAATCTTTTAAGGAAACCGGTACAGCTGTGGGACAAAATTGAGTCAATCACTAATGACGCAAATATTAAATAGGCAGTATTTAATATTGAAATAAAAATTTAATCAGGACAGAGATTGACCGATGGAAAAGATTGCACCAGCTGCGTCCCTCTACTAAGCAGAACAGATTATTAATTAGGTTGGGGAAAAAGAAATCCGTATTTGAACATGAATTTGGAGACCTTATGTATAACGTTTCGGATTATCAATTTTAGTCATATATATATGCCCCGTTTCGTTCTATAATATGTTGCTATTTTAAATTTAGCTTCATAATGCTTATGTCATAGAAGTCTTACTCTCTATTAGCACTGTCGGGGCCCTTTTTTTAGAAATGAAGCTCTGTTAGTGGTAATATAGTTATACATTTTGGGGGCCCCGTATCATTGATACGGCGATAGCTACGCCCCTGTCTATTAGTAAAAAACTCTAGTAATAGATTTTCACAATCTTCTCTTGATGCCAATTACTTATCACAAAAGAAGTTTTGCAATGCAAGAAAATCAAAGTAATCGCTTAGTGCTAGGTCCGGACTGTATGGTGGATGCAGCGAAAATTCCCAATTAAGCTCTCAGAGTTTCTAGTGAGTCTCTGTAGACGTGTATGCCATGGTGCTGTTCTGATGGAACACAAAACTTCTCCTGTTGGCCAATTCTGGATATTTCTGGTTAATTGCTGGCTTCAAACGGCTCAATTGTTGACAGTAGGGATTCGAATTTAGTGTTTGGCCATTAGGAAGCAACTCATAATAAGTTATTCCTTTCCAGTCCCACCAAATGCACAGTAGAACCTTCCTGGTTTTGCCACCGTTTGACCTGTTTACTGCACTTTGACCACGGTTAATTTCGCCCAATGTTGTCGTATGTAACCCATTTCTCATCCACAGCCATTATGCGCTTAAGAAATGGGTCAATTGCATGCCTTTTGGCCAGGGTTTTGCAAATGGAAATTCGATTCATTATGTTTTGAGTTAACTGGTGAGGCCCCCAAACAACAAGCTTCTTTTTCGATTCCAACAGTGTAAATAGTTTAAAACCGTTCTTAAGTAGATTTTTAGCTCCTGGGCGATGATACGACTAATAACATGCCGGTCAACTTCGATCGTTTCCATGATTTCATCGACTTTTTCGATGACGGGTATACCTAAGCGGAATCAACGAAACCAAAATTGCACGTAATTGGCTGTTACAGATCGAGGCTATTAACACCATTGACAATTTCGGCCACCTGGCTTGCAAAAATGTAAAATGTACAGAACTTTCTCTTTTTGTGTACATCTTTAATACCCTGTAACTCATAACTGAATGGATCAAATAAGAAACAACCAGTGAATTTTTTAGTGCAAAATGTCATCTTTCTAACGAGTATAAATCTGAAAATGTTTTCGATTGATACTTTGCGAGATATCAGTCACTACAGCCATCTATTAAAATAATAATAATGGATTGCTTTTTCCTGAACTATTATGTACACACATCGTGATTACAGATCACATAATGAGAACACCTATCTCACGAATATGGGCCTGTGTGTGTATCACAAGCCATTAACATTCGTTGTCGTCTGCATCAAGTAGAAATTTTAGATCGAAGTTCATTGTTGTAATTAACTTTGACTGAATACTAGAAAAGTATGCGCTGGTAATGGGGAACTGAACGCCAGACATTGCAAACAGAATGGCGCAACATAACATTTCCAAACGAACCACGATTTTGCCTTTAAGGTATCCGACTACGTTCGGAACCGTGATTTTGCAAAAGCGTATAAATGGATAATATTTATGATATTTAGTGTCACTTAGATTAGAAAATGTATATAAAATAGTTTTAAGAATAGTATTACAATAAAAAATTATTTCAGTACACTGTTTGGGCAAAAAATGAACATAGAATGACCCATTTTCAAAATATTCTCCTTTTATGAAAAAGGCTTCTATTATAATAATATTTTGCCTGTATATAGCTCAGACCTCTCTATAGAGGCTCAACTAGAATTTTTTGAATTATATAACTTAGAAGTGGGTTTATCCATGTTTTACGACAACAGAGGGGAGCAATTTTAAGAAAAAAACGCCGATAATTATTTTAATTGATTGTAACTCTAAAAATAATGGGAATTGTTCAAAAATCATAGTTGAGCCTCTGTACAGAAGTCTGAGCTATGTACAGGCAAAATACTATTATAATAGAAGCATTTTTCACAAAAAGAGAACATTTTGAAAAAGGTTATTCTAAGTTAATTTTTTGCCAAAATATTGTATCTAAGTAGTTTTTTTCTGTCAAAATGTCCTTAAAACAATTTTATATATGTATTCAAATCTAAGTGGCCCGAAATAACATGAAAATTATCCATTTATGCGCTTTTTTAAAATCACGGTTCCGAACATAGTTGGATACCTTAAAACTACAATTGCCGTAACCTTATCTGGCGATCCCAAGCCGAGAGATTGCATAACTTTCGCATTATTCATCGCTTAATTGTTCGTCATTTGGCATTATGATTCAACTTGATATTTGAATTTGGAGAAAAGAGAGAACTCAATTTGTATCAATACGTCTCTGATGTTTCTGGAGTGACCGCGATAACCTAGTGGTCATGGTCACGAACTCGTGACCCGTGTTGTCGAGTTGCAGGTTCAAGTTCTGATGCTACTACCGGATGGGTGGCGTAGTTGGTTGGTCACTGGCCTTCTACGCCTAAAATAATAAGTTCGAGCCCGGTCCAAGTAGGTGGATTTCTATATCCCATAACTATGCGGCATGTAAAAGGCCCCTTAAGTGCCTGTTTGGCTTAGGTGCTCTCAGCAAAATTAAATTCTTGAGTATTTTTTTAGCATCGTCAGAACTCAGGTGTCTCCCTCTGGGGAGGAAATAGGGCGTCCAAATTACTTGTGGTAATTGATATTCCGCCTATATGGTGCCGCCCGAAAAAGAGGTACCACCTCACGGGAATTTGTAATAAGTCTGCAATTTTAAAACACCAATCCACAGCTGTATTAAAAATAAAAAGTTATTTTGCTACTGAACTCCCGCCGTTTAGAGGAGCTGATATTCTTTATATCTGTGGAGGCTCGTAGCTATATTATTCAAATAAAATATTTAAACTGACACCGGGACTATCTAATTTATTTTCTTTCAATCAGTTGTATAATTTATTTTAATGTAGATTATGATAATCATGTTATAAGAAGATGATTTCTTAGTCTTTTTGTTTATATGACATATAAATCCAATTACCGTAAAATACGGCGTATAACGCGTACCTATACTTTCAAGCTGATTTTTTTTAATTTTTAGGTATATTCGCCGTATAACGTGCACCCCCTTTTTAACGAAGAAATCCAAAATATTAGTATATATTGCTTTTATGTTTTGAAATAATTTATTTGAGGTATTATCCCAAACTTTTGAAAAAATAGTATGCTTCTAGAACTACAACTCTTTTAGTTCGTAAGGCAAGTCGTTTCTTTTAAATAAGCAGTGTTTCGATACATGTAGAAGAAAAGTTTTTCTATGTTCATATCTTTTAGTTTTTTTAAAACTATCATTTTTATACCCGGTGTATAATTTGCACCCTTAAGTTTTGGTCTTATTTTTTTGTGTTCAAAGTGCACGCCATACGCCGGATTTTACGGTATATAAATTTAATCATCGTTTTCACACAAGATCTAAGCATTATTCAAAAAATATTCACCGAACGATATCATATGTTATAGGTCTGTGAGTGTGTGCATTATCTCTCTAAATAAAAATTTTATACAACTAAACTAGTATCGTTATTAATTTAACAAATAAAATCTATTGCAATTTCTTATTTAACAAAATTAATTTAAATAATAAATAAATTAAAGCGTCACCACAGCAAACATCATTTTATTATATCTTTTCCGGAAGTTTATGACGACTTCTACAAAAATATTTCGTCACTATATAATAATTAGTAATAACACTGAATTAATAAAAAAAATGTTTTTTCTACTTCTTCACCATTTGATTTCCTCTTCCGCATTTTATAAAAAAAATTATTTTTCTTAAAAAATATATATAAGTATTCCCCTTTTCTTTTTCTCCTTTTTTTTTAATTTTTCCCCTTTCAGATTCAAACGGCAATTAAACAGTTCTATGAACCAACAACAAAACTTCTTTTTTTTCCTTTTTTGTTAAGATGTTCAGCTAACCGATTCATTAACTCATTTAATTAATAAGTATTTGTTAAAAAAAATACTTTCGAGATATTTTAACTTAAAGGTAAGAAATAAGAGATAAGCAATTAAATGTGTGAAAAACATTTTAACTGACGTCGTATCAGTCTCAATCGTTATTGAAAAATATTTAATAATATCTTAAAAATATTTATGTAATGTTTTAAATACATACACTCTTGAATGAAAAGATGTTGTGTCATAGTGTTGTACGACATTTTTAAAATAAATCCCGATTTTACAAAACTCCTTAGAATAACTCGATGAATATATCTATAATTAGTTTTTTTTTATTAATATGTTTACATATGTATTTTAAACTTTTCATTTTAATCTTAAAACAAACATATTTAGAACATCGTCTTATTGTCGTAGTAAGTGACTGAAATATTCGTATAAAATTAAGTCTTTATTTCTTCAAAGATTGCTTTACGCATTGGTCTTCAAACTTTTTCGGCTTTGGAACCCCTAGAACTATAATATATTTTCATAGAACTCCATTCTCTTTTCTACCACACGTATAATTAGGAAAATATATCTTAAAATAATATTTAAAGTAAATCATTACTCTATAGGTACTTAATGTAAAGATAATTTAAAAAAGTAATCTATTTGATATTAAAGAATCTGAATTCAATTTTAATATACTTTATTCCTTAATAATATTAATTTGTGATCCATGTTTCTCGCCTGTCCATGAATTAATTTTAGTAACTGCGATATATGTGCTTGCCTTTTTTAACACAAACTGTTTAAGTCTAGGTGTATTGAAATTATTTGCAGTCGCATTTCACATTCTGCGTTTAATACAGAACTTTTTAAATTTTCAGTGTTTGTGATCCAATTTTCAATCATGATTTTCGTGGTGCCCCCCTCCATACATCTGTATTGAATTCAGTAATATTGTAAAGGGTGTTTTTTGAGAGGTATAGAACTCTAAATTGCAATAAAACAACGATGTATTATTCGATTGACATGATTATTTTTATTCGAAAGATAATCTTGTGGCATTACATTTTAAATATGATTTCTGGCATAGGACTGCCACGGCTGGCTCGGATGTAGTCCAATCTGGACGTCCAATTTTCGATGACTTTTTCCAACATTTGTGGCCGTATATCGGCAATAACACGGCGAATGCTGTCTTCCAAATGGTCAAGCGTTTGTGGCTTATCCGCATAGACCCAGGACTTTACATAGCTCCACAGAAAATAGTCTAGCGGTGTTCAATCACAAGATCTCGGAGGCCAATTCACAGGCCCAAAACGTGAAATTAGGCGGTCACCAAACGTGTCTTTCAATAAATCGATTGTGGCACGAGCTGTGTAACATGTTGCGCCGTCTTGTTGGAACCACAGCTCCTGGACATCATGATTGTTCAATTCAGGAATGAAAAAGTTAGTAATCATGGCTCTATACCGATCACCATTGACTGTAACGTTGTGGCCTTCATCGTTTTTGAAGAAGGACTCCACCAGCCCATAAAGCGCACCCAACAGTCAGTTTTTCTGGATGTAACGGTGTTTCGACATACACTTGTGGATTAGCTTCTCTCCAAATGCGGCCGTTTAGTTTGTTGACGTAGCCATTCAACCAGAAGTGCGCTTCATCGCTAAACAAAATTCGGTTATGAAAATCGGAAACAACGGCAATCTCGTTTCGGGCCCATTCGACGAATCTACGCCTTGCTTGATGATCGTTTTGATGAATTGCCAAACCAAACTGAGAATAAATCACTTGACAGCTGTTAAATCGGTCGCTATCTTGGAAAGTAATGCCAACTTAAACTTCTATACCTGGAAAAAAAACACTCTTTATTTTGACGCTAAAGTTAAAATACGTCTTTAATTATAAACTGTACAAATTATCAAGACAAGTATTTAATTTTGCATGTAATTTTGTAATTGACAAGCCCATGGGGTAATGATTGAATTTGTTCATAAATTAGTGTTGATGAATTATGATAAAATATATTGCGTAATATACTGACACATTTGTAAGCATATCATTGTAAACGTATATTTTTTATTATCTCTCAGAACATATTTTGTTTTGATTCCTTTCAGTTAAGAAATAATTTTTGTAAATCGCCCCCTTGACAGGATTATCACGCACCTCTAGGGGCGCGCTCCCCACAGTTTGAGGGAGTGAGGGAATATTGACGACGCACTGTTCAGCTACACAAGGGCTTTGGCAACGGGCCATGTAATTTTGAACCATGATCAAGTGACATGGACAACCAACACCTAAGCTGGCACCATCGCTCCTAACTACCACACCACACCAACGTGAGGACGTTTGAGCTCTTGACAGATTTAACGTGCACCGCCCCCTTACACGGCGGGTCTTTAGTGGTATTGGGCTCGAACTCGTGACAAGGCCAGCCACGAACCAATACCTTGACCACTCGGCTACCGCAGCCCCCCACAGTTTGAGAAACGCTGCTTTAATGTGTTCTTATATTTTGTTTTTGTAATTAGTCACATTCAGAAATATATCACCTAAATAAATTGCTTTGAATGGTATTAAAATTTTTATAGTATGTGAAAAATCATTTGTATTTTCCACGAGTTTGCACCCTAAAATTTGGGAGTTGTTATTGCTTAAATTTAAATTTTAACGTCAGTCTGTTGATATGCAGATAAGTAGTTCCCTCTCCTTTATAATATTTATTTTTTTTTCACAAATGCAAAGAGGTGTATTTTCCATGAGCAACCGATATAGTTGTGCAGAACATTGTCCTAATGAGTATGAAATTATTTCTTTGAACCTGGTATATAATAGATAATCACAATCTACAGTATCTAGATATAAAGAAAAAAAGGTTTTAATATTTTTTTTATTTTTTCAATACAAATTTTAAAGTATTGCAAAATAAATTTATATTATGTATTAATAACATTTTTGATTTTAATGACATCGATGAGCTTTAGATACTTGTTGTTATACAAATTTGATACATACTTTGAATCCGTTTTATATACACATTTATAATTTACTATTGCAACTTTAATTGTGACTCGTTGAACCCTCGGGTATAGCTAGTGGAACCCCAGGGTTCCGTGGATCACAGTTTGAAGATCACTGCTTTACGGTATATTATGGACGTGTGTTTAAAGAGTTACGCATTTGACTATTTATTAGTGTCGCGTTTCAAAGCAATACAAGGACTATTGACGATGGTCCTCGTAACCAATGAAAATATGGCCAAGTGACAAAAATGATACCTGATTTGACTACTTACTTTCCAACTTCCACACCACTACAGCTTGAGGACTTCAAACTTAAACAGTGTGGTCAAAGTAATGGACTCGTGGGAAGCATGTCATGAGTTCGAGGCTAATACCACTGAAGACCCTTCGTGCAGAAAGGCCGATGCACGTTAAATATGTCAAGGCTCAATCGTCCTTCCGTTGGTATGGTGTGGGGAAATTAGGAGAGGGAGATACCAGCTCAGGTATCGTCCTCGTCACTTGACCATGGTTCAAAATAACGAGGTCCGTCGCCAAAAGACCTCGAGTAGATGAATAGAGCAACGCAAATATTCACACTTTCATTTGTTTAGTGGCGCCAGGGTTCAAATTCATGCTTCAACAGAATTAACACCGGAAGTGAATTCCGTTCCATGCCCCATTTAGCTTTTGCAATCATGATGTGGTACCTAAATTTAGAGAAAAATTATGCTAAGAGACCTCAGAAGGCATTTCTGAGTCGTCTGATGAGGTTCGAAACCACTATATTCATCGCGTTCCTCGTTATTTGCCTCTTAACATTGTTCCATGGACCCTGTTTTGGCTATAAAGTGTCCTTAGAATGTCAACAATACCTAATAGACCTGGTATGATAAGAGAAAAATAGTGCCAGTACAGATAATGTATTCACATCAGTTGTCAGTAGCTGGAAATAAGAAGACACGTCTCTTATCACCACACCCCTGAGAGAATAGTTAAGGAACAATTCATTAATCAGTTGAAAATTTATTTACTCAGCTAATTTTTTTTCTCACGTGACTACGTTAACGAAGATATACAAGAGCTAAAGGCGATGAACTTTGTACCCACCGAGTAGCGAGGGCCGTTGCACGTTAAATCTGTCGAGGCTCAGTATTCTCCCGTTCGTATGGTGGGGAAGCTAGGAGAGGGGATGTCAACTCAGGTGTCGTCCTCGTCACTCTACTGACATTCAAAATTACGAGGTATGTCGTCAAGAGCCCTCGTGTTACTTTTTAATGTGACTTTAATATTCACTCATTCATTCCCTCGCACAATGGACCTTGTAATTTGACCATCGGTCAAGTGGAGAAGACTATCCCTGAGCTAACATTCCACTCTGAAAACTTCCACACCACACGCCACTTTTTCTCACAGGAAACTATTAAATATATTTTTCCTAGAAGGAATTTTCAAGAGGGGGAAGGGGTCGAGGGTCTTCCGTTCCCTACTATACTCCAATGCGCTGCCAAACACATGTTTTTGATTTTGTCAATTGTTGGGGAAAAAACAGTAAAAAAACAAATTGATGAATAAACAATTAGCATTCATTAATAAAATAAATTATTAAAAATAAATACTTAATTAAATTTCATGTACTATAACCAATAAAAAAATTAATATCTATGGGGGGAGGGAAGTTCGGATCTTTGTGTGCGTCGCACTATAGTGTTGCTGAATACTTTTTAGTTTTATATACAGTAAAAAGTATGGAAATATTTTATAAATTATTTGATTTTTTTAACTTAACTGAAGTTTGTATTAATGTGTCCGTTTAAGTTATAAAACTACACGGTATATAATTATCATGAGAGAATTAAAAAAAATGATCAGTGTATTTTTTGTTAGATATTACCAAAGGAATGAATCTATTTTTTAATTAAGCATGTACATAAAACATAAAGTTAATTTAAACTAATAAATTTATGCACCATATGCTTCCACGAATAAAAGCCCAAAGTTTTTAGAAATTTTTTAAGAGATGGCGGAGATTGGCTTATATATATATATATATATATATATATATATATATATATATATATATATATATATATATATATATATATATATATATATATATATATATATATATATATATATATATATATACACTCTGTCGCAAAAAATATATGCACCCAGAAGAAATTGAGCTACATTCACGAAATTTGGTATGCATGTAGTGTATATGAAAATAAACAAATGATTAAAAATTCAGAACAAAATATCATTTTATTAAGCGGTTACAGCTTGCAAAAGGTTAAAAATGAGTAAGTAGTAAAGCCACCTCTGGCAGCTATACAAGCCGAAATTCGGCGTGGCATCGATTCAATTAGATCACTTATGACCCCCTGTGGAAGATCCTGCCATAGTCTTTGCATCTGCGCAGTTAATTCTCCGGTATCTCGGGACGGCTGCAGTTGCCTTCCCAGCGCGTCCCAGACATGCTCTATTGGCGAAAGATCTGGTGACCTGGCAGGCCATGGTAGGACATCATATCCTTGAAGACATTGTTGGGAGAGTCGCGCAGTATGTGGACGAGCATTATCCTGTTGATAAATGGCACCTGGGCGACTTGATAGCATGGGTAGCACAATCGGCGTTAAAATATCGTCCACGTATCTGCGAGCTGTCAAAGTGCCTTGAAGGACCACTAAAGATGATCGTGTGTCGCAAGAAATTGCTCTCCACACTGTCACACCTTGAGAAATTGCTGTATGCCGCTCGACAATAAATGCCGGGTCGGACCGCTGGCCGGTGCGCCTCCAGACACGTGTGCGGTGGTCATCAGCACTGAGACTGAATCGGGATTCATCACTGAAGATGACACGTCTCCAGTCTGTCACACTCCAAGTTGCCCGAGGTCGGCAAAATCCAGTCGACACTGCCTATGATGTGGGGTCAGTGGTAAGCGTCTTAGCGGACGTCGGCTCCTCAAGCCAACTTCGGTCAGTCGTCTCCTTATGGTTTCTCTTGATGGCACTGGATGTCTGGAAGAGGTAAGTGGCGTTGAATCGATGCTAGCGACGTTGTTGGTGCCGAAGTGGCCACTCTTCTGATTGCACGATCCTCGCGATCATTTGTGTTCCTGGGACGTCCTGACCCTCCGCGACGGTACACTCTACCTTCTGTGATCCACTGTTGCCAACACCGAGCAACTACCATATCGCTCCGACCGAGGTGGCGGCCGATACGTCTATTCGACCCACCTGCTTCTCTGAGGCCTATTATACGGCCCATATCAAAGTCCGTCAGCTGCTCGCCGGTTACGTCTTAGAGGCATCCTAAGTCTCAATCAAAGTCATCAGATTCGTTTGGATAGCCGTACGGCGCTCGTACTCATGCTTTTAAACTCTCCCAGTTGCGCAACTAATATGCGCATAGCACACTTAGCCTTGTCTCATTGGCTTCGAAATTTTAATCATTTGCATATCTCTTACCAGACTACATTCTTGCCGAGTTTCGTGATTGTAGCTTGATTTCTTCTGGGTGCATATATTTTTTTGCGACAGAGTGTATATATGTGGGAGACAACAAGGGGTCCAAGACGTTTGTCTTACTTCACATTTATTTTAAAATTAAACAAAAATTAATTAAAAAGGTAGCTATTTTAACAGATAAGTTTGACGATGATATGCAGAAGGTAACGCCTGCTCGTGCACCTCTCTCGTTCTCCTTTCTCTTCTCTTAAAAGTTTTTGTTCTACTTTCACTAGTTCAAAAAGTTTCCACAGTTTCAGTTCTCATAGTTTCAGTTTTTGTTTCACTTAGCTGCGCCTGCGCGCGAAGACTGCTTGGCTTTGGCTGCATGCCACAACGGCCAGCCTGACTGTACGCTGTCCGCAGCGGTACTTCCCTTTTTCCTTTTCCATCGAGACCAGAGGAGAATCTGAAACATACAAAAAAGACGGAACAGACAAGGACTATACGACAAATACATAGAGATTTAACATATCATAATTTTTCTGAACTAGACAGTTTCTCCATCATGTGAAGGCATCTCTTCGACATCCGGAAGGTTCCACAGGAAAACACTGTGTTTCACAGGCATAAGAACGTCTTTTTAACAAGTTGATCTTTGGTTGAACGCATCGATATTTTCCTCTGTAGAGTTCTGGACGTCTGTTCAAAACGATTTCTCTTTTTCTTCCGTTTCCTCTGCCAGGGCTGGAAGATTTTCCGGAGCAACACAAACCGTCGATATTTACTCTCCATAGGTGAAGGGGTGTTGAAGTTCACGGACGTTTTCATGGCACCATTTACTTTCTTACACAATACTATATCAGAACATTTTTCTCTTATAATACTCAATTTTAACTTAGTACTCTTAATTTTATTACATTTATAATCCTTAATTAGAGAACTCAAATCATTTCTAGTATTAAAGTTTTTAACATGTGGCAAATCATAACTAGAGTTTTCTATCACATTTGAAAAAGAAACATTTGAATTAAAATGAACACCCAAATCTGCACTCAAAGAGGATCCACTGGGATGTATAATAATTTCTTCGGTCAAGGTCGGTGATATTGCCGTTCGAACACTTAGACCGGAAGAGTGTTGATTAAGAGAAAGATTTATCGGTTTAACTTCTACCATACGCAGTTCGCCAAAACATGAACTTAATGTTATTATTTCTTCGGAAGGTGTTTGCACTCTAATTAGTGAGGAATTTAAAACTGGGATCTGGCAACCTGAATCGATCAAGACTGTTACGGGCTGATTTTCTACAAAAATGTTTACGTATTGAAGATGAGCAAATTCATCGTTTTGTTTTTCGCTCTCGACTTTCAAAGTATTCACGTTTATTCTATTATGGATGTGGGATTCTTTAGGTTTAAAACGCTTCTCACAGTCTCTTGCGTAATGAGATGAATCATCGCATATATAAAGCAATTTTTATTTTCTCTTTCAAGATATTGGGGATAGTTCTCTTTAATCTCTGGTTTAAAGTTTCGTGATCTATTTTTAAAGGGGTCTTGGGTATATCCATAAGTAATAGGAGTTTCCTTACGTGATCCGCCTCTAGATAAAATATAAATATCGCACTCTTTAGCTAAATCAATAGGCCTAAACCAATCTTCTGCTTCTCGAATGCCAATATGAGTTGCAGTTTCCTTATTTAAAGTTTCAAATAATTTATCAGAAATTATAAGATCACATAGAGATTCAAAGGAATTAACTTTTCTTCACGAACAATAATATTGGAAGTTTGCCGTCCATCTTGCAGCAAATTGGATGTATGTCTCGCCTGATGATTTTACAGCATTTTTAAATGAGTTTAAACACTCGCGAGGGGTTAATTGAAATTCTCTGAGTACTATAGATTTTAGTTTTTCATAGTCATTTAATTCCTCTTCTTTAATATACAATAAGACATTATGAGCTCTTTCGCCCAGAAGATTTATTAAAATTTCAGATTTATATTCGTCATTTATTTTCTTGGTTAAAAATGCGCGTTCTAATGATTGGAAGAACAGATTAAAATTTTCAGATCTGGTGGGAACAGGAAGAGATAAAGTCCTAATACTTTTTATCATATTTTCTATGTTAGTTTCGAACTGTTTATCTTCGACTTTAGCTGCAGTATTTAAACTTAATGCTTTATTTTTAGCCGTTTGAAGTTCGATTTCTTTTTCTAATTGCGCTAGCTGAAGTTTCGCGAGCTCAATTTTCTGTTTTTCTAAAGTTACCTCTCTTTCGTTTCGCGATACTCTCTCATCTATACAGTTTTGAATTAAAGTTTTAACGAAATCTGGATCACTTTCAAATGTACTACTGTTCTCAATTTTAGTCTTTAGTTTAGCTATGGTGTCCGTACTCTCCACAGTACCGTCTAGATCCTCAACAACTCTTATGAGATCCTCTTTAAGAGCGTTTTTATACATTTTAGAAAAATATGGAAAGATCCTACCTTTTTTTTTCTGGCTCCCTTGTTGCTCGCACGTATGATGCATCCAATAATTGAAGAAAAATTTCGATTCCACTGTGTGTGTGTGTGATTTCACCTCTTCGCAGGTAATATAGTTGAAATTGTTCGAATTGACACCTCTTCGCAGGTGTTTGTGAGTGGTTCCAACCTCTACACAGGCGGAATTTTCGTCGATGGGTTCCAACCTCTACACAGGCGGAATATTTGGGGTTCGATGAAAAATATAACCTCTACACAGGTTATTTTATTCAACAGTTCCAACCTCTACACAGGCGGAATTTTCATGCTGAGTTCAAACCTCTACACAGGTTGAACGAAGTTTCCAAAAAATGGCGGAGCGTCTCCTTCACGGACGCTTTTGTTCATTGTCCAGACTTTGGTTCAAAATCGAAATTTTATCGATCGCGGCCGAGCCCCCATAATTTGTGGGAGACAACAAGGGGTCCAAGACGTTTGTCTTACTTCACATTTATTTTTAAAATTAAACAAAAATTAATTAAAAGGTAGCTATTTTAACAGATAAGTTTGACGATGATATGCAGAAGGTAACGCCTGCTCGCGCACCTCTCTCATTCTCCTTTCTCTTCTCTTAAAAGTTTTTGTTCTACTTTCACTAGTTCAAAAGTTTCCACAGTTTCAGTTCTCATAGTTTCAGTTTTTGTTTCACTTAGCTGCGCCTGCGCGCGAAGACTGCTTGGCTTTGGCTGCATGCCACATATATATACATATACAAATACAAATCTATTGTTTCTAAGAAAAAAACGATATTTTCTTGTTTCTAAGAAAAAAAATGATATTTTCTTGTTTTAGCAAAAAATGATATTTTCTTGTTTCTAAGATATTCTGAACGTAAAAAATTTGATCAACATGCTGCCATTTTTTTACGATATTTTCTCATATTTTCCGTTAGTCACGCTCAAGCTATATTAATATTTTAGCTTTTTGGATGCTTTGAATGCGATCTCTATTCAAAAGGGGAAAAAGTCCAATACATCCTTCAAAGTCTGAGTCAGAATTCGGGTTTTGGAATAGTTCGTAAAATTTACATTCTTTTATTGGATATTCTGAACGTATATGATCATGCGACGAATTTTTCATTTGATCAACATGCTGCCATTTTTTTATTATTATTATTTTGGCATCTCCCCTAATTCAAAATGTTTTTTTCCCTCTCGCTACCTTGTTTCTCCTTTTACAATGAATTGCCCTACTGTTATAATTTTTCAATTATGCAGTTAGTTGTAGTTTGAAAATACTATTAAGTATATCGGGGTTGGTGGATTTTATGCTATCTGACTTAAAGAGAAAACAGTTTCTTAAGAATGGTGAAAGTTATTGTTGATAAACAATCCATAAAGTACAGCCGCTAAATTCACAAAATGAACTCCAGAAGGTCTTCACACTTGCTACAGCGTTCAGGCGCAACAAACAGAGTCTAAAAATGCAAGTACGTAATGCTTATTTGCAATCAACTAACCTCTCGATCGTAGCAACTAAAGTTCACAACAGCTCCAGTAATACTGACTCAGTTTCAGCGAATGATTCCTATTTATAGGCTGATATTATATTCCTATTTATAAGCGGGAAATTTTATCAATCAAGCAATCAAATGTGTCAATTTTGCAATCAATTTGCTTCTTTAATAGTAGCGTGTAAGCAAGAGGCTTGGTTACGAATGAAAGGAAATAAAAATTATCCCATAACTCAGTATAAAATGCATAAAAATAAATATTTTTGTAAGTGTGTTTGATCGAAAAGTTAATATAGTGATTAAAATAAAAGCCGAAAATGAGAGTTTTAATATTTTGATCAATTTTGCCTTTTCCAATGTTGCTTTTGTCTTACAGTGTGTATTTCCCATTATCCGCATGTTTCGGCCTGCGTAAAATACCTGTCATGTGTATGCGGCCCGCATGAAATACCTGTCATGTGTATACGGCCCGGCGGGAAAAAAGTTTGAGTACCTCTGCCTTATGTCATAGATCGTGATATTAATAGATTTCTCCAGTAATTTCTAGAAGCATTCATATGATAGCCAAGTCACAGACCCGCCAAAGGGGTCGTTAACTTGGCAAATTTGATTACCAAAAAGGATGCCAACTTGTATCACTAATATTTAGCGAAGGTTTGATTATGTGAAAAGGAGTAGCGTGTGTGTGTGTGTGTGTGGCTCGCAAATATTACATTTTTTATCATAAAATAAATACAAAAGCAGTAATATTAATGTATTAAACATTCAGCTATAAATTATTTACACTATTTTAAGCACTAATTATACAACATTCGTAACAATACCATATACAAATTTCTCTTTCTGTTAATTTTTCATAAGAAAAAAAAAATGGCACAGGAAATAGCACAAACGCAGAGCTAATTTGTTTATTAAATGAAAACAAATGCTTTTCCTAGTGTACAAGTTAACAAGCGAATGGAAAATATTTTCTAGCTTTAGATAGGTCTCGTTGTGTGTGTTTGTGGTTTCTAACGTTTTACTTTACTCTTCAATTCGAATTCAAAATAGTGTCCGTGTTTCACCCACTTGGTGATGTTTTCGGCCTCAAGGCGACATGTTCAAAAATTGCCGGATTTTTTTAAAATTCAATTTATGCGCGAGTTTCGAATATTTGGTAATTTTTTTAGAAAAAAAATGTATTCTCTCGGTTTATACGCAGATCGCCTTACATTCGATAATGTATGGTACGTAAAACTTATATTAAATGCATGTTACGCATACTGCAGACTCTTGTTAGATTATTACTTTCAATAAAAGTGACTTCTCCTTACTAGAAAATTATACAATAACCTAACTTTAATTGGAAAAGCAATTTAACTGAATTCTTTCCAATAAGTTTTATTTTTTTCTAACTACAATCATAAAAATTCCATTAACTGTAGGAAAATTAAGTGAATGATCTTGAATACACTAATTAGCAAAAAAAAAAAGAAATGCGAGGCTTCAGCATTAGTAAAATTTGAGTCTAAATATTCTATTACGTTATTTTTCTTCAGAAAATTAATCATTTAATCTTTATGTAAAAAAATAATAACATATTCAAGGTTTTAAAGACAACTTTATTACACAAATTATTTTTAAAAAGTAATATAAATTTATTTTACTATATACACAGAAACATTTTACAGAATTACATGCAGAAATAATTCCATCATTCTCTAATAACAACAGCAAATGGAATTTATGATGGGATGTACAATCATGAGGCTGATGAAAAACATTTTTTTCCCTTTCTCCTTTTCATTTTTTCCTGCAGATTCTTCTGAAGGACTTTTTTGTTTTTTTATCACTGCACTCCTCAAATTTTTTAAAACACTTTTGTAAAAGTGAATAAGTAATACGTTCTATTACTTTCATGCTGAAATATCGAAGTATGTACAGAAAATTCACTTGATGTATCAAAGATGAAAGGATCTATATTTCGGATCCAAGAATCTATCTTGCGGTTCTCATTCTCAAGCCATTTTGAATTCGCCTACGTAATGTTAATCTTATATAAATTCTATTTTTCTGTCAAACATAGACTAGAGTGCAATGATTTAAATGCAATAAAGGGCATCTGAAAGAGCAAAAAAATAAATATTTTTCCGGAATCATACTTTTTCGCGATTTCTGAAAATAATTTTGTTTCCATTTTAATGTTTTCGAGTGTGTTTTCAGATTTTTAAGTAAATTTATAAATATTTTCTAAAATCAGTGGAAAAATGTAATTCTACTGAAATTTCCACTGAGTTTCTCTCTTCCTGGTGTATTTTGTTGCATTCAAATTGACTTAATAGTCTAGGTTAGAGAATTATAAAGCGTAACACTTTTCCATGGAACATTAACGCTACGCTTAAGAATTCACAGCGACTGGCCTAAGGAGAGGTAACAATGGATCCGATTTGATACTAATTTATGTATTTATGCTTTATGGTCTAAGCATAAGTAGTTTTGAATCCGTGTTCAGGATGGGATTCATAGTGCACCACTTGCAACTTGCCCATGGGGTCCACGTAACTGTAAGAACCCTTCACTATCCCATCTGCACCTCGCTCTTCGTACCGAGCCATCGGGTTTTCGGGATCCCCGGTGTTATAGCCGAACTTGTACGCGTGAGGCCCTGTGGTACCCTGAAATAAACAAAAGTATTAATTAAAATAATAATAAAATTGAAGCAAAATAAAGCGTCAAGGAAGAAAAATAAAACAGTAAGTAAATATAAATTATAAACCAGGGGGTAAATAAATAAGGATATTTAATAAAATATCGAAAAAGTATGTGTTATACAACGTAACAAAAGAAAAAGAACATTCCACTTATAGAAAGATTCACTCTTTGAGCGCAACACGCCAAATATGGCGAACCTACAGTGTGAATGAACTGTGAAGCAACCCTACGTTGGCGAGAACGCCAGTTGCTCTCCTGCCATATACAAGTGATGTGAACACCGTCTCCTTCCCTTTCCTGTTCCGTAAAATGTTAAGTCATGTATTAATAAGGTTTTTCACTTTAAACTTCCTTTCAATTAAGGCCTGACTCCACGCTGAAAATAACATTTGTGTGATTAAATTTTAAAATAAAGCCATGAGTCAAAAATTAACTTCGTATTTTTCAGCTGTGTTGTGTGTGAGATTTTGCATATATTGTGATTTCAAGAATTTGAAAATGTCGCTTAATTACACTTCTGACCAAAATAATCCACTATAAGATCAGTAAATCCACAGCAGTATGCTTCGCAAAAACACTTGTCGATAGATATATCTTTCGGCTTACGTCATTGCATAGATAATCAATTCAACCAACCTGTTGTAAAAACTGAAACACAAAAATTAAGATGAAACTCAGCTACAAAAGAACTGCTTAAATTAATTTTTTTTTTTAGTATAGTGTTTTTTTTAAAAAAAAAAAAAATTTCCATGTTGCTTAGATGGTGTTCTGTACTTCCATGACAGTAAGAACGCGAGAAAATACAGCTCTTACCACGTCAACTTTCTTTTTTAAGAAATTGTATTTCCGGAGTCCATTGTATGAATTTAGAGACTAACGATAAAATTATATTAATAAGATAAACTGATGGCATAGAAAAATCCAGATAACCCCAATTAGAATATTTTTATCATCTTTAAAGCCTTTTTATAGTTAACTGAATGAAAAATTTTCTGTCCATAGACAATGCTGTAGGAAAAAATCATAATTAAGGCATCAACTAATCTAGAAAATCATTGTTAGAAGTAGCCGTTTCTGTCTATAGTAAGTAATCTTTATGGTTATAGTGAAATTACTTTTTATGTATATTGAACATAATTGTTTTTGTGAACCATACTGCCATAAAATTCCTCGAAACAATTACGATTCTGGGGTGAGAAATGGTGCAGTTGAATTCAATCAAAAATAATAATAATAATAATAAACATTAATTTTCAGTCAATTTTTTTAAATATATTTTTACACATTGCTTTATAATTTCCTTTTTAGTATTAAACTTTTGATGCTTAAAATTGAGGATAAATGTTCAAATAGTAAATATTATATAATACATAAACATATATAGGGATCCACGAGCAAAAATCCTTGAGAACGTTCGGAAATAATATATATCCTTCACAATTGTGTCTACATATTACCAAAACCCTATACAGTATATCTTTGAGCTCATTTAGAATCTCAAACTCTTTTATATGTATGTCTTTTATATGTAAATCAACAATTTATATTTTCTAATAAAAATTAAATTTTACTACATTTCTTTCCAAAAGCAAATAACTTTTTTCTGCTATCGTAACCATTTCTTTTGACGAATGGCAACATGCACTATTCGTTTTGGAACTCTTAAAAGATACCCCCTTCCTTACTTTTGAGTCAAAACTGTTGTTATTGGCCTGGGCCAAATAATCATGGTAAGGTATCCAGCTCGTGGTCAGTGATGCTTCAATTGACTTGACTGTTCCGAGTCTTGATTCCAGAGGTAGATACACGGTAAACCTATCAGGTTCAATGTCATCATGTTAACGTGAATGTATTCATAGGGGTACCTACTCATGCGTCGATTTTGTCGTTTCACTTGAATCGAAATTAAGAAGTATATAACTTGTGGTTCGAAGATATTTGTGACGGACAAAATTACAAAAAGCTGGAAGTATTTACTACTTTTTTATTACTCTAATATCTTGCATAAAAAGATATATGCTCTTTTTTCAACTTCTGAGTGTAATAATCCTCTTAATAATTTATTCATTACTTTAAGTAAGTAGTAAAATGTTTTACGCATTTTTATTCTGCATAAAGATAATGTGTTTTCCTATATTCTCATAATTTTTTTTAAAAAAGATAATTGCCATTAAAAGTTAAAAGTGAAAGCTCTGTTTAATTTTAAAAAGGAAAACTGCCTGTTTTCTTTGATCAGCTTTCTAAAAAAGCATCTTTGCATTTTTCATCCGAATTTACTGGAGCATGAATGTGATGATTCTGCGAGGGGGATCGTGTGGATTCAAATTTATACAAAAATAAATTTCGTTCGGTTTTCAGTCCACTTGATTACTCAGGCGTATACATTTTTATGATGGAGAGATTCAAACATGCGAAGGTTAATCGAGATGTTTTCATTTTATATTTATTTCATCAAAAACTTGTTTCCTGCGACATAGCGTAGCTCGTACCAGTTTGAATCAATGTTTCCTTTGCAAAAAATCCTTTTTTGACAGTTTAAACAAAATGGGAAAAAACTTTTAAAAGACCTCAATCTGCGTCATTTATGAATGATTTATATAGAAAGTGACAGGGAAGAAATATTTGACATATTGAGAAGGAAAAGAATTATATTCAAACATCCTATCTTTCTATGTAAAAAGCGACGAATCACAATGTCATTTTTCTGGATTTTGTTTTCAGAGCTCTTCAACTTTTTTGAAAAAAAAATTCGTGAACTCCATTAAAAGAATATGTACTGTTTTATGACTAGACGTCATTTTAATTCTATGTTTCATACCTCAAAGTATTATTTTCACAAAAAAAATTTTTTTTAATAATAATTTTCTTGGCATTATGCGAGTTGGAACTTTTAGCCTTATTTAAAGAAATAAAAGCAGTTTTTATGTACTTACCATATTTTGATGAAAGTATTCAAAAAAATTAAATCGTATTTTTAAAGATAAGTTTCATTGTGTTAATCCCATTAAATTAGCGTATCTTCGTGGATCGCACATTAGAATTATATCTGAAAGCGGACTGCAAAATATTCATGATAAGTTTTTTTTTTAATTTTTTGAAAACTTTTTCTTATGTTTCTACTTATGTTCTACTTTTCTACTTCACGATGTACGAAGATTTCTAGATTGAATGTGTGGAAAGCTATTTTTATTTTATGATAAACATCAGAAAAAACTCATACTCGAAAGACATTTTCAAGTTATTACAATTCCCAATTCCAACGTAATCATTCTTAAAATTGGTATACATAATATATGTGAATACTCTTTTGTAAGGTATATTATGCTTAGATACATAGTATGAAATAATTAAATTTTTACAAATGACTCATTCTAAATCAATGTAAGAGCTATTCCCGATGGACCTTTTAATTTTTAGCCTAGGTCAAACGATGAGGATTACATCCGAGCAGTGGCGTAACGAACAGCCCCACATCGCGGAAGGGCCAGCATTCTAAGGGCCCCAAAGATTATGGTTTTGTAATCATTTGAAGATCGGGTTTGGGACCTAAGATCGGACTTTGCAGGGGGCTAATATTCTCCGTTATGCCACTGCACCTGAGTAGGCACTCCACTCTCCAAACTTTCAAACCATGTTAACATGAGGACTTAGAGACTTGGCACATTTAACGTGAATCAGCTTCCTCTGTACGACGCGTCTTCAGTGACACAAGGATTCAAACCCACGACTCGGTAACACTGGCCACAAGATAGAAACTGGTGATAGTGTAAAACCGTTAAAACAGTGCTTCTCAAACTTTCACTGTTTAGACCCAATATTTAATCATAATTTTTATCGCCCCCCCTCCAGACAACAACAATGGATTGAATTGAATAACACTATGCTTTGACTCTAAAGCTACAACATGAATTTAACCTCTTAAGTTGCACCGACGCATATAAATGTCTTGTTCAACTAAAATAATAATTGCCCGGTCGTATACATGTCTTTCTGAAGTAAGATCCTTTCTGTGTACTGCTATCCATGAAATTATTCCGAAGACTTTGGAAGGCAATAAAATTAGATTGACAGTGTTTGCGAAGGATTTACTTATGTCATAGGATTTGCTTATTTATTCTTGCCCACCCCTAATACATCCCATACGCTCATCTATGTGGAAAACGGGGACATTGGAGAGCGTTTTGCGTAACTTATAACCGGCAGTTAAGAGATTTATTATAAACCACACAAATTATCTAGATAAATGTTAATTTTTTTATATAATTTTCAATATGACAATCCCATGGGGTCGCTGGAAATTATTAAACTTGTTCTTAACTTAAAATTGTTAGATTAATTATAAAATGCATTGTGCAACACTGATACATTTATAAAAGTATTATATCAGTGTAAGTGTGTATTTAATTTTTTTTTATTATGTCAATGTATTTTGTTTGTTTACTTTCCATAAATTAATAATTTTCTTAAATAATCTTTTGTTTTCGAATTTTCAATATGCTCATGCAACCCTCGTAGGGTTATCACGCCCCCTAAAGGGGAGGGGCGCCCCATAGTTTGAGAAACACTGCGTTAAAATAAAAGGTTAAATGATTTTATACTAAAATTTGCTTGAACATAAAACCCAGGTTTTCCTGAAAAATTGAAAGTCAATTTAGAGGCACTCCGTAATTTATTCAAAAAATTTAAATTTTAAATTGCACACTACCTTACCTGTTCATGAAACTGTTCTCTCACGGGTTTACCATATCCAGTGGAGGACAGGAAATGCTTGTTTTCCTTAGAGAAAACCTTAGGTTGGCGTTTTTCTTTTTTCCACGATGTGGACACTAATGGTTTCCCAGCGAAATCCTCTTCATCATCGTCATCGTCGAAGGCTCCTCTGCCTTTCGTTTCAGAAAACATCTTGGGTGGGAATTTTTTGGCCGATTCCCTTTCTGGCCTGGAGGGTCTGGGACCAACAGCTCTAGAAGACACCCCTTTCGATTTACGCCCGCTGTGGGTCGAACTCGTTGAATGAGAGGTGGATTTTATTGGATATCCTTCCCTTGGGTAAGTTTTCTTCGATGGCTTAGACAAGGGCTTGGGGTAGGGCTCGTAGTAAGGGGTTGTCTTGTAAGATTCCGTTGGATAGGTGGGTTCCTCTGAAGGTCCTACAGATTCCTTCACGTATCGCGGGTATGTATGTGGATATTCTTCATAGTCATCAGAACTTTTAGAAGGCACCTCAGATTTTAAGCTGTACTCTGATCTAGGACTTTCGTGATACTGGCGCTTTGGGTAATAGGCATCATATTCGGATAGACGGGACCTTCTGGATCGTGGTCTGTTGAAGTCTGTAGACCCGGCCATCAAGTCTTCTGTGGATGGAGGGCTGATTTTTAGAGGACTGTGGAAAGTGATCATGGACTTCTTGGACATCCCCCCGAAGAATTCTTCTCGTTTGTTGAGCTTGTCCTCCTTCGCTGACGAGTAGAGGGCGTCGTTTTCCAGGGGATCTTGGAAGAGAGAGGAATATGTGCGGGTGTGGATGCCTTCTTTGGGGTCGTATTCACTGGAAAAGTCGGTAGATGGGGGAGAGTAATCGTCGTAGTGGCGACTTTCTGCGGGGGCGTAGTCCTCATTGGATGGTTCATCGTGTCGTGAAGTTTCGTCTTTCGAATAATACTCTTCGGAATCTATTGCTGCCCGTCCAGAGAGACGAGAAAGGTCGTAATAATCAATTGGATAGAAACCCAGTACGCTTTTAACAACCAATAGGAATAGAACCTGAAAGGATAAAAATACTATATAAAAATGATTTTTTTTGGTAGCCTTACTGAAGAATAAATATTATAAGTCTCACTTATTAATGTTTTTGTCACTTAATTTTGATTCTGAATTAATTGATTCTGTTATGATGGAATTATCCCCTGTAACAAAATTGTGCAAAAAGTTTCAAAAGTATCTGTGATAATTCTATTATATCACATAAGGAAAAACTATTAAATTTATAATACTTATCGGTCCTTTCTTAGTAAAAAAAAAATAGATAAGAAATTTAAGAGCAATGTAAAAATAAATATAAAAAGTTTATAATGAGATATTCTTAAAAAAAACTAAATAAATAAGTTAGAAGCTATATATATATATAATCAGTTTGGATTCGATTATAAACATTTCTATGCCTATATTTTTACTTTATATCCAGATCCGCAAGAAATTTTATATCTAATGATACTTTAACAAAAAATAGTTGTTCCAGTGTTCGAAAAACCAATCACTCAAACAGGAACAGACTAGAGATAAAAAAATCATTTTTATTTGAGTAATTTATGAATTATCTTGCAAATTATAGCAATAGTAAGCATCAATTCACAGAGAAAATATAATAATTAGCAGATAATGTAAGTTGCCGGCAAAATATTCACTAAGCTAGAAAGTTATTTGAAATCTAAATTTGGTGCATTCAAATTCAAATCGGAAACCACTAAAATAGTGGTTGACGAAACGAAGCTCACACTTTTTTTTTTCACTGCATCTTAGAATGACGTCAAATACAAAGTAAAAGGCAATTTACATCAATTTATATGTATTTGCTTATATTTAAACAACTGTGGGAAATGAATGAATACTTAATATAAAATAAGAGTTTAAATAGAACACAGCCGCCTATCCGGTAAAATGGTTAGTGACGTTGACTGCGGTCTCGTAGGGTCTGGGTTCGTATCCCGGGCAAGGCATGAATGTTTGTTGTAAACCTTCTCTTCTTTGTGGTGGCCACGGTAGCCGAGTGGTATAGGTATCGGATTGTGGTTTGCCTTGTCACGAGTTCGAGCCCAGTACTACAAAAGACCTGCCGTGTAGCGCAGCGATGCACGTTAAATCTGTCGAGAACTGAAACGTCCTCCCGTTGGTGTGGTGTGGTAGTTAAGAGAGGGGGTGCCAGCTCAGGTGTCATCCACGTCACTTGACCATGGTTCACAATTACGTGGTCCGTCGCCAAAAGCCCTCGTGCAGCTGAACAGTGCGACGTTAATATTCAGTCAATCAATTTCTTCTTTGTGATTTGTGCTTCACTCTTACATCTACAGTTACTCCCAAAATTGAGGGTACACCTACTTTTAAAACGGGAATCAATGTTTAAAATGAAAAGAATTATATTAAATGAGGGAAATGATTAAAACCTTTAAGCATAGTAGATGCGTTTATTAGATCATAATTCATTATTTTGAATGATAAAACAAAATATTTGATAGTTTAAACATACATATAATAACTTATAAAGAAAATTAACAGAAATTAATAGCCACAAAATTGAGAGTACATGCATCTATTTTCCTGCATAAATCATGAATAATAAAGAGTTAGTATTTAGTAGCATAACCTTTTGCTGATATGACAGCTTCCAATCGCCAAGGCATCGATTCCACAAGATGTCTAGTGGTTTCGGGAGCAATATTCAGCCATTCTTCTTGCAATACAGATTTCAATTGTTCCTTGCTTGTAATTTGATTTTTTTGCACAGCTCTCTCAAGGTGGGACCACAGATTCTCGATAACATTTAAGTCGGGAGACTGTGGAGGTGTATTAAGTTGATTCCGACAATGGTAAAGCAGCCATTCTTTTACAACAAACGCAGTGTGCTTGGGGTCGTTGTCTTGCTGGAATATGAAATTCGACCCCAGTCCCAATTTATCAGCACTTCCTTTCAAATTATTTTGCAGTATATTAAAATAAGCCATCTTGTGCATGTTTTCATCAATGAATACTAGCTTTCCCACCCCCAACGCAGCCATACACCCCCAAACCATCACCGACCCACCTCCGTGCTTCACAGTAGGAATTGTGTGTTTTGGGTGGTGTGAGGTATTTGGTTTACGCCACGCCATACGACGACCGTCACTGCCGAAGATATTGAACTTACTCTCATCGCTGAAAATGACTTCGTTCCAAAACTGTTGCGTCTTTAAAATGTGTTTTTTAGCGAATTTCAATCGCTTGACTCTATTCCTCTTACCAATTAAGGGCTTTTTTCGAGCTACTCTACCATTATAGCCAGCCTTTCTTAGGACTCTTCGTACCGCTTCTGCAGAAACCGATCGACCAAGGTATTAGAGGTACTGGCTGCAATTTTAGGAGCACTAATTTTAGGATTAATCTTCTCTTGGTGTATAACTCTTCGCTCGGTTATAGAGTTCATAATTTTCTTTCTCCCTCTTCCTTCGTTATTTGCCAGCATACCAGTCTTTTAAAATTTTTGCAGGATTTTTTGGATGCAGTTAACACTTCGTCCAACTACTTTAGCAATACTCCGCTGAGATTTACCTTCATCTGACAGTTTAATAACAAGTTTTCTCTCTTCGATCGTCGTTTCCTTTCGGTTCTCCATTTTAATCAAGACATCAAGTCACAAACATAAATTTATCATCAGATAGCTTTTGAAAGCCTTCCTTTATCATAGATCTATTATCAAATTTCTATTTAAAAAATTACTCGTAGTTTTGCATAGTGATTAAAGAAGTGTACCCTCAATTTTGTGACATGAAAATGGTGTAGTTTTTCTTTCAAACCTTCATATTTTTGTTTCAATCAATTTCCATATCTTACATTTAATGTTATTTGGAAGAGTAATGTATGCATTTTTTGAATGTACAAAAGTGCTTTTTAACATAGCGTATTAATTTCTACACCTGGTGATCCGATGGTGAATTCGGAATTAAGTGTACTCTCAATTTTGGGAGTCACTGTATGTAAACCCCCGTATTATATTTTGTGGTGCACGGGGTTATAAATGCTCTCAATAAAAGTAAAAAATAGAACACATATAAAAACATTAAATTTGGCATTTTATGGTTCTATAACGATTTTATTGTGACAACCTGTTTTTCAATTAACTCTTACCATATTTAGTTTGTTGGCTTAACAAATATATTTTAAAGGTTGCCAAAAAGTTATTAATATCACCAACTGGCTTTCAATATTTTATTTTTACAAAAGGGAATCTGTGCATAAAAATGTTTAATTTGATGAATTATAAATTTGCATATACTATTTTATGAATATGGGCATAATGGTCAATTCAGCACATAAAAGAAAATTTTATAATTAAAATCAATGCTTCTCATTACCCATTGATTGATGATTTATATAGCACTTTAAAGCAATGCTTGGGCTACTGGCGACAAACCTCGTAACTTTGAACCATGGTCAAGTGACAAAAACGATACCTGAGCTGGCACCCAATTCTCCTAATTTCCACACTAAACCAACAGGAGGACATTTGAGCCTCGACATCTTTAATGTACATCAGCCCCCACTGCAGCGGGGGCTGATGGGTCCTGAAACCCGCTGGGTCTTCAGCGGAACAAGGCTCGAACTCAGGACACGTCAGCCACGTGTTCTTTACCTTGATCACTGGCTACCGTTGCGTTATGTCGAGGCACAAACAAACTCCCGTTGGTAGGTGTGCAAGTTAAAAGAGGGAGGTGCCAGCTCAGGTGTCGTTTTCGTCACTTGAGCATGGTTCAAAATTACCGAGTTCGTTGCCAATAGCCATCAAGTATCTTTGTAGTGCAAAGTAAATGTAACTCTAACTCAATATTCTTTTTGAAAAGGAAAACTTTAGGTGCATAAAACACATTCAAAATTCTCCAGAAAATAAGCGAGGGAGCTTTTATAAGGCAACACTAGGGCTATTGGTGACGAACCTCTTAATTTTGAACCACAGTCAGATGACGAGGACGATACCTCACTCGCCTAACTACCACTCCACGCTAAACTCCAGAAAAAGAATGATGGATAACTGTGTTTGGAGTGGATTGAATTATTATTTTCATACGCATAGTGTGTGTAATTTGATCGCAAATGAGATTTGTTGTATAGATTCTTTTAAAAGATTGGCAACAAAAAATATTTCGTTTGTTTTTGAAAACTGTAATAATTTGAATTCTGTTTTGGAGAATTAAGGATTAAAGTTCTGTGCTCTATAAGCGTATATACTCATTTTGTTAATGCAGATGTTTATGAACCTTTTAAAAAAAGGATTTTATATCTTTGTGCAGAATTATGAATTAACTTATAAGTATATTTAGCTTTCTTCAAAGAAGATTATTAGGACGATGGTGATTATATTTAAGGTCTTCAGAAATTCTCTGCTCTCCCCTTGGTGAGAAAAACATTTATTTTCTTCTCAGATATAGTTTTGCTGCAAATAACATGTAATTGTTACCATGTTCTGCATGTTATCATGTATGTTATCATGTTCTGCATGTTATCATGTATGTTATCATGTTCTGCTTGTCGAAATTAAAATTGATACTCCCCCCCTTTTCTAGTGTATAAGTAACAGATCCAATGCATTTACTAACGTAAAAATAATTCACCTATTGACAAGTTATAATGTGTAAATTCGATAGGGAAGAAAGGAAATTTAATCTCGGGACTAATTTGATATAGGGGTACTAAGGGCCAAGCAGAGCTTGTTGTCGAGCGATCGAGAATCAAAGACTGCAGCCTAGACGTAACAAATCGTCAGGAAAATAATTTTAAAGAAATGTATTGAAATATATTACAAGTAAAAAAATATAGGAAAAGATTAAAATCAACCACTATCGATCAATAATTAATATCAATATAATATAAAAATAATTATATTATGTAATATGTAACAATAATCATATAATTATTATATAATAATAATTGTGTTATATAATCATATTATATTAGGCACAAAATATTTACATAATATATAATAAAATTAATCAGTAATGAATATCAATTAATAATTGCTAACTTGCAATATTCTAAAAAACTACGAGTTCCGAGCGCATAGCATTTGCACCTTATCGTGCTCTGCTTGTCGGATCAGGGAAATTAAATTTGATACTTTTTTTCCTGCTTTTCTTGTATATAAGTAGCAGATTTAATTCATTTGCCAACGTGAAAGTCATTCACCTATTGACAGATTTTACAATGTGCAAATTCTTGGGAAAAAAACAAAAATTCATTAAATTAAAAATATGTCTAATATAAAAAAGGACGAAAGGGGCGTTTCGCAAAGATAAAATCGAAGAAATACACGAAATCAATTTTAAAAATGTTAGATTAAATTTCGTCATGATCTGTTGGTAGCTTGCGATGGATGCAAGGAATTTATGAAAATTCTCATTCACCAACTTGTGATCGTAAGATCGCCGCCACATGTCTTATTAACTTTGTCTCATATTCTTATTAGCTTTCAAGTCATATCACGAACTCATTCATGCTCTTGCCAAACCAATATCTCGTCAAACGCAAGATAATAGTTATAGCAAGTTTGCTTTTAAAAATTTATCCGAACGACGTCGTCAATTAATGATATTGATTTACACCTCGAACATTCATAACGAGAAGCAAATAAATTAGCTTTCATACAGCAGTCACGGGTCTTTCTTCCCCTATATCAAAGAAAAATATTTCCTTTCACACGCATTCTTAACAACCTCCAGCGAAGTCAAAGTCAAAATGACGTTTTTCGGAAAAGGCGAAAAATGTTGCACTTTTTAGGGTTGCCATTTTTTCCGATGATTTGAAAATCAAAATGAAATGGAAAGGTTACTGTAACCTTTATCGCTTTTCAAAAATCTAGGATTAAAGGCATATTTATATCGAAAGTTATTGGCAAATTTATGCGATTATAGCAATATAATTGATAAAATAGCTCAATCAAGTAAAATGTAACTGAATTTTCAAAAAATCTGTAAGGAAATTGGCAAGACATGCGATTAGCATATAATTGATAAAATGTCTTTCAAATGATTTATGGCATTAAAATTGAAAACATTTTGACTTTAAGAAAAACGAGGAAATTTCGATTTTCTTTTAAATTCATTTTTATCCATATGACTGCATATTATAAGCTGAAAGATATTGTAGAGTTATAAGAATGAATGAATTATTGAATTTCTTGAGCCTCGTTTGTTTTTTATACCATGATATAATTATTTTATTAATTGAATTTCTTTATTTAGGGTTATTTTTAAGGTCGATTTTCCGCAGACTACATTATTAAATTAATAGGCCATTATTTCAAAAATTTAAGTGTTTTAAAAAATTTTAAAATATTGAAACATATTTTATAAAAATTTAAGTACAAGTGATTTTTTTTAATATTTGGCAACGAAAAAAAAAAGTCAGTATAAAATTGAAAAGTTGACATTTTTCAATTATTTTTTTGTAAATAAACCCAAAAGAAACACGGAGATCCTAGAAATATTAACTTGGGAATGTTTTTATAAAGCCAACTAGAAGAATCAGGCACAAATCCACAAAAGCATTTTGGTAGTACATATACAGGAAAATATTTACAAAAACTATTAAGATTTTATCTTGAAAAGGGATTATAAAAATACATAGTTATTCGAGAAAAATTTAGTTAATATATAGTAATTTGTAAATATATTTGAGCCTGGAAACCCTCAAAAAACTTCAGATATCTTTAAGACTAATTGGATTTTAGATCCAAAATTTAGAGCTAAGCTACACTACGGAAAAATTATGTGCACATTTAATTCGTCATTTTTAGGGTACTGCGTAATCATAAAATACAACCTCTGACAATAAATTTCGGTGAATAGTCTCATAGCATTAACATAGATGAAATATTTTCGAAAGTTACCTTACTGTACTTCGAAATAGTCCCCTCCCATACTTATGCACCGCTGAGATCTGTTCTAGTACATGTCTTGGAAACTTTGCAAAATGTTCTTTGGAATAGAATTCAAAAAACTCGTCACGTTTCGTTGGATGTCGGGAATATCGTCAAATCTCTTACCTTTTAAAAAGCGAGTTTGAGTCGTGGGGATAGGAAGAAGTCTGAAGGATTGAGATAGATCTGGTGAGTATGGTGGATGTTAAGTTTGCATCACTCCCTTTTTTGCCAAGAACTGTTTGACGATATTGGCTGTATGAGGGTAAGCATTGGCATGAACAAAAAAAATATTAACCATGTTTTCTTCATCCCTAAATACTGGGTAATGATTTGTCGCACGGATTCACGATTAATATGCAGTTCATCAGCTATCATGCACACAGTTAATAGACGATCTTTCGTGATTAATTTCTTCACTTTCTCAATGTTTTCGTCAATAACGAATGTCGACGGTCTTCCGCTAGGGGTTTTGTCAGAAACACTTTCCCTGCCTTCTCGAAAACGGGCGAACCACTCGTACGCACACTTCATGGAAAGTACTTGATCTTCATGAACACGTACCAGCATCACATAAGTTTCTTTCGGTATCTTGCCTAGCTTAAAACAAAACTTTAAATTGATCTTTTGTTCCTTCATTTTCTTCTTCTCAGTTAAGAACCAACGCACTGAACAAGCACTTTGTAAAACAAGTCTTCCATGGAACATAAACGACGCTAAACTGAACAACGGGTGAGGGGAGGCAGATGGTCAACACCTGCCGCTACGCATGTGCAGCGTTTTTGTTTCGCCAGTGTTGCCAAACTGAGCATTCTGACTTCATTCGGATGTTGTATATACTGAAAATGTTCTTAAACAATGCAGTAAATAATTTTTTTGGAATTAAGATACTGAACAAATTTTAATTTTTTAATCCTAAAGTACAATTTAATTTATCAAATCTTATAATTTTCGTATTTCACGATGTACAAGTCTTATGTCTTTGAAAAGATTTTAAATTTTAGAACAAAAAAACGGTTTTTCAAAATTAAAATATTGATCAAATGTTCAAAATTAACCGAAATTGTTTTTCCATAGTGTTGAAAATAGTAGCATATGAATGAATACAGTATTGAAAATAATTCATGCATTTTTTTTTTTGAAAATGTGAAATCCAAATTTTAAATAATTTTAAAAGTAGAACACACACAAGACCATTTTCTTGTGCGTAAAATGAGAAAATTAACTACATCGTTTGTAAAATAAATAACATGATGTAAAGCACTGAAACTACTTTATATTTGCTAGTATGAAAAAAGTAAAATTTGCAAATTTTGACAAAAAAACACTGTTTAAGGCTGTTTTCGCAATTTTTTTCCTTTTGCAAATGATACAATTTTAAGCCAACACTATTTCTTTTCTTTTTCAAGAATATGTTTTATGTTAAAAGATAATTTTATACGCTTCAGCTATATTCTTCTAAAAGACATAACGCGATGCAGTTCAAAATATTCACGAGCTGTGTAAGAAATAGAACTAACACGCGCGCGTTCTCGGAGGGAAAATTCAGTATTTGTGTATTATCACGACTATTTAGCAAATATGTTGGGAAAATTTGCCAACTTTTTCGTATAAGAGTGAATTTTCGAAATAAAAAAGTAAATTATTACATGTATACATGTTTGGGCAGCTATTCTAAATTTCATTTCGAACAGTGCGACGTTAATCTTCACTCACTCACTCACTAAACTTCATTTCTTTTTTGATAATTTGGTTTGATAAGCTGAATTTTGAGATTCTCTTTCGGAGAGAAAATTTCAAAGTAACATATGTTAGAACAGCTCAACTGTCGTATATAAGTCGTAAAACCATGTTGAAAGATTGGAAATGTAATTAAATGTTGATCTGAATGATAACAATGCCAGCGTTAAAATAGAAAAAACATTCATAATGTTTAGGAAGTCCACATGCAAAAGACGTTTCCAAAAATTGCAAAACTTATATAACAAAAAGATACAAAGTTAAAGTATTAAAAAAAGTACTATTAAATGAATGAATGTCAAAAAATCCTTTAACTTGAGAAAAATTCAAAGCAACGGTAAAAAGATAATCAACACATTAAAAACTTTCAGTGTTCGGAAAATTCATGGACTTGAGGTATCCGACTATACCCTAAAATCATGATTTTTTTTTTGACAAAAATTTTTTTATGATTTTATTTTATAGGTAATCTTATTAGCTTTATAGAAATACCAAGTTTTTTTTTTTTTTTTTATTTTCCATTCACTAGAACAAAAACTACAAGCATTTTTGTAAAAGCAGATGCCATAACTTTACATAAGATGTCAAAATTTAAAATGTGTTTTACTCGAAATGTGTTTTTTTTTCGAAAAGTTCAAACGGGGACAACGGTTGCTCAAAAAGTTTTTAAAATAAATTGTTGAAATTTTGTGTGTATGTTTTGTATAACAGTAGAAGTGTTTTAAGCTTCAGATTTATCAATCACTGTTTTATTAGAAAATTTACAGTTCTTTATGTGAATATAATCCCTGTTTTTTAAAGCAATTTTATATAATAGCTAAGATAAAATGCTCTAGTTTTTGTAAAAATTAAAATATCTCTTATCCTGAAAGTCATTTCAAAAGGAATAGCAAAGGAATACATCAAAATCGAAAAATTGAGAATTTGTTCACTTACTATTTGTACAGAGCGGGCCCCGTTTATGCAATTTTTTGTCAATTTTTACCCATTTTAGAAGTAATAATTTATTTTTATCTTTTAATTTTAGCCTTTTTTTCTTAAAATGTACTAAATAAATCTATAAACCACAACCACCATTTTTTTAAAAAAAGTGGTCGCAAGTAAGTCGGATACCTTGATATAAAAAATATGAAGATATATGAAAAGCATTGCACACACACACACACTTATAAAGTTCCTGAACATTAATCAGATATCTAAGTTCCAACAAACTCATAACAAAATCAATTAAAAAAGTTAATTACTCTTTTATTCATTAAATTTATTTGCTAGTTTGAGAAGAGAAAAGAGCAGAAATAAGGCTCTACTTTGGAGACTCTCAACCTTTTTTGTTGCGGTACACTTTTAACTTTTTCAAAATTTAGCGGCATTCTAACAATAAAAAATTTTAAATGAATTTTACTCGCCATGTAATACACTATGTAAAATATAGTTTACGATAACAATTTCCAATGTTAAATAAAATAATATGTACGACAAACAAAACAATGTTTATTGAGTAATTAATTATAAGAATATATATTTCATAGGAAATTGGAGCTTGATGATTTTTGATAATTATGTTTATATTGGGTCTTAAAAATGATAATGCCAATCTCATTTCGTCATATCTACAAGTTTCCTTTTTTTTTTCATTTTTATGTTTGTTAATGCAGAAAATCCGAATTCACATGAAGAAGATGAAGAAAATTCTAACGATATTTTGAAAGATTGTTTTTTTTTACGATTATGGGATAATCGCCTCTAATTTTAACCCAAAGTGAATTGACTATTTCCGAATGTTTTGAAATTAAATATCGGTTATTACACAGTGAAATTAAGTTTTCCTCTTCATCCAAAGTCTATGACGGTGACTAATAAATAGAAGAGCAATATATCTCTCTCTCTCTGCTGGCTGCCTCGCATCTATTCTACAATTTCTCCTCCTCTGACTCATAAAAAAAGGAACATCTAAAAACTGAAAGAAGTAATTCGTTTTATGTATTATTTTTTTCATACATTTTGTAGAAAGGTTTATTTATAAAAGAATTGGAGTCGGCAAAACTGTGTATAAAAGGATACATAATAATGCAATTAAAACTAGAACGAACTGTGCATTATGACAAAAGAAAATGGAAGAGAAAAAAATATATACAAGTTAAGAAAAATATATTCAAGATGTGTGTTTGCACACACACTTTATAGTAAAGGATAAAGAGAGAGAGAGAAATATTTGAAGATTTTTTTATAAATTACTAGCCGGTATACCCGTTCTTCGCACAGGTAAATTGAAAAATAAACAATGCTGATTGAAGAATAAAGAAGTTTTTAATGAGTTAATTTTAAGTGAAATTCAGATTAAACAAAACAAGTAACATTAAAAAAAATTATGTCAATTCCTACTTAGATCAACAAAGAAAGATTTTATTTTAGCTACTTTTTAATAAATAGTTACAATTAATATAAATATGTATATACAAAGGACAGAAACATAACATTAAGTAGTAATAAATTTTTATTACTTATCATTAAAGTATCGTATTGTCATCCAAAACAATCGTGTATATAAAATTTCAGTTCAACTGAATGCTTTAAAAAGTGAGAAAAAAACCTTTTCAAGTTTTGACACATCACCAAAAATGATGCCAACGTGGGTGTCTTTGTAATTCTTTAAATAATTAGTTTTAATCAATTAATTTTATTAATTATAATTAAATTATTGTATTGCCATGTAAAATAATCATGTATATAAAATTTCAGCTCAATTGAACGCTTTAAAATGTATTTTATTAACTATTGAAATTTCCACCAAGATACATAAATAGAGAGTGTGCGTTAATAGTAGGAATTGAAAAAGCTTTGTTGCATATTTCAACAGGACAAAAAAACTATATTTGTTAAATTTTCAGTTTGGATATATAATAGTTTTTTTATTTATTTATAACGCCCGTAACTCTCATGTAGGTGAATGTTTGAAAACACCTTCCTAAGATGATATCTGCCCAGTAATAGTAACATTGTTACAAATTTTGTGTAATGAATGCTTAAAATAGTGTAAATAAGTTTTATATGAATGCATAATACGTTAATATTACTTTCTGTTGTATTTATTTTATGTTAAAATTGTAATCTTCTCAAGCAACGCCGTTCATTACATTATAATGACGATTCAATGGAAATATAGCGAAATATTGGCGATAGAGTCAAGTTGGCATAATTTTCTGCGATTGATGGAGTGGTACAGAAGTTGATAAGCTGTAGCGAACCCTGGTGGAGAGCTGGAACAAAGAGGATAGCACAAAATCCTTCTCCACATATAAATACATATTCATGCCAGTTTTAATAGTGATCGGTTAAACGGTGTTGGAGTGATGAGATTTCAAAAAGCAAACATCCATATCCATTTTAAAGAAAGTATTCACGCGCCGCTTAAATGTACAAAGAAAATAAAAACGTTAAAACAACTTGTACGATAACATTATAAAACAAAGTTTCTGCGTGAGTCCTCTTCTGCCCAAACGAAATTGTTTAGTAAATCTGACAAGATTGAAAACTATAAATAAAATCATCAACAAAGCAAAGCAAATAAACAAACGTTATTTTAAGGATAATGTATCATACATAAAATATACGAATCACACACACCCTCACAACGAAAAAATTTGAAATCTTTAAGGTTATAGCAATTAATTCAAATTTTTCCAAAAAGTTCACTAGTTTAATGAATTTTCCCTAGTTTAGGAAGGAAAGGTTTAGACATTTTTGATCATTAAAAAAAACCCTTAAGAATGTTTTAGAAGCGTATATTTTACAATAAAAGTTTAGATATCTAGGAAGTTTTGAAATAAAAATACTTTAGGGTATGCATCGCTAAAAGAAGTCGGATAATTTTTTAATACATTCTTCACTTTCATTAAAAATTTAAAAATAAAGTTAAAGAAAATCTTACAAAAGTAACAAATTTTTTTCAAAGAATAACCTAATCTTTTGATAAAAAAAAAATTCGAATGGTATATGTAGTTATAAACTTAAAGCATATTTCAAAAATTGGACAATTCCATAGTCTTTGTGCTAATCTCTACTTTTCGTACCTTTAATTTTTCAATTATCAGCATTCGTTACTCAATTAAAACTTTATTCTGGCATTAAAATACATTCTATACAACAATGAATTCTATTTATATCTCGATTGCAAAAACCAAAAAAATATATATACAAACATACATAGGATTTTGTTTTATACATGAAAAATATATCTAATTATTCCGTTCTATAAACAGCAAACACATCTATAATCTCTCAATTTCAATGTTGTTCTACATTAAAGCACACAATCATTAGCGGTTTTAACGATGAAAAATCAACACCTTTCGTTATTAAAACAACAACACCTGCAAATAGCAACGTGAACGAGTTTGTTTGCAACGGCATCGATAGATTTCTCACAATAGTTCCAACGAAGCGAACAGTTGGAATTTATTAGACACTCACCGCTATTTGGAATCCCATTTTTGCTGTGGCCGAGTACGTCGTGGCTGGATGCGAAAAGGAGCTACCGATCGAAAAAACGTTCCTCTTTAAAGGACCGATCAAATCGAGGCCATCGTCTTTATTAGCCAACGGGGGAACGGGAGAAGTTGGAGGAAAGTTAACGGAAAAATATTTTTTTTCCACTCTTTTTTTGGAGGAAACGAAAACCTCTCGCATCATGATACACGTGTGATTACAGTGAAGAACCGCCCTCCCAGGTAACGAACAAGGGGAAATGCCGACAATTTTAAAAAAATTAACTTCCCTTACCTCTTTCAGTTATAAGCAACATTGAATACAATGCTGTATTCGAGCAGACTTCGTTGGATGCTGTGATTTTTTTTTTCAATTGGTGTGCTATAGTCACGCCGTACTAGTTTATGATGATAAAATCCATGGAATATTAATGCTTACATTCACAGTCAATGCATAAAGGGAAAAAACCTTACCTATCTTTGAAAAAAACCACAAGCAAAAAAATTTACACCGGTTTCTGGACCGATCTTGGTCCATTGCACTAAGAAATTCACTTATCTAAGAACAATGTACTAAAAAATTAGTGGGAAATTCTATCAATGAAGCAAGGAAATCTTTAAATTTTGCTAACAATTTTCATTTTTTTAATAGTAGAGTGGAAACAAATGACTTGGTCATGAATGAAAGGAAATCAAAGCTATCCCATAAATCATTAAAAGATACATAAAAGTAAAATATTGTGTGTGTGTGTGTTTGATAGAAGGGTTAATGTGATATTAAAGTAAAAGTAAAAAAAACTAGTTTCACTTAGGTCGTATAAGGCTCTCCCCTTTCCTTATTTTCACGATGTAGCCCGCGTGAAATACCTGCCATATGTATATGTGGACCGGCAAGAAAAAAAGGTTGAGTACCCCTACTCTATTCTGTTATTCCTTTATATTAAGGATGGCGAACCAGTGGCATGCGTGCCATCAATGGCACGTGACACAATATTTTCGGCACGCCGCCGATGAAAATAGTTTGCATTTTAGTCCAAAATAACAAAGTTCACTAATCCTCATGAGGGATCTCATTCGCGCTTTTGACGCTAAAATGCATGTTTCCTTAAACGATATTATTACCTCCCAAACTTAAAAATATTATCAAAGGTTTAGATATACATGAGAAACCAGAACGAAGAAAAAGTTATAGAAGAATTTATTTCTATATATAATTGATTTTCTTCAATCAAGGAATTTTCAGCGAGATGTTCTCAGTTCAAATAATTATCGGAAACGCTCATGTTTATTATGTACCCTGATTGACTTTGATAAACTGAACTTGTCCCAGTTCTAGTGGTTGCAAATTGAAGAGTTTAATATGCAACTGATTGATTTTCAGTATAGTTCAATATGGATTCAAACATTTATTGAAACAAGGAAAAGTTGCGAATTGATATATAGTAAAAATGCTAGTAATGAGTGCGTTTCGTAACATCGAATTAGATTCCAGATATATTTAACTGTTTGAAAAAGTTGGCTCTTGCTATTATAACCACTGATTCATCTACCTATGCCTACAAGCCATTATTTTCAGAGATGAATAACATTAGAGCCTTGCTTAGAAACCGTTTTACGGATGATTCCAATTCAGCATGCATTCTAATAAAAGTAACATCTCTTACACACATTCCTATTATAAGATATATTCCATTTAATCTGCATCATCAAAAGTCACAGTAATGTGAACCTTATAATTTGAATTACACGTATAGCTAAAACATTTACTAAAGAGTGTTTTTTTTCCAGGTATAGAAGTTTAAGTTTGCATTACTTTCCAAAATGGCGACCGATTTAACAGCTGTCAAGTGATTTATTCTCAGTTCGTTTTGGCAATTCATCAAAACGATCATCAAGCAAGGCGTAGATTCGTCGAATGGGCCCAAAACGAAATTGCCGTTGTTCCCGATTTTCATAAGCGAATTTTGTTTAGCGATGAAGCGCACTTCTGGTTGAATGGCTACGTCAACAAAACTGCCGCATTTGGAGTGAAGCTAATCCACAAGTGTATGTCGAAACACCATTACATCCAGAAAAACTGACTGTTTGGTGCGCTTTATGGGCCCGTCTTCAAAAACGATGAAGGCCACAACGTTACAGTCAATGGTGATCGGTATAGAGCTATGATTACTAACTTTTTCATTCCTGAATTGAACAATCATGATGTCCAGGAGCTGTGGTTCCAACAAGACGGCGCAACATGTCACACAGCTCGTGCCACAATCGATTTATTGAAAGACACGTTGGGTGACCGCCTAATTTCACGTTTTGGACCTGTGAATTGGCCTCCAAGATCTTGTGATTTAACACCGCTAGACTATTTTCTGTGGGGCTATGTAAAGTCATTGGTCTATGCGGATAAACCACAAACGCTTGACCATTTGGAAGACAACATTCGCCGTGTTATTGCCGATAGACGGCCACAAATGTTGGAAAAAGTCATCGAAAATTGGACGTCCAGATTGGACTACATCCGAGCCAGCCGTGGCAGTCCTATGCCAGAAATCATATTTAAAATGTAATGCCACAAGATTATTTTTCGAATAAAAAAAATTCATGTCAATCGAATAATACATCGTTGTTTTATTGCAATTTAAAGTTCTATACCTCTAATTTACTATAGTGCAAAATTTATTTTTTTCGTAGTGAATAACGTTTTTAGTTTTTATATACCTGTATAGTATATAGCTTTATTATTTTCCCAATAATCTTAAGTACAAATTATTTGATGGCTCGTCTCTACCTCATTAAACATTTCTTTATGGATCAACGTGTGCCATTTTTCAATTCCTACTAATAGGTTACACACTCTATATATTTATTTATCTTGATGGAATTTTCAATCTTTCATAAAATACATTTTAAAGCGCTCCATTGAGCTGAAATTTTATGTACATGATTATTTTAAATGACAATACAATAATTTAATTATAATTAAAACATAATTAATTGATTAAAATTAATTATTTTTCATCGATTTACAAATATAACCACGTTTGCATCCTTTTTGGCGACTTAGCGAGCCTTTTGGCGACTTGTGCCAAAACTTGAAAATGTTTTTTTCTCACATTTTAAAGCGTTCAGTTGAACTGAAATTTTATATACACAATTGTTTTGGATGACAATGTGATACTTTAATGATAATGAATAAAAAAGAATTACCACTTAATGTCGTGATTCTGCCCTATGTATATACGTATTTATATTAATTGTAACTATTTAATAAAAAGTAGCTAAAATAAAATTTTTCTTTGTTAATCTAAGTAGGAATTGACTTACAAAATTTTTTTTATATTACTTGTTTTTCTAAAGGTTCGCTACCCCTGATCTATTTTCATCTGGAAGGATCCCCGATGAAAGAAAAGATGCAAGCTTTGTGATTGTAATAAAGATATCAAAATACAGTCATAATTTGCTTGCATTGAAAAAGTTCCTATGTAAAGATCGCATGAAATAAATTGATTATAGTTGTATATATGGTTATAACCAGATAAATAATGAACATGATTCGTTCTAATAATGATATCTCATAATTTAAGTTGTGTCCGCGGTAGCCAAGCTGTCAAAGTCCCGGACTCACGGTCAGCGTGTCATGAGTTTGAGCCTAGTACCACTGAAAACCTAACGTGTAGAAAGGGCCGCTGCAAGTTGTATCTATGGAGACTCAAACGTCTTCCCGAAGGTGTGGTGTGGAAGTTAGGAGAAGGGGGGCAGCTCAAGTGACATTCTAAACACTTAGCTATGGTTGAAAAGGACAATGTCCGTCGCCAATGACCCTTGAGTAGCTTTGCAAGTACGACGTTAATGTATCCAACATCGTTCGGAACCGTGACTTTAAAAAAGCACATAAATGGATAACTTTCATGATATTTAGTGTCACTTAAATTAGAATACATGTATAAAATTGTTTTAAATACATTTTGACAAAAAAAGAATTATTTAAATACAATATTTTGGTAAAAAAATTAATTTAGAATAACGTTTTTTCAAAATGTACTTCTTTTATGAAAAATGCTTCTATTGCAATAATATGTTGCCTGTATATATCTCAGACCTCTGTACAGAGGCTCAACTATGATTTTTGAAAAATTCATATTATTTTCAGAGTTACAACCAATTGAAATAATTATCGGTGTTCTTAAAATTTCTCCCCTGTGTTGTCGTAAAACATGGATAAACCCACTTCTAAGTTATATATTTCAAAAATTCTAGTTGAGCCTCGGTACAGAGATCTGAGGTATATACAGGCAAAATATTATTATAAAAGAAGCATTTTTCGCAAAAGGAGAATATTTTGAAAACCGGTCATTCTCTATATTCATTTTTTGTCAAAATATTGTACTTAAATAATTTTTTATTGTAATACTATTCTTGAAACAATTTTATATACATTTTCTAATCTAAGTGACACTAAGTATCATAAATGTTATCCATTTATACGCTTTTGCAAAATCACGGTTCCGAACGTATTCGATACCTTAAGAAGATTCGGAAACCTCTCTCTCTACATATACTGAATGTTCAATTGACTGTTTTCGATGTACCTTTTCTCAAAATCTGCTGTATGTACATGCTTGAAATTTTTCAAACAATTAAAGTATACTTTTCTCATTATACTGAAATTTTTAGCTAATTTTGAATTTTTTAATAATTTATGAAATATTTTATCAAACTTTACGAAATTAGACCCTTTTTTTCATCAAAAATTTGTCAAAAATAAATTTTTTTGAGTTTTTTTACAAAGGGCTCATTTTAGTATATATTAGTCATCATTATAAATTTATCATAAAGAAAATTACATACCTGGGAATAGTAGTTTCTCAGAAAAGGTACATCGAACATCAAAATTTACATTTTGAGATAAATTGATTTTAATGTATGCAGTGAGACCTCTAATCGGCTAGGAAATAAAAAAATAAAAAGGCTCAATTTACAATAAAAGATACAGGTTTTGGTTTATAACAGACGTTCAACTTTTAAGCAAAAACGAAATACTTTGTTTACATCTTTCGCCATTCAAATGGGCGTGACCCAGTTTCAACAACTATTTAACAATAGGGTTTAAAAGCTGCTAATTATCCTAGAGGTTGAAGTATGATATTAATACAAAGTTTAAACTCTATACAATTTGAAAACGTGAATATCTCAAACTGTCAAAAAAATACGATTTTAGCTTTCCAACACACCTTTTAATATATACTCGCATAAGTTTGCCTTTTTAACAAATCCTTTTTTTTATTCCAAGAGTTTCATTAACTAAATCTCAGTATACTCGACCTTGTGCCCTGAAGTGCATGAGCAGATGTTTCGGTCAGGTGGTCAGTCTGACGCAAAACCTCTAGTGTTAAGTTCCCAAGCAAGCTTGGTACTCTTTTATCATCCCAGTGAAGAGAGGAAAGGCTGAGTCGACCTTGCCCAGCCCGGAGTTTGAACCTCGGATTTGTCCTGTGGAAGCACGATGCACTAACCACTCACTCACAGGGCTTCAGAGTTTCATTAATTCACATAAAAATGCATTTTTTTATAATTTAAAAATATCAAACTCAGATAAACGTTTATTGCATTGCTTGCTATGCATATGATTTAGTTAAACAATGTATTTATAAAATCATAATTTATTATATTTTCGAATAACTCAAAAATGAACTGGCGCACACACCATGCGACATCCATGTAACTACTTACTTTTTTCCTGCTTTTGTAAAAAAAGGGACAAAGGCTTGTGAGTGATAATTTAAAATTGATCTTCTGACAAATTGGGATTGTGCGAGTTTAGTGCTGTTAAAATAAATAAAGGTTTGCATGGAGAGAGCGTATAAAGGTTCCTTTTATGAAAGCTTATTTTACCATGATAATTTTAAGTGTTTCCTCTAGTTTCCCTAAAATGTGAAGTGTTGACAATTTTCTAGGATAAATTTCCAAATATTTTATAAAAATGCATGGAGTTATGACAAATATGACCAGTTTACTACGTTACTTTTTAAAATCTAAAAACATTTAAAAAAAAGGATGGAAAAACTAGAATAAGACGTGAATCATGTATGGTATTTTCTATATCTAAAAAATTATTTTTATTTATGAACTGCTGTTCTCGTATTACGTTTTGCAGTTGTCAAAACTTGAAATTCCCGAGAATTTGCTGTGGCTTAAATAAAAATGTTTTTTACGAAACAATTTTTGCCCAAACATTTCTTATTTTTAAGTGGCTAACAAAACTATAGTAAAAATTTCTCAGCTTTTAGTTAGTCTAGAAAAGAAAACAATGATCTTATAATTATTTTTTACACAAGAAATTTATCACGACACCTTTGTTAGTGGTAGTCAAGGGATCATGCTCACGAACTCGTGCCACTGAAGTCCCACCGTGTAGAGCTGAAAATTCATCCCGTTGGTGTGGTGAATATAGTTAGGACAGGGGGTCAAGAAAGGTGTCGTCCATTTCATTGACCATGGTTCAAAAAATTAGCGTGGTTTTTCGCCAAAATCCCTCGTGAGATTTTGAACAGTGCGACGTTAATATTTACTCACTCGCAGTCCCACCGTGTAGCATCCACGGTAGCCTTGTGGTCAAAATAACGGTCTAGTGGCCGGCTTGTCATGTGTTCGAGCCTTGTACCGTTGTAGACCCACTTTGCAAAAAGGGCCGATGCACGTTAAATATTTCGGTGCTCAAACGTCCTTCCGTTGATGTGGTGTGGAAGTAAGAAGAGGGGAGTGCCAGCTCTAAGGTGTCATCCTCATCACTTGACCACGATTCAAAATGACAAGGTCCGTCGCCAAAAGCTTTCGGATAGCTGAATAGTGCGATGCGTTAATATTCACTCACTCAGTCCCACGGTGTAGAGAGGCTGAGACACGCTAAATTTTTCGTGGCTAAAATTCCCTCCGTTAGCGTGGTGTAGTAGTTTAATGAGCGGGTAGTTAGCTCATGTATCGTCTTCGTCACTTACCGAGGTTCAAAATCTCGAGGTGTGGGGCTAGTAGCCCTCGTATTATTTTAGAGTGTGACGTTACTAAATACTCGTCAGAGCTCAGGTGCCTCCCTCTAGGGAGGAAACTGGACGTAAAAATTACCTGTGGTGATTGGTATCCTCCTTATATGGTGCCGCACTGAAAGGAGATACCAGCTTCCGGGAATGTACTAGTCTTGCAATGGTAAAACACCAACCCGCAGCGAATTAGAAATAAAAAATTTTTAAAAAATGTTTCTCAATACTCATTCACACCGTAGTCTAGATTTGAGAAAAGTAGAAATTTCAAAGAGGAATATAGTGGGGAACTTGAGACTAGAGAGAGAAACCTTTCTTCACAAGTCTCTGGATTTTAAATATTCCACTCAGTAGACATCCTCCAAAGTTTATATTGTCAAAGCACTTCTAACATTCTATAGAAAGGATAAATATATTTGTTGGACTCATGAATATATAGACATGATTAACTGGAATATTATAATTAATCTCGGAACATCTATCGCGTATAGCTTGAGTCCTTTCAAAACATTCTTACTGAAGCTCTTAGAAATTCTGCGAGAAATCTCTGAATGCACTGGATTCACTATCAGTCAAGTGTACGATGCTCCAACCCGTCAAGTGTGTGTCCAGACGTGTTCAAGTGTCCGAAGGCAGATGCCGCATATCATTCTGTCTCTGGTCACTATTATCTCGAATGGAGTGATCAGCTCCTTCAGAAGGAGTCTTGTGTCCTGCTTGACGAAATGGGTTTGATTCGATTTAAAGGAACCCTCGCATTTTCAAAGAGAAAGATCTATAAATAAAAGATCGCTTTGTATTAAGTGACCTCTCGGAAAACTTATGAATTGATTATACAGTGAAAGGAATTTATACCGATCAGCAAGATGTAATTATTAAAATTGAAAATATTGTATCTATCGCAAGTGTTAAGAAGAATTTTTAAAATCCCCTAGAAAAAGCTTTTTTTCCCCTTTTCTTTACTAAATCTCATGCTTAGCTCTATGAAAGCATCATATATTGATTAAGCCAGTTCTAGAAATGACTTAAGTTAACAAATTTATTATTTAGAGATAAGACATTTAATTTCATCTCAGAACTAAACTATCGCTATTTATTGGATTCCTGAAGTTTTAAGGAGAAATATAATTTTATTTAAAATATATTATAAACATAATTTTAATTATGTGGAATAAAGTTTATATTTGAATATTTTAAGTTTCTTAAAAGGAAAAACCACAAATTGTGTTTTAATAAAGATAACTATGCATTAAAAACATTTAAGTATTCTCTGCGATCAAGTATTTCATTAACTAAAAAGAAGCTAATCCTTTTTGTTGATAATTGTGAATAATACAACTGTAAAAGATAAATACTTTGTGATTATCCCCACTTATGAACTTCATACAGTTTAAAAATGTTACAAAGAAAACGTAAGAAAAATAACTAATGGGGAAAAGAAACATCGAAATGAAGCATTATTTGCTTAAAATAAATGTTTTTTTTAAATTAAAAAGCAGAATTTGTAGGAATCGATTAATCCTTAGTGTTTGCTATTAATTCCTACCTTTGATCGTCACATAAAAAAACCATCTTCGTTTGTTTTATATCATAACTTAAAATACAGGGTAAGTATAAATGATGGACCCGATTTTAAAAAATCATCTTATCGAAATTACTGCACAAATTACAATAAGTGATACATGAATGTAAAAATAAATATACTAAGTTTTTTTTCTGTTACAAATATTCGATGCGTGACCCTCTTGTTACACGGCCTACGTCCAATCTGTTATCCAGTTCGTTTCATACATTGTGTAGTATCACTATACTAATTGTTCGTAAAGCTGGAACAAATGGTTACTTATCATCCTCTGTTATTTGTTGTGTAAATTGCAAATGATACTTCTTGAAATTTAATTTTTTTCGTAAAATTTTATATACTGTTTTCTGTAGCATTCCAAGTTCACAGGAGGCAATTTTCGAAGACTTCCGTGGATTTCGAACAAAACTCTGCCTCACCCTCTGCAGTGCTTCTGAAACGCTTGATCGCTGCTTTTTTTTTACACAAGCAAACTGTTTTCTGGTGGTGGAACTAATCCCCATCTCGTCTAGTGAAACTAGACCAGATCCATAAGCCCATAAACCTGTACAAAGTCTAAGAACAGCAGGAGTGGGGGGAGCAATAGTCTCCTCACAAGAAAACCCTAGACATAGCAGTATATGCTGAAGAGAAAAAGGACTGATGTTACATTTGGTGCAAATTGAGAAATTTCTTTTGCCACCTTCAAAATTCATGCATTTCACGTGACCAGTCAAAAATCGCGAGAATATACCGTCTGATAAGATCAAATAACTGTTATCTTTAATTGAATTCTTGTTGGTAGGTGCTTCTTTTCCATAGTGATTTCTAAATGCACACTGCACTATAAATAATTGGTGGGGAAAAAAAACAACTTCGCACTCCCCGTAAAATCCGGCGTATAGCGCGTACCTGTGCTTTCAAAAAGTTTTTTTTTTAATTTTCAGGTATATTCGTCGTATAACGCGCCCTCTCCATTATTTATTTATTTGAAGAAGCCTGAAATGCAAGTGTGCAATGCTCTTATGTTTTGAAGTCATTTATTCGAGGTATTATCCCAAGATTTTGTAGAAATAACATGCTTCTAGAACTACAACACTTGCATTCATAAGAAATGTCATATCTTTTAAATAAACAGTATGTCATTGCATGTAAAACCTAATTTTTTTAATGCTCATCTCTTGTTTAATTTGTAAAGCTGTCATTTTTCATACACGGCGTATAACGCGCACCTGTAAATTTCGACCTTATTTTCTGTGTTAAAAGTGCGCGTTATACGCCGGATTTTACGGTAAATTTCCCTTTACATTCACATGTATCACACTTATTGTAATGTATGCAGTAGTTTTGAAAACATGATTTTTGAAAATCGGGTCCATCATTTGTACTTACCCTGTAAAACTCTCTAATACGAAGAAACAATACACAATTACTTCATCTATTTTTGGCATTACAAGATGTCTTTTCTTTGTTCAATAACAATGTGGTGGATTTCGCTATCAACCTTTAACCCATTCCTAAATTACGTTCAAAATTTGGGAGAGAAAATTAACAGATAAAAAAAGCTATTTCAATCTAAAATGACCTTTTTATAAGCTTTTGTGGAAAGTACACATTTCAGGTAATTGCAAAGACCTATATTATTAGAATTGTAAAAAAAATTTTTATTTTTGCAATTTCAAAATGTGTCAGTTCTATTAACAGTAAAAACAGGAATTTTAATTTGGGGACAATCAATGTGTAGTTTCTGCAACTGAACAAATATGTATTGTATTTTGAATATCTATTTTTCATTTCTGATAAACACAATAAGCTGCGAGGTGCGATAAAACCGATTAGAAAAAAGCGTTTCTCACAATTTTATTTTATTTATTTATTTAAAGTTTGGAAAATCAATTTCTGTGATAATGCAAAATAGATTTTTTTTATTAACCATTATTATTGTCATTATTTTATAATGTTATTTTTAAGTAACACATAATTAGCTGTTAGGGATAGACCTCATAATTCTAATCTAGTGTCAAGTAAAGAGGATAACATTCCACACACACTCAGCTAGAGCCCTATTTTCCTAACTTAAGCGCAATATCGAGCACTTCCAGCCTTGATAGCATTAAGGGCAGTTCTAAAGCTAAAATTTTATTTTTTTGACAATTTTAAGATTTTTACATTTTCAAATTGTTTAGATTTTAACCTTTCTAAAAATACCTTACTGTAACCTCTAGGGTAATTAGAAGCCTTTAAAACCTATTTTTAAATAATCGTTGATACTGGGCCACTCCCATTTGAATGGTGAAAAATGTAAACAAAGTACTTCGTTTTTTCTTAAAAGTTGAACGTCTGATATAAACCAAAACATATAAAGGGTGTTTTTCTTAGAGGTATAGAACTTTAAATTGCAATAAAACAATGATGTATTATTCGATTGACATGAATTTTTTTATTCGAAAGATAATCTTGTGGCATTACATTTTAAATATGATTTCTGGCATAGGACTGCCACGGCTGGCTCGGATGTAGTCCAATCTGGACGTCCAATTTTCGATGACTTTTTCCAACATTTGTGGCCGTATATCGGCAATAACACGGCGAATGTTGTCTTCTAAATAGTCAAGCGTTTGTGGCTTATCCGCATTAGACCAATGACTTCACATAGCCCCACAGAAAATAGTCTAGTGGTGTTAAATCACAAGATCTTGGAGGCCAATTCACAGGTCCAAAACGTGAAATTAGGCGGTCACCCAACGTGTCTTTCAATAAATCAATTGTGGCACGAGCTGTGTGACATGTTGCGCCGTCTTGTTGGAACCACAGCTCCTGGACATCATGATTGTGCAATTCAGGAATGAAAAGTTAGTAATCATGGCTCTATACCGATCACCATTGACTATAACGTTGTGGCCTTCATCGTTTTTGAAGAAGGATTCCACCACTCCATAAAGCGCACCAAACAGTCAGTTTTTCTGGATGTAACGGTGTTTCGACATACACTTGTGGATTAGCTTCACTCCAAATGCGGCAGTTTTGTTTGTTGACGTAGCCATTCAACCAGAAGTGCGCTTCATCGCTAAACAAAATTCGCTGATGAAAATCGGGAACAACGGCAATCTCGTTTTGGGCCCATTCGACGAATCTACGCCTTGCTTGATCATATTTAAAATGTAATGCCCCAAGATTATCTTTCGTATAAAAAACAATTCATGTCAATCGAATAATACATCGTTGTTTTATTGCAATTTAAAGTTCTATACCTCTAAAAAAACACCCTTTATATTTTATTGTAAATTGAACCTTTTTATTTTTTTATTTCCTAGTCGATTAGAAGCCTCACTGTATGCATTAAAATGAATTTGTCTCAAAATGTAAATTTTGATGTTCGATGTACCTTTTCTGAGAAACTACTGTTCCCAGGTATGTAAATTTTTTATGATGTATTTATAGTGATGGCTCAAATATACTAAAACGAGCTTTTCGTAAAAAAAACCTCAAAAATTTATTTTTTACAAATTTTTAATGTGAAAAATGGGTCAAATTTCACAATTTTTGATAAAATATTCAATAAAATTATAGAAAAATTCAAAATTAGCCAAAAGCTCTCTTCAGTCTAATGAGAGAGGTGTACTTTAATTGTATGAAAAATTTCCAGCATGTACGTGGTACAGATTTTGAGAAAAGGGTACATCGAAAACCGCCAATTTAACATTGTCAGTATAGGGGAGAGAGGTTTTTTCCAACTCCCCTTAAAAGTGCGTTAGTTTCGCAACATGGTGGATCTTGAGTGGCTTCAGGACTCGCGACAGTCAGCAGCTGCATGATGTTTCTTCAAAAATAAAGTTTCTTGTATTAATTAAGTAAGCTTCATCACTAGGTAAATATACAGTCGCGAATCTCCATATTACGAACCACTATAATGCGAATTTTTCTATGCAGCGAACTTTTTCCTGGAACCAAGAACATTTCACGATTAAAATAACCTCCCTATAACGAAGTGCATTTCCCATATAACGAACTTTTTCTCTTGTGATTAAATTTTTTTCTTAAAAAAATTCTTTTTCTTCTTTCTTTCTTTTAAATTTTTTTGAAGTATTTCTGGACACATTTCAAGTTATCTCTTTAAACACATTTTATAATGGCCATAAATCTTGAACTGGTTTTATTAGGTGTCTAACTCTCCGAATACAAGTGCAACTTTTAACCCTCATTTTCCAGTTCACTAGAAACATCTTCCATATCCCCTTGAATACTCAGCGGAATTGACCCGTGTCCTTGAATAATGTTCTATTGCAGTGTTGATCAGTCGTACTTGTAACTGTGTTTCTTGTGGCTTGAAAACGTCAAAAGATAAGCACTTGATCATCGAAGAAAAAAATTTAATTTTTCAGGAAATGGATAAAGGCGTCAAGAAATTTTCTTTGCAATTGCTCTTTTTCTTTTTTGATAAGTAAGACATATAAAATAAATATTTATCAATTTACAAAAAGGTGTGAATAGTTACTTTGTTTAATATACAGTGTTTATGAGTTTAAAATATTTGTTTTATGATGTTTATAAAGAAAATTGAAAGATGAACCTATATATAACGAATTTTCGATATAACGAACTTTTTTTTCAGAATTTTGCCACTTCGTTATATAGAGGTCCAACTGTACCTTGTATAAAAGCATTTTCATTTTAAAGTTAGATGCCTAAACTTTTGTTGGAAAATATTCAAAATTTCTTTGCATATATTTCACTCAAAAATTGACATCTTTGTTAATTTCTTCAGGTATCTACGTTCAGTTTCTAAAGAAGAAACTGAACAGAGACAAGTTTCTAAAGTGTCATGCTATTATTAGTTTTATGTTATATTGTCGGGTCTTATGACTTAAGTGAATGAAAAATACCAAACATTCAATTATATGACAATTTAAATTTATTAAAATGAGATATTTTAGGTAAAATTTGATGAAAATTGTACCTAATTTCAAAACACTCTACAAGGAATTCAAAACCATATATTTTGACGCAACAAACTTAACACAGTTATATATGAAGGAAATAAATTAAAATCTAAAATATATTCAAGTTCATCAAAAAGTTATGGCTCATTGTACATTTTCTTGCAGAAAACTTTATAAAATGCATGGTGTTTGTAACAAACTGTTAAAAATAAAAATAATGATGCCAGAGCTAAATTTACAATTAATTGCCTTTATCGTACTTTGAATAACTTGTATACAAAATATGTGAAGGAAATACATTCATAAGCTTTGAGGTATCAGATTTTAAGTAGCATATATTTGACAAAAAATACTATCTTCATAAAAGTTTTGATTCTTATTTTACTAAAGTAATGTTTATTATCAGATGTGTTTAAAATACACCATCTGTTTATTTTTAGTTTGTTTTTGTTTCATCGACGGACCAGCCACGCTTATTTCTTTTTTTACTTCTTTATTCAACAACACAACATAGATATGCTATTTACAAGCGCAGCAAATTTTAATTAATTTTTATTGTGAGCTTCGAGTATTAGAGTCTATATTAATGTTCACGTCTGAGTATTAAAGAGAAATTTTCTCTTCTATCTCGGTCCACAGAAAGTTCTCCTCTGCCGGCACAGCGCGGCAAGGAAGAGTATTTGCATTTGTGCGCATGACGTTGGCGCGCATGCGCCAACACCATCTTTACAGCGTATATCTTCCTCTTTCTTTATCTTATTAATTTTTTTTCTGGTTGTTGGAATTTTTTTTCCAACACAATGGCAAGAATAAAAAAAATTTTTGATTTTCAGTCAAACATTGATTCAAAAACGTAGATACCTTATTTTCTGTTAGATCTTTTAATCATTTTGGAATAAATAAAATAAATGCATATACATAAATGTCAAATTAATGGATACCTTTTTAAAAAATTTCACAAACTCTCTTATTTGCTGTGCATTTCAAATTATTATTTGCCTGTGGTTAATTTTGCAACTTAATTTCAAAGATTATTTCCTATTTTTACTAAATGTTGAGAAAATTTGCGAATTATAAAACAAAAGCGTTCGACTACAAATGCATTTAAAACTGTTAGACATTTAAAAAGTAAAACCATATTCGAAATATTTTTCGGATCCAAATTTTTATGATCTCCTTGTGTTGTTTTTCCAATCCCGTTCCATGATCTCAATGAAAGTAAACACACCAATTCGAACCCGATCTTTTTGCAAGTTTCGTGTTTTGTGGTTGGCAGCAACTGCAATGCAAATCGAGCGACTATTTAAACTCGGCTCATGTTAGTTTTTCAGGAGGGAAGGAGTAAAAGAAATATAAGAAGTGTGTGAGTGTTTTAACTCTTAGAGGGAGAGAGCGGCTGGTTGGCAATGCAACTGTATGTTGCATCACCATTTTCAGATTATAAATTCATTTTACAATATTAGACTGTAAGAAGACGGTTCGAATCGGATGTCTGGTAATGTTGATTTTTGAACTTATTGTTTTTTTTATCGCTCCAGTAACGAGCACATTGACTTACTTTATCATTGATTATTAAAAGCCAATTTTAAGAAACTGCTTTCGTCTTCATGCCTCCTCGACACAAAAATTTCACTGCTTGCTTTCCCAAAATTTGGGTTAGCTTACCAATAAGTGTAACAAAAACAAGCGCCATTTTCTGCTTTAGTTGCTAGAAAATAACTGTTATAACTTTTTTTTCAAACAGTTTTATCAATGTCTTGGTTTTCACTCTGTGAATAGTAGTTTCAAGGCTTATGATAGTAAACGATTGGACACTCTCTTACATTGAATTGAGTTATCAAAAATTTTAACTTCCTGTATCGATTATTCTTATAAATTCATAAATATTAAAGATATATGACAAAGAATAGCCAGACTGTGTGACTAAACTATGCATTTATTTTTTTAAAAAAAATGTATGGTGAAAAAATCAGTTTTATTGTGAAGGATTTAAAAAAAAAGCTAAATCTTTTATATAGAATATTTCGTGAGTGTTAAAAAGTTGTTAAGTTATTTTTTTAAAAAATATTGGCTTATAAAGTATAGTCAAATGATGTTTATATTCAAAAGAAATGCATATTAAGCCTTTACATTAACTTTTTCGTTTTTCTTAACTTTCGAAAGCTTTTGAGGGGAAAATACTTTGGACAAAATCCTATAACAATTTTTAAAATTATATCTTTAGTGTGAAAAATAAATAAAATTATAAAATTGCAAAAATTCTTTAAAAATTGCCTACATTTTTGTCCTACGTGTAAATATCCATTCACGAGAATGTGAGCTTCTTTAAAGGAAAAAAAAGGAGTATTTGAAAGTTTTTGGCTTTAATATTTAAAATTTATGGATCAAACTTCAAAGTTATTTCAAAAAGTTCATATCCCACTTTGGTGAGGACTTTATATCGTTACTAGTATTACATATATATATATAGAAAGTAAAGTTTATATTTAAAAAAAATTTTAATTCGAAAAATATACCAATGAACAGGGTTTCTGATTTAGGGTGTTCTGTCTATATTAAACTTATTTTTATTGCCTGCCTTCCTTTCTAGAAACTATGCCTTTTTCTAATTGTTTTCTCTTTCCCCTCATTAAATATTCAAGATTTCCAACAGCACCGAGAATACTTTTAATCAGTTCCACCAGGTCAACGAACACAACCTCCTCTATTTTTCACACATTTTTTTCCTTAATAATTTAAAATTAATATTACTTTAATGAACTATTGCATTTTTATATTTACGAAACAGCTCTTATTTTGCATTTTTCATCATTCATTGTTTAATTTACACCTTTGTTTTTAATAGGCTGTCTCTTTTTTGTTTTAAATATTTCATTTATATTTTTATATTTTATATTTCAAATTATTCATCATTGTTGGTTTTTGGAATTCCTTTTTTTTTCAATGAGACTGCGGAATGGTATTTGTCCATTGCAGACCTAGTACATTCCCTGTGAGCTAGTATCACTGTTTAGTGCGGCACCATACAGGTAGAATACCAATCTCCGCAACGTAATTTTGACGCACGCTTTCCTCCACAATCCTTATTTAATCCGCACATTTTTTTTTATCTCGTGATATATTTTATTTATTCTTTATTGTGTACTTCTTGTCCTTCATTAAATAAATTAAAATTTTAATTATCTTGGGATTCTTATCATTCATTATTTCCCTTGTGTTCTTTCATTTGTTATTATTATGTGGCCTTGGTAGTCGAATGGTCATGGTCACGAACTTATATTCAGGGTTGCATTTGGCGAAATTCGAGTCCTAGGGCTGCTGTAAGTTTAGCGTGCAGAGAAGCCAATACACGTTATGGAACTATCACAACAATGCCAAGTTTCAAGATAACTCGCCAAATTGTCAACCCCGATTTCGTATGTGTCGTACGCGCTGAATTGGCAAACATGTGCTTCGTTTGATATAATGTCGCCAATACGATTGCAATAATACTTAAGTACCCACGTTATATCTGTCATGATTTAAATCCTCACGTCGGCGGGGAAGTTTCAAGAATGGGGTACCAGTCAAGTATCGCACTCGTCACTTGACCAATATTTACAATTACGAGGTTCCATCATCAATAGCCATCCCATTGTTCGGTAGTGTGGCGTTAACAAACAATAAAAACATATTGTTATTACTGTAACAGGTTATCTTTTATATATATATAAATCTTTTGTGCGTGTGTATGTGACTGAACTCCTCCTAAATGGCTGGGCCGATTTTGATGGCACTTTTTGAGTGGATTCAAGTGGATTTGAGAATGGTTTAGATTTACAATTTGGCCCTATATCACAATTAATTTAAAAAATACACCAAAATTATGTAAGGGCATGTGATTGTTCATAAAAAAATCATGGGTAATATTCTTCAGGCCACTATTTTGAGCCGCAAACTTCAAGGTGAAGTAGTACTTCTACCACAGACTCACCTACTCATTCAAATGTTTGCAATTCCAATTCCCTTGTCATTTGCTATAACCATTAATAAGTCACAAGGTCAAACAATGACAATTTGTGGCTCAGATTTAGAAAGTCCTTGTTTTTCACACGGCCAATTATATGTTGCGTGTCCAAGGGTTGACAAACCATCGCATTTGTTTGTTTATACCCCTCAAATATTGTACATTCAAAGGCATTATTATAAATTTATTTTGGGGGTATTAAAAGAATATATCTATTACGAAAGTAGCTCGAGTTTTATCTTTTTTACCCTTTAATTAAAACAAGTTTATGTTTCTATTCAGAATAGCTTCTATATTCAAATTAGTTCATAGGAAACACATACTCACACGCAATCGATTAGTCAAATTGTGGTAACTGCAAATGTGAGGATGTCGGGTATTGTAATAACTTTCTTTATAAAAAATTTCAGCAGAACGGTCCAGATTATTACAACTTATTAAAAAAAAGTGAAATTTTCTGATTTAAGACGTTTGTTCAGGACAACGTCTGTCGGGACCACTAGTCTCTCATATATCTCATATAGTCGTTTGAATATACTGTTATTCAATTCCTACTCTTAGCTTACTCTCTCCATATATTTATTTATATATTCATCTTAATCAAAATTAGAATCGTTAATAAAGTACTTTTTATTCATCCTATCAAGTTCAAATAAATTTTTTGAAACTTGTAGGGGATGACTCTTGATGTTAATACAGTTTTTCAATTATTAATTTAATTTAATTAATTACCGGTTTTTGAAGCCAATTTAGATTCGTCTTTATTGATTTAATAATGTAACTGTTAAAACAAAGACAAAAGTAGGCAGCCAAAACCTGTGTTTCAGCCAAGCTAGCCAAACCGGGCGTTACAACAAAGCAGACAAATCATACTCTTTTTTTTAATTCCTACTGTTAGCTCACTCTCTCCCTATATATATATTTATCAATACAGATATATTATTCAAATTTTCAATCGTTCATAAAATACTTTCTATTTATCCATTCAAAGAAGGAATTGACTTTAAAAAAAATTATTTTACTTGTTTTTGGTTAAAGTGTAGAATAGGTGGCCTCTTGGTGAAGTCAATTTTTTGGCAACCAGAATATCGCCAAACTACCCTTTGGAGCAATAGATGTAAAGCGCAGCTTGAGTAATGAATAGCCGAATTCGTTCTGGCATCTTAATAATAATCGCCAAATCCAAGGGGCAGCCTATTCTATTCTCAAACCTTATTTTCTAATTGTTGATATGATGTGAATCCTGATTTTGGTACTTGAAACTGAATCATAATACGGTTTCTAAATTTGATGCGAGACCCTACAGTATAAGAACCAAATATTAAGGTTGAATTCATAGGATTTGAAAATGTAAAATTCATCTAAAACGACTTTTAATTTTGTTTTTGTATAAAAGGCTATAAAATAAAAAATTCCCAGAATCCTGCTACAAATTACTTTAAAAGCATTGACATCAGCTCAATTGAATTTTTACTAAAAATTCTATTTTTGCTGCATTCTCAGATAAGAAAATACCCTATAATGAAATAAACTCCAAAATGTGTTTGTTTTTTCGGTTTCAATTTTAGTAGAGAATTCAAATTTATTATAAATAAACATCTATATTTTTTCATCTTAAATTATTACGTAATAATATCCAAGAACTTAATCCATTAAAAAATGTCTTTAAGATATCCCAATACCCTATTATTGTACATTTTTTTCAAAAATTGACAAATTTTTTGTATGATTTTAATTGATAGACCGTCGTGTGTGTATGAACTTTGTAAAAATATCAAGTTTTTTATTTGCCATTCACTAGAACAAAAACTACAAGTGTTTTAGCAAAGCAGATGCCATTACTTTAAACGAGATGTCAAACTTTAAAATGCGTTTTACTCGAAATGTGTTTTTTTTTTCGAAAGACTCAAACGGGACAGCGATTGCTCAAAAGGTTTTAAGGATAATTAGCTGAAATTTGTTGTGTATGTTCTGTGTAACAGTGGAAGTGTTTTAATCTTCAGATTTATCAATCACCGATTTTTTAAAAAATTTACAGTACCTTTTGTAAATATAATCACTGTTTTTTTAAGCAATTTCATATAATAACTAAGATAAAGTGCTCTAGTTTTTGTTCAAATTAAAATATCTCTTATCCTGTTGGTCATTTCAAAAATGAATACCGAAATAACACATCAAAATTGAAATTTGCTAATAAACTTTTTGTACATGGTAAGCCCCGTTTATGCATTTTTTTTTCTAATTTTTTTCCGTTTTAGGAATAATTTCTTTTTTTTCTTCTTAATTTTCACTTTTTTTTTGTTAAAGTGTACTAAATAAATCTAAACTCAAAGTCAATGGCACAACAGCCCATGAGGGCCAGGGCCTACTGTGCCCATCCCAGTATACGTGACCATTGGACGCTGAGGTGCATGAGCAGATACCTCGATCAGGTGGTCAGTCTGAAGCGAGACTCCCAGAGTTTAAGTCCCCAAGAATGTGTGCTTGGTACTCGTTTATCGACACACTGCAGAAGGGATGAAAGGCTGAGTCGACCTTGCCCTGCTCGGGAATAGAAACTCGGACCTGTGTTGTGGAAGCGCGATGCACTACCACTCGACCACTGATCCTTAATAAATCTAAAAACCACAAAAAAATATCCATATCTATTTTTTTTAAAAAAAAAGTTGTTGCAAGTAGTCGGATACCTTAAATAATTTCATTCACTGAAATTATATAACGCTTTCGAAACCTTTTTTCTCCATAAAAATGAGTGACCGCAGTCAGCTGGGAATATAGTACAACGTGAATGTCTAATTTAATGCTGTACAGTTCTACGCAATGACTTTTTGGCGTTAAAATAACGTATCCCATAGTTTTCTTGGTCTTTATTTGAAAGTGAAATAAAATGAGCTACAAATCCTCATATTCAATTTTTCGCTTACGTATGATATTTCTAAATGGAACGAAGCATTCATGAAAAAAATACATAGTATATTTACAGTTAGTAACACTTTATTTCACACATCAGAGCAAAACAACAAACAAAATATCCACATGAACTCAGATCACCTATATCATTGAACTGTAATACGCCCTTCGTCGATTCGCATCGCCGACTCGAAGAATAGAAGTTGCCCCCTGGCCACACACCCACAACTCTCTCTCTCTCTCTCTCTCAAAAATAACTTTTATTTAAACAATTTCCACGCTCAGTTGATTGAAATTGAAAGTGTCCCCGGGAGGCAAGGGAAATGTTTTTGGATGTTCTCACCCTTTTGGTAGATAGCTTGCTTTCTATTTGGAGGAAGTCTACGGCAGAGGAAAAAAAATTGAATAGGTTGTTGTGGAAGCTTTGAAATGTAGCGCTATGATAACAACGGATCAATGCGATATATACAGAAAACCAATTTCCAGTAATTCCCTCTATTTAGAGAAGATTTTGAATCATTTTTTTAAAAAAAGAATAAGATGAAATACTCTATATTGTGAAAAAAGAATCTCGCCAAACAAAAAGTAAATAAAGTCGGACAAAAACATCAGCTTTAAAAGTTAAAATAGCTCGTAATTAGGACTTAAGTATTGTAATTGGGAGCTTATGTTTTATAACAAATAGTACAAAAAAATTCAACGTTTCTATAAGGAAGTAATATTTTTTTGTCAATGAAATGAAAAGGGACCATTTTTCTAAATAATATGTGATGATAAATAATGTCTGTTATAAAAGAATGAAGTGTATTGGAGAAAACTTAAATTTATGTATATATATCTATATATATATATATATATGTATATATATATATATATTCCCTGGTCAAATCAATAAACTATGGTTTCGGTTGCAAAAACTATGTAGACATTTTTTTTGGTAATTATTGTGTTCCTAACTTGTATTAATAAGTTTCAGAATTTCTTGGCTTTTCTTTATCGCAATATAGGATACCTGAAAGGGATTATTTACTAATATTCTTAGTAATATAAACTTGCATGCAGAAATTTGGACAAATTATAAGCAACTATTTAACAAACACCTCAATTAAATTATTTTGTTCGATCATACCTTAAAAATATTTAAATGCGTTTAATTTCCTGAGAGGGAAAAAAGACCGTTCTAAAGCAAATACAGCTGACCAATTTCTTGCAGATAAATAATCAAACATTTTTTCAGGCAATCATAAGAAAATTGATTTTCTCACATTTGCAATTATTTACGTTTCCCTAAAATTTAAAAAATTTGATCCATGAGGGAATTCATTCTTTATCCTTCGCCTATTCTATAAATAACAGATGTCAATTTTTTACTAACAATAAAACAAACCTTGTTTCTTAATAGAAGTTAGATGAAGGTAATGTTGAATTAAACAGACAAGAAAGAACGAAAAAAAGTATTTTATTTGAAATATATATGTGAGTGCATTTTACATCCTTCAGAGAACAACAAATACGAACTATTCTAAAAATGAGAAAATAAAAGTATTATTTTCAAGTTGAATTACTTAAGATTTGATAGAAATCAGATTCATTAAAATATTACAATTAATAACTTCTAATAGATTTCCAGCTAACAGAAACTGTTATAACTCATTCGTTTTATCCAAAAACTTATCAAAATTCAATAAACAGTTCGTCGCTAAATTTTATATTTTAAATTTGGAGTTTGCTATATTTTCTTATCATTGGCGACCTTTGGTGTATTTTAAACGACCATTAGCGAATTATAAGTTGAAAAATCCTACATAAGAGAGACTAAAATCATCGGTTCAAAAGAAAAAGGTTACCATAACTCATAAAATATTTGGCGATTAATCTCTGGCATGTAGTTAATCTTTGGCGATAAATCGCTGGAATAAGGTTAATACGAAAGTACCCTTAATTTATTTTATAAGAATTTTTATCAAAGTTAAATATGTGCCAAAAATCAATTTATCAGACAGAATGAACAAAAGAAAAAATTCTTTATATCATATATTGTCAAGCAATTAACAATTTAAACAAAAAAAATTTCGATAAAATCTACACGTACATACACGCGCAACTATTTAACAAACTCTTAAATTAAATTATATTCGATTCGTGCCTTAAAAATAATTGAATGCATTTATGTCCCATGAGAAAAAATAAAGATGAAGCGAGAGAATTGAGAAATTCTAAAGTGAATGAAGCGTGGATTTATTGCTTTTAAATCAAAAACAAGTATTTATTTGCCATTTAGAACTTCCCACACACACGCTTGACTTTCCCAATAAAACTGGGGGGAATAGCAGCTCTGAAATGAAAATGGAACGCTGTACATTTCCGAGACGGGATGTTTGAGGCTTAATTTGCTAATTCCTCGGAGATCTGACCGGAGAACGAATTAGTATTTTTCTACTTTAATTTCATAAAAAGTTCAAGTAAAAACAAACAGAGCAGGAACAGCAAGAAATTATATCTTACAGTTTATTGGTGAGCTGTATCGTACATCAAGAAATTTATCACTTTTCTGAATCGGTGTTTGATTGAAATTCAGTTTTTTTTTATCCTTGCCGTTTTGAGAAGGAAAAAAAATCGAACAGCCAGAAAGAAAAATTTAACATGGTACAGAAAGAGGAAAGTCATCGCCATTCAAGTGGTGAATTTCAAACATCCGATATTAAGCATTATTTGAGTAAAATAAAAATGAAAACTTTTATAAATATTGTATTTTTCTGTCAAAATCATGTTACTTAAAACCTGATATATCAAAAACTTATGAATGTATTTTGTATACATATTATTTAAAGTATAATAAAGACAATGAACTAAGTATTTTTAGCTCTAATATTAATTTTTTTAAACAGTTTATTGTTACGAACACCATGCATTTTATAAAATTTTCTATAAGAAAACGTGCAATGAGCCATAACTCTTTGGTAAATTTGAACATATTTTAGATTTTAGTTTTTTGCCGTTATAACTGTGTTACATATGTTGTGCAAAAAAAAATTTTAATATAAGGCTTTAAATTCCATGTAGTGTGTTTTGGAAATTCGGTATAATTTTCATCAAATTTTACCAAAAATACCTCATTTTAATAAATTTAAATTGTCATACAATTTAAGTCATAATTTATGGCATAATTAGTTAGTTAATTAATTGCATAGTTCATTTTATTAAGTCGTAAGCATCAGCAAAATAACATACTATTACTAAATAGAATGGCATTTTAGAAAACTTGTCTGCAAAGGTGGGACGAACCGTAAGTAATCCCATGCAGTGTAATCATTCGGAAAAGACCATCGAAGAAAGTAACGTTGTCCGTTATGAGAGACATGCATATAAAATTGAAATTAGAATGATTCTAGACAAATTTGACAAGATAAATCTTACAGAACTCTAACCCATCAGTGAATTATTTTTTATCGCTAAGAAGTTCAGATATTTATTTTTATTGGTTTGTTTCGTACATTGTATTGTTTGTTTTTACGTAATTATTAACACCGGATCTAACATTCCACAGATTGTCTCACAAAGAAGTATTAAGAATCTAATCTACCGGCCATTTTGAATTCGCGAGCTTAATCTCCCAAGGAAATTCTATTTTCCTCTTCAAAACTGGACACATGCGTCGATATGAATGCAATAAAGTGAATCCATAAGAGAAAAATATGCTGGTTTCGGTGGAATATTATTTTCTACCGATTACAGAAAATATATTTGTGTATTATAATGATTCATTTGCGAACTCTCGTATCTTTTTTGAAATATTTTCAAATACTGGAGGAAAATTAGATTCAAAAGAAACCTTCAGTAACTTTTGTTCCTTCTGAAAATAAAATTTCCATGAGGTTAACCACAATTCATGGATTCAAAATGACGATAGATAGAAACCTTAAGAGAACAGGGACATCATATACTTTGAAAAAATCGATTTTTCAATTTTAGTTCTAAAAAATAGTGCTCATTTCTCTGAATCTAAAAATGTGCAATACGTATATGTTTGTTGATAAATAACCCTAAAATATGAAAAATAAAAATGTAAACAAATGACCTCGCCCTTTTTGACACACCCCTTTGAACTTTAAATATGTAGTTTCCCCTTTGTTTGATCTATATAAACTTTCTATATAGTGAACAAAATATCTTTTAGTATATATATTGTCTAATTTTTAAAAAAATAAATTTATACGTGCAAAAAGAAAATTAAGATTTTCATAATTTTAAGGTTTTATGATTATTTTGAAGAAATTATGCAATTAATTTGTTAAAAAAACTGGTTCATTATGTTTGATATGTTGCTGTATATATATGTGTGTACATTTTTTTGTTTATTCAAAGAATATTTTTGTAAGAAATGATACCTATACATGAAAATATATATTACAAGATCTCGAAAATTATGTTCATGTTAACTAAAACAAAAGGGGAAAAAACATATGAATTTAAAATTACTTTTGTAACTCTAGAATATTATTAAGGATTATTATATTAGTCATATAAAAATAGGCAAGCAAATACTAATCAAGTGTATAGTATGTGAAAATATTGTTTTTTTTTTTAAGTTTTTTCACTTTTTCTCAAAAGCATATTTTTTTGCATTTAGGTACATTTTTTAAAAAAAATATTGCACTATATGATTCCAGATTGTTTAAACTTCTATACAAGATGCCTATGCATATACTGAACCTATTTTTTTTCTATTAAGATAGTACCTAATTTTTAAAAATAGTTTAATGCATAAAAAAGCAGAAAAATTAAAAAAATTCAAATTTCAAAGTTTCATAATTTTTTTAAAGAAACTATACTAGCATTTTACTAAAAAATTGGGTTCACTGTATTTTATGTATTGTTTTATATATGTGTAAAAAATATTTTGCATAAAAAAAGGATACTTTTTTAAAAAATGGTACTTAAACATAAGTATATATTACGAGTTCTCAAAAATTATGTATTACTTAAATTAAGTAGTAAAAAAAAACTTTTGGAGTAAAAAGTTATTTTTGTAGTTCTACAGAATAATTGAATTATCTTTATTAAGAACGTAAAAAATCTAAGCTGTATTGGAAATTGTAAATGATATATGTCTCAAAAAAAGGGTCTTAATTTTGGCATTTTACTCTTTCGAGCATGTCCTGGTTCCCTTAATATGTAACATTACTACAGAAATGATAACATAATCTAAAAAGTAGTCTTAAAGCAGTCTTATAAAAGTAGTCTTCATTCAAACATAGCTGAAACGATAGGGAGAGTAGGGTACTGACTCAAATGCGACTTCGTCGCCTATTTCTATTTGTGATTCAAAATGGCTGGATATCTTAGCAGTATCAACGAGATCTTTGAATCGCGTGTGGAAGTTAAATAAGACTGCTATCTAACTGTGGCTTTGAATGAAATTTTTGTGATGAATAGAACATTGTCATCTTCATTGGTTTTCAGTCCATCATAATTGAAGCAATTTCTTTATTCCTACTCTTAATCTACGGACCTGTATCTAGTTGTCAACTTGTGATTAATTCTTTGAGAGATAGTATTCGCAATGTGTTACCCAGCAGAGGATTCCAAGTCATTGTGAAATCACGGATAATGTGTTTCCCCGTTATCCCACCCTTTGGTAGTCGATTTCCGAAAAAAACGTTCGTAGCAGATCACTACGCAAGAAAAGATACATGCTTGTCAAACTTCAAGTCTGTAGGTCTCAGATTTTTTTTATCTATAACACCCCTGCACCTTCCCTTTTATTCTCCCTTTGGATGTGAATTTTCGCAAAATCCTTTCTTAAATGTTGCCAAATCAAAAGATGCCGCCAAATGCGGTAATCGTTTTGTAAACATGAGGGAACGGTTTTTCCATTGTTGGCTGTTTATCATGTCATTTGAAGACTTCACACTTACACACACAAACTACAACCTAAAAGCAAGTGGGTTTTACAAAAAAAATTCACTAAAAATAAGTTAATTTTTTTTTCTGAAAATTTTTGGAGCGATACGATTAGCGGTGGAGATTTAGAAAAAACTCAAATATAAAAGAATTGAAATTTATATATAACTATTTCTAATGGTTTAACAAAATTAAGGCTGTTATCTGTTGCAGCCATTTTAGAATGCTACATTTACAAGCTACATTTAAATGCAATAGAGTATATATTCGGAAGAGCAAAAAATAAAAATTTCTGTAAAATAATATTTTTTCTGATATTTTTGAATGTTTTTTAGATATATTAAAAATTTAAAAATCCACAGAGGAGAGAATCTTTTTTTAAAAATGACATTAAAAATGTTTTTAGAAAATTATAGAAAAATGTAATTTTTATGGAGGAATATCTGTTATCACATTGTTTTTCATGACCCCTCTGGGTGGCCGTAGTAGCCTAGTAGTCAAGGAAAACGGACTCGTGGCTGGTGTGTCATGAGTTTGAACCTAGTAGCGCTGAAGACCCGCCGTGTAGGGGAGAAATGCACGTTAAATCTATCGACAGCTCAAATATCCTCCCGTTGGTGTCGTAGTTAGGAGAGGAGTTTACCACCTCAGGTGTCGTCTTCGTCACTTGACCATGTGAGTGAGTGAATATTAACTTCGCGCTGTTCAGCTACACGAGGGCTTTTGGCGACGGACCACGTAATTTTGAACCATTATCAAGTGACGTGGACGACACCTGAGCTAGAACACCCTCTCCTAACTACCACACGAACGGGGGGACGTTTTAGCTCTCGACAGATTTAACGTGCATCACTGCCCTACACGGCGGGTCTTTAGTGGTACTGGGCTCGAACTCATGACATGCCTGCCATGATCCGATATCTTAACCACTGGGCTACCGCAGTCCCACTTGACCATGTTTCAAAATTACATGCTCCGTCGCCAAAAGCCCTCATGTAGCTGTATAATGCGCCGTTAATATTCACTCACTCATGATTCCTGTGGTCTAAATACCTAAGCAAACAGGATTTTATAATTTTCATCAAAAAAAAACCTGAAAAAGGTCCATGATATCATGTCCACTCTAATAGTAGAATAACGCGGAGAAATATCTTCATTATTATTTAATCTTTCATTGTATTGAATTTCTAAAATAAATAAAATAGTATAAGCTCGAAGAAAAAGTAGACATAGCTCACGAATTCAAAATGGCTGAATATTTTTTGATGTAAAGTGTTTCGCATGAATCACACAGGAAAAAAGAACATAAATTGCTACAAATTCGAAACATTTTTCAATATAGAGAACGCATCATTGAGTGAATTACTTCCGAAGGATATATTTTCTGATCTCTTAAAATCCATTTAACATATTTTAATTTGTCTAGAAATTACTTTTGATGGGAAAACATAATGGATTAATAAGAATGCGCCATGATTGGTTGCGTGTTGAAACGAATTAAACTTTCATTTTCCTTGTTTAATTTGAGAAAAACTTTAAAATAAAACCACTTTAAAAATTTTGTTATTATTATTATGCAAATTCCTATCGTAAATAGAATGTGAAATTTTGTAAAATCGTCTATTTTCGTTTTAATACTATGCTTAAAGGGAAATTCATAAAATCACCCAAATAACTACTTTTATTTAAACTTTTATCTCACATCCGTATGAATAATTATAATAATTTAAGAATAAATTTTTAAAATACTTAATTTTGTAGCAAATTTAGAATATATGTACTTTGATTTGATATGATTAATTAAATCTATTTTTCAGAATGCAGAACAACGGTGGGGGGGGGAATTTGAAAGACTGAAAAATTGCATTCAAGTAAAAGCTTTTGATATGTTGTCGTGGTTCATTTTAGAATAAACATATGAATTACATGAGTTTATATATATATTTATAACTAACACACCTTGATATTCTACTAATGTATACAAATACAAAAGAAATTTTTTGCTTGGAAAAATGTAAGTGAACAATCTGGAAAATGCTGAAATACTTCAAAATTTTGTTGTGGAAAAAAAATATGATAAATCAAATCATTTTTTAGTACAAATATTTTTCAATTAGTTGTACAACTTAAACACAACAGTGAAAATCACTTAACATGAAATTAAGGGAACTGAAATATTTTTTCGTATTAAAGATATTGTAATATATATATATATGACATGTTTCTAGCCAAAATCAGACTTAATTTTAAAAAAGGAACTTTATTCAATGAATTCTTGACATCATCTGACGCTAAGAGGCAGAGAGAAAAAAGAACGCCAAAGTGAAATCTAAGTGTTTCACCACTTAAACCCAGATGTGAGAAGCACCTCTGATTTTTTTAGTGTACTTGAAAGTTAATGCTGACATATAAGGCTATTAAATGTAATGATCTGGGAAGAGAAATGTTTAGTGGTTAGACCATATGTTTCGGAGAAATAATTGGGGGATTAATTTAATACTTGAAGATGTAATGAAAAATAAAAGTTAAGTGCTATATAGGGAATTTAATTTTAAATCTAATTTAATTATTGTGTATCATTTGATTCACACGAGAACTTAATGAAATTCAACGCAAAATTTTCAAGTTTTTTTGAGAAAGGAAACATTTACTGAACTTTGGGAAATAATCTGATACTTTCATTGTATTGTCTTTTTCAATTCCTACTATTAGCTCACACTCTCTCTATATTATTTATCTTCAAGGAATTTTCAATCGTTAATAAATTACATTTTAAAGTGCTCAGTTGAGCTTAAATCTTATATACATGATTATTTTGGATGACAGTACTCTGTAATTTAATTATAATTAATAAAAATTAATTGATTAAAACTAATTATTTACAGACTTATAAATACAGCCACGTTGGCATCATTTTTGGCGACTTGTGTCAAAACTTGAAAAGTTTTTTTTCTCGCGTTTTAAAGCATTCATTTGAACTGAAATTTTATTTACGCGATTGTTTTGGATGACAATACGATACGTTAATGATAATTAATAAAAATTACCACTTAATGTTGCAATTCTGTCATATGTATATGCATATTTATATTAACTGTAACTATTTAATAAAAAGTAGCTAAAGTAAAATTTTTCTTTGTTGATCTAAGTAGGAATTGACTTAATTTTTTTTTTTTTATATTTCTTGTTTAGCATGAAATTGTCAGCAAAAAAAGCTATTTCGTTAGTCATTTCACCATTGGAATGTGCATCTAGATAACTGCGCATGCTTTTCATTGTGTTCCTCATTTCGGATGGCTTGGAACAGGATCTGCATTAGTCATTTTATTTTCGACATCGAAAACTGTATCAATAATATTTTTTAATCTCTTAAGAACAAAATACCTTTTTCTGCCACAATTGAGGCTGTACGCGCATTATCATCATCTACTGCAAGAATTCTTCCGATAATACAGAAACTTTCTCACAAGTTCACCTCTTAAATGTCGCTTGTGAAGCTGTGTTTTCCGTATTTTGTTCATATCCTGAAGGGAAATATTTTCGTGTTAAGCGATTTTCGTTTCAGGTTAGGAGAAAAAATGTATAAAAGTCCTTAGTAGTTCGTTAGGACCTTTGTATTAATTCGCGTTAACCGATATTTCCTCTTAAGCGTTTTCACATTAAACGTGTTGCACTGTAATTGCAATTAAAGATTATTAAAAGCAATATTGTTATAAATTATTCTAGTGTTTAAGGTGACATGGTACGATTTACGCGAAAATTTTTAATTAAAGGATTTTCAAAATATTTTTGGTTGCCTCCTATGTATTGATGCAAGGCCATTAAATTATAATTTCACTCTTAATAACCCAAGTTCAGATTTGCTTAAGGTATCATAGGCGTTTTCTTTTGGGCGTCTGGACTGTAAACAGTCCTCAATCCCATATCGTGAGTCTATGATGCTGGGCATGGCAAAAGTGGTGTTTTCCATTCTGCTGAGTGGCATGATGGCGATTGGTCGAGCGATGGAATCCGGGAGGCGTGGTTATGCTTCTTCATCTGGGTGGAAAGTTTTTGAGTTTTTTGGCTTGGCTGAGAGCTAAGAGGTTGCTCTCTGATTGATGCTGGGTACAGTGAACATTGACTCCGATTGGCTGCCCCGGGGTCTGAGTTTTAAATTATGGGGAGGAGCACGTCCAGTGGGGAGAGCAGGAGAAAAATATTGACAAAAATAAAGAAAGTGAAATTTTAGTAATTACGGTGTGCAATAAAAATTATTACACGAGAAAATAGAATTACGCGGGATTATAGGAGTCAAGAAGAATTCTTCTTGGTCTCTTTGTTTTGTCATTAGGGGTATATTGTGATAAATTTTGCATATTGATATTATTGGTTGCTTCTAAATCGTTAAAAAAGTTAATTGCAAGATTCTGAATGTGAGATTTGAAACTGTTAATTTTAAGAGCTTTACGTATGTCGTCATTACGCATATATCTTATGGCTTTGACGATCATACGTATTAAAGAATTTTGCAGGGTATCAAGTATATTAATATTTGTTTTAGCGGCATAACCCCAAACTGGACATGCATAAGCTAAGATGGGACGCATAACGGCTGTATAGAGAAGCACTTTGTTTTCTATACTTAAATATGAATTCCGGCCAATTAGGGGGTAAAGTTTAAACATTATTTTCCGGAATTTGTCGCGAACGTAATAAATGTGTTGTTTCCAAGTTAGGTGTGTATCAAAAATAATTCCAAGGTATTTGGCTTCCTGAGACCAGGGGATTTGTTTGTTGTACATGATAATAGGTGGTGGCAGTGACTGTTTTTTCGTGAAAATAATGGCAGTAGATTTTTCAACATTAATACTTATTTTCCATTTGTCGTAGAAACTTAAGGTATCAGACTACCCAAATATCATGATTTTTTTTCAAAAATTGGCAATTTTTTGTGATTTTATTTTATAGGCCATCTTATTAGCTTAATAAAAATACCAAGCTTTTTATTTTCCATTCACTAGAACAAAAACTACAAGTGTTTTAATAAAAAAAAGATGCCTTAACTTTACACAAGATGTCAAACTTTAAAATGCGTTTTACTCGAAATGTGATTTTTTCGAAAAACTCAAACGGGGACAGCGATTGCTCAAAAAGTTTTTAAAATAATTTGCTGAAATTTTGTGTGTATGTTTTGTATAACAGTAGAAGTGTTTTAAGCTTCAGATTTATCAATCACAGTTTTATTTCAAAATTTACAGTCCATTATATGAATATAATCACTGTTTTTTAAGCAATATCATATAGTCACTAAGATAGAGTGCTCTATAGTTTTTGTAAAAATTAAAATATCTATTATCCTGAAGGTCATCAAACATGAATAACAAAGTAACACATTGAAATTGAAAAATTGAGAATTTGTTCTAAACATTTTTGTACAGAGCGGGCCCCGTTTATGTGATGTTTTGTACATTTTCACCAGTGTTTTTCCCTTTTAATAATAGTATTTTTTTCTGTTTTCCTTAAAATATACTAAATAAATCTAAAAATCACAAAAAATCTCCATATCTCCATTTTTTTAAAAAAAAAGTTGTCGCAAGTAGTCGGATATCTTATCGCATCATGGCCAATGTTAAATCAACAAATTTTCACTACAACAATTACTCAAAGATTAGCTGAACATTAATTATTGTTATAATTAAATTTATTATTACATATTTAAAATTTTAGATTTACAAAAAAAAATACAATAAGAGTAAACTTAAGCTTTAAGTGAGAATGAGAGGGGCCTGGCTACCTACCTACACTCATGAAATTTGGTTTACAAGTACTTCTAACTATGTATAATAAAAGTTGGTATGGGTTTCACGATAACATGATTGGTATTTGCACAATACTTCTTTTTATGAATGCTTATATTGAAAATTCCTTAAAAAATGTGTAAATTCTAACTTCAATTATTTTTAAAAAAATAAGTATTGTTTCGATTCAAAAATGCATACTAGCTTTTGTGACATGTACTGTTAGAAATAGGTGAAAAAAATTCAAAGCATTAGGCGCAAAGGAAAATAAAGCCTTAGCATTTTAAATGAATACGAACTAGTTATTTTATCTTTCCGAGATAAGTAAATTTAAAGTTCTAGTGTGTGTCATAGGGATGTGAGTAAAAACGTACATAAAAGCTATCATAATTCTGCGTTTTTTAAGTTAAGATATTTTAAATTTGGAGGGGGGTATATAGAAAAGTATATAAAGAATAATTTAGGCTAGAAAAATTAGATTTGATTTTTTTATCATTTTAATCATACTGTGTCCCCTTAAAAAGTATTTTTTACAAAAATACCTTTATTATTTCAAATAAGAATATAATTTCAAAAATCCAAGATTTGAAAATTTATTTTTATGTAGTTCCTCATTCTTTTCATTAAAAAAATTATCTCGCAATAGGCTTTGGTTTTATATTTACTTAAAAATTGGTTTAACAAATGTTATCGAGCAATAAACAAATCCGATTATTCTCTAATCCAGTGTTTGTATTTATTACATATTTATATTTAAAAACCAAACATTCTTTAAAGATTAATGTATTTTAAAATGTTATCAATTCGTTCTAAAACTGTTTTAATCGTACGATCATATTTTTTATACATATTGGCGTGCATTTCCGTGGAACGGAATATTGATAATTTAACGGCATGTTCTTTAAATTATTACCATTAGAACAGAGGTGTTATTAAGTTTATTTTTATTAATAAATTTTGAAACAAAATTTAATCAAAATAAGTCGACAGTCGAAAAATTAATAAGCATACCATTGATTTAAAAAAATTAATTTCAAATAAAAGTTACTTTTTTAGTACTCTAAGGCATTTTTAACCACCAAGTAGCTATTGTTTTAGCCACAAATAAACCGTACTAAGTCTCTCATTTGATTTGATTTTTAAATAACGTCGCACATAAAAGCACCACAAAAATTATTGACGACGCGCCACGTAGTTTTGACGGTCAAGTGACGAGTACTACTCCTGAGCTGACTCCTCTATTTTTCCAATCTTCCATACAATCCCAATGTACGGACTTTAAGCTATGTGACAGATTTAATGTGCATCTGCCCCTCTATATGCCAATTATTCATGTTGGAGAAAGATAAAACTCCCTCAAAAAATAATTGGTACTTTATAATATAATAAATGAACGTATAAAACTTTTTCTGTATAATTATTACCCAGATTGTGAATATTCTGTTATTTATATGATCCTGGGGGTACCCCCCATAAAATAACTTCATACTTGTTAGTGCAATGTTTTGCAAAACTAAGTGGAATGAAATAGAATGGAAAGAATTGGATTAATAGACGACAGTGCTAAAACTTATTCAATAAAGCCCCTTTTTTTCATTTGTAAAAATAACGGTTATAAGATATCCTTTTCTAAAACCTAAAATCAGCAAGGTAATAGTTTCCTGATAAGAAAACCAAAGCACATGAATGAATAACACAGAAAGATTGCCAAAGAAGAAGGAAATCTTGTCGACAAATCAACAGATTAGGTGTTAAATTCTAAATTTAAACTCCTAAAATTTTTTGGTTGCGAATTTTTGCAGCGTAAACAGAAGTTTTTCACACAGTTATAAATATTTTAATGTCATTCTGAGCAATGTTTTTAAGTTAAAAATATTTCTCAATGTATGCGGCAACATTTTTTGTGGAATTATGTGGGATAATTTTTCTTAAAATGTTTTTACTTTATAGTACACGTAACATGCTCATATATTATTTTATGGTATATTAATCTAAGCTTTTTAAATGTGATTTTTCATGGAAACACACCTTATATAGATTCAAAGGTTAAATGAGACAATAAAGTTTGGTATTAAAGGTATTATTGGTATCCAAGGTAATTCGCTACTACACCGACAAACTTGCAGGGTGTGCAAGGGGTACAGAGACGACTCAGAATCCTATAGGAATGCAAGGTCGCAAATGCCGTAATTGCGTGCTAGGATGCAAAGAAGCACAGAAAAAGAACAGAAATAGCAGCATATTAGTGGAGCAGAAAATATTTTTTCAAAAGTTTTACACAGCAGGTGTTAGAAATTACGACCGGAAATCGTCTGGTAAGCCTGGCAGTGGTAACTGCAGTGAATTCCTTACGTTCTGGAAGATTCCTCTCGGCAGTTTTGCGGTAAAGGGCGCTAAATGAAAGATTTCGTGAGCATCGATCTTGTTGGAAGTCATCTTTTGCGATCCGTTTCCTTAGGTAGTAGGACAGCGTTTCTCAAAATGTGGGGTGTGCACCCCTACGGGGGCCTCATAACTCTACGAAGGGGGCGTGAGCATATTGAAAAGTCAAAAACAAAAGAGTATTTAAGAAAACTATTAATTTATGGAAAGGGAGCAAACAAAATACATTCTGGCATAACAAAAAATAAAATACATATTTGCATTGATACAATACACTTACAAATGTATCAGTACTGCACCATGTATTTTATAATTAATTTAACAATATTAAGTTAAGAACAAGTTTAAAAATTAACAGTGACCCCATGGGTCTGTCATACAAAAAATTAGTAAATACAAAAATTAACACTTATCTTGATAATTTGTACGGTTCATAATTAATCCCTTAACTGCCGGTTAAAAGTTACTCAAATCCTTCCCCAACCCCAATGCCACCGTTTTCAAGGTAGACGCGCGTATGTGATATTTGGGGTGGGGAGAAAAGGAATAAATAAGCAAATCCCATGAAATAAGTAAGTCCTTCGCAAACACCGTCAATGTCCTTTTATTACATTCCAAAGCCCTCGGAATAATTTTATGGATAGCAGTGCGCAGAAATCGTACTTCGGAAAGACGTATATATACGTACGAGGCTATTGTCGTTTTGGTTGAGCGAGACGTTTTATATACTTCGATGGCACTTGAGGTTGAAGTCGTGTTGTAGCTTTAGAGTCAAAGTATAGTGTTATTGAATTCAATACATTATTATTGTATGGAAGGGGGCGTGATGAAAATTATGATTGAATATTGGGTCGCAAACAGTGAAAGTTTAAGAAGCACTGTAGTAGGATGAATTCATATTCAAACGAGGAACTGGTAGTATGGAACTATGTATTATAGTGGGAACGCCACTTGGCCTGACAGATGACCGGACCTATCATACGTGGATTTCTTCTTATGGAGTCACATGAAGAGTTTGGTGTAGACACCCGTTTCTTCAGTTGAAGACTTCATCACTAGAATATCTGCAGCTGCGCCGGAAGATACGTGACATGCCAGGAATTTTCCAGAACGTAAGGAATTCAATGCATTACCACTGCCAGGCCTACTATGCGATTTCTATACGTAATTTTGAACACCTGTTGTGGTACCTTTGAAAAAGATATTTTCTGCTCCTTTTATATGCTTCTATTTCTGTTCTTTCTCTGTGCTTCTTTTCACCCAGTCTGTGTCAGATAGATGACTTCTGGTCGTAATTTCGAACTCTTGGTTTAGTACGACCCTTCAATAAAGTGTTTTGTGCCCTATTAATGAGTTACTGTTCCTGTTCTTTTTTCTCTGCTTCTTTGCACCACTGCTCGCAAATACAGCATTTGCGATTCTGCATTCCTATGATTCCGAGCCGTCTCTGTACCCCCTGCACGCTCTGCAAGTTCGTCGGTCTGGCGGCAGGTTCGATCCTAGCAGGTCTGCACAGCTCACAGGCGGCCAAGGCAAGGGACGACCACGGGCCACCTATAGTTCTAGCAGTCAAACAAAACTTGTGAATTTCTTTAAAAAAAACTTATTATTTAAGTCGAATAATTCTAATGAACTTTAAATATTGGTAAATTGGAATAAGTCTCGATTTCTCGATAGCATAGTTTTAAGAAAAATAGAATATTAGTGCGCAATGAGCTGGTCCATTGTCCATCAATGTCTACTCTTTACACACATCCTTCATTTGATATCAAAATTCGTGGCAAAACCGGTAATACCGCAACAGAAAAGGTTTTCTTTTTTTTCAGTGGAACTGGCGGTGCACTGTGAATCGGTGTTTAACAAAAGCGTCACAAAAATGATTTTTGCTGTTTTGCTGCAAAACTGTTTTAAGAATAGTATTACAATAAAATTTATTTAAGTGCAATATTTCGGCTAAAAATTAACTTAAAATAAACTTTTTTCAAAATGTTCTCCTTTTGTAAAAAATGCTTCTATTATAATAATATTTTGCCTGTATATAGCTCAGACCTCTGTACAGAGGCTCAACTAGAATTTTTGAAATATATAACTTAGACGTTGGTTTATCCATGTCTTACGACAACAGAGGGGAGAAATTTTAAGAAAAAAACGTCGATAATTATTTCAATGGGTTGTAACTCTGAAAATAATGTGAATTTTTCAAAATTCATAGTTGAGCCTCTGTACAGAGGTCTGAGCTATATACAGGTAAAATATTATTATAATAGAAGCCTTTTTTAGGATAAAAGAACATTTTGAAAAAAAGTTATTCTAAGTTAATTCTTGGCCAAAATATTGTATTTTTAAACAACTTTTTTTGTCAATATGTCCTTAAAACAATTTTATACATGTATTCTAATCTAAGTGACACTAAATATCATGAAAACTATCCATTTATGTGCCTTTTTAAAATCATGGTTCCGAACGTAGTCGGAATACCTTAAGAAAATATCTAATATCGTTACTATTACCTAAGACATAGGAGTGTTTAAATTCAATATACATTTTGGGAAATAAAAAGTTTTTAATTTAATAATAGCTTTGAAATTTGGAAAAAAATAGAGGAAAAAGAAGTTATTTTTGTACCTATTTGCATTTATATTAATGCTTTACTTTTTACTCTTATACAAATAGATGAATTTACATCGTCAACGTCAAGTATTAGTCAATATATGAAAAATTATCGGGGGGGGCACACTAGGTCTTCGCATGTGGGTGGCCGATACCCTAGTATCGGTTCTGTCTCTGGTAGAGAATCATTCTATATAATTCCAGGGATGGTTAAAACAGTTTGTAACACTTTGTAATTTTGTAGCATGGGCAAGTGAGGAAGACGGTGCTTCAGTTGGAATCCCACTTCCCAAATATTTTTAGAACATTAGAGCAGCGTTTCTCAAACTGTGGTGCGCGCGAGCATATTGAAAATTCGAAAACAAAAGATAACTTAAGCAAAATTATTAATTTACTGAAAGTAAACAAACTAAAACTTTCTGATATAATAAAAATAAAATACACATTTACACTGATATAATACATTTTTAAATGTATCAGTACTGCATGATATATTTTATAATTAATTTACAAAACTAAGTTAAGCACAATTTTAGTAATAACCAGTGACCCCATGGGTTTGTCATGTACAAAAATTAACTCATATCTTAGTAAGCTGTGCTGTTTGTTATTAATCCCTTAACTGCTGATTAAAAGTAACGCTATTCGCTCCCCAGTGCCAGTGAGAGGGGGGATGAAAAGGAATAAGTAAGGAAATCGTCTGAAATACATAAGTAAATCCTTCGCAAACTGTCAATGTCTTATTGCATTTCAACGCCTTCGGATTAATTTAATGAATAACAGTGCACAGAAAAGATCGTACTTTAGAAAGACGTAGTATACAAGGTGATCAGAATTAAAACACCCCTACTCTGAGCTCTCTATACATCTAACTACTCAGTGTAGAGGCTCCAAAATTGTTGAACATACTCTTCAAGACATGGGGAAACGGATTACGCGAAAAAGAAATAGTTCCAGAAACACCGATAGATGGCGCTGTACACCAGATAATCTGAAAAAAGGATAGAATTACAACAAAAAACAAAACACATGCAATATGTAATTTTCCTTTTCGATTTCTATTGCTGATATGAAAAAAAGAAGATAAAAAAGTGAAGAAACTTAAACTGTCATTGTAATTGAAATTTCGCCCTGTAAGCACAAAAATTTGCATAAACCCTTGGTTTGCAGCTATGTTCTTGGCATAAAAAGGGGATGAAACTGGTAAAATGTCATTCTTATCATTGATGGCTGTTACGCTGCCAGAACGCGCTTTGCTTGTGAATCTGTTTTATGAAAGCAAAGGAAATGCTGCAGCTTCACTTCGGGAGTTTCGTCGACTTAAAAATTTACGCAAAGGACCATTACTTCCACAAGCTCTAAAGAGAATGATCGCTCGATTCGAGAAAACTGGACATCTTGGTGTTCAACCGGGTCGAGGACGCAAATCGACCCGTTCAGATGTCGTAGAAGATGTTGCCACCGCTATTGTGGATCAATCAATGGATAACGTCATAGGCTGTAGTAGTGCCCGTGCAGTATCACGACACTTGGGTGTTCCCTACAGCACAGTGTGGAATGTACTGAGAAAAGTGGTGCATTTTTTCCCGTATAAAATTCGTCACAATCAGCAGTTGATGGCCAACGACAGGGAGAAGCGACTGACCTTTGCATTGACATTCCTGGCTAGAGTTGAAGTGGATGCATCATGGCCGTGGAAAATTCTATGGGGTGACGAAGCGCATTTTCATCTAAGTGGAACAGTCAATACCCATAACTGTCGCATTTGGGACACTGAAAACCCTCGCACCTTCCAAGAGATTCCACTTCACTCACCGAAAGTTACAGTCTGGTGTGGATTCACAGCCACATTCATTCTTGGACCTTTCTTTTTCGAAGAGACTACTCGCAATGGCCCTGTGACCTGCACCGTGATGGCCAGGTGGTACATAAACATGCTTGAAAATTTTGTTGCACCTTAAATGCTACAACCCCAATGTCTTGATTCAATTACCTTCATGCAAGATGGAGCGCCTCCACACATTGGACTCTGTGTGCAGTAGTTTTTTCGGCAACATTTTACTAATGATAGTGATTAGTCTTGCGTTTCCGATAGCATGACCACCTCGTTCTCCAGATCTTAATCCCAGTGACTTTTGGCTGTGGGGATATTTAAAAAATCTTGTTTATCAAGGACGTCTGATAACCTTGGCAGATTTGAAGGACAGTATCACTTTGCATGTGAGAAGCATCTCTGTCAACCAATTACGATCAGCAGTTGAACAAACTCTCCACAGACTGCAGATTTTACATCTTGAAGAAGGGAACCATATTGAGCAGCATTCCCTGCATCGATAAGATATGAATGTTTGGTGCGATCGAATAAAATGTGTATTTTGTGTCTTTTTAGTATATTCTCTGTTACACAGCGCCATCTATCGGTGTTTCTGGAAATAATTTTTTTTTTCGCTAAATCCTTTTCCCCATGTCTTGAATAGTATGTTCAACAATTTTGGAGCCTCTAAACTGCGTAGTTCGATGTATAGAGAGCTCAGAGTACGGGTGTTTTGATTCTGATCACCTTGTATATATACGTCCGGGGTAATAAATGCTTTGGTTGAGTGAGATCTGTGGCGTAACGTACACCCCCGCATTGCGGGGGGAGCCAGGGCTCTAGAGGGCCCATAGCCTGACTATTGCCAAGTACCTACCCTTTGTAAAATCCAACTTGGGGGGCCCAAACCCTGACTTTGCAGGGGGGGTCCAAGTTTTCTCCGTTACGCCACTGAGTGAGATGTTTATATACGCCAATGGCACTTAAGAGTTTAAAGTATCGTAGCCTTAGCGTCAAAGTATAGTACTATTGAATTCAATGCATTGTTATTGCATAGAGGGGGAGCGATGAAAATTATGAAGGAATATTGAGTCGCAAATATTAAAAGTTTGAGAAGCACTGCATTAAAGTGAGGACTTTTAGCATCGAATTAATGTGTATCGACCCTCTACAAGGCTAGTCTTCCCTTGTCACACCAGAACTGGATAAGAATATTGCTAGTCATGAATTTACGACCATGATATCTTGGTCGTATATTCATGACTAGCAATATATCTCTTGGATTCAGCGTCCTCATTGCTTTCTAAATCTCCTCTCTAAAACTAATGCAATCTTAATCGAGCATTCTAAAAAAAATATCAACACTGGGTTCAAATGCAAGCACCTCGAATACGGAAGAATTCGAAATGTGTGCATGAGTAGTTTCTATTTTTCGAATCTTTTCTCAAGAGATTAGCGACAGAGATTGGTCACAGATGAGTACCTGCTTTCGCCAATTTATAGTAACAGATGAGACTGGAAGGCAATAGACATGTTTTCTGCGAGGCAACGAATATTCAATTTGTAACCTTTTGTTTATTTCTATATAGTGAGAGGAAAACATCCACCAATTGAAAATAATTTAATTCGACGAATTTTGTAAATGACAGGACTCTGTTTGGTTGATTAATTGTCATTCTCCAGCTAAAGAGTGGGTTTTCAGTAATCTAATGGGATTAACAGTTGAAAGGAAAAAGCCCTCAAGAAATGCCTCCCTGACAATAATTGCAGATTGTTTCTAGCCGATTATTTTATGAAAAAAATTTTGTGGCTTAAGATCCCCTAACTGTGTTTCAAAATAATCTTTCGACAAAACGGCTACAGTTGAGTCTCGTTTTTTAAGCCTTTCTATGATCCTTAAAAAATTCTGAATTATGAGTAACAAAATAATTATTAGTGAATTAATTCAATTATATTTAAAAAGTTTATTTAAATTGTTATCAATTGTTTCTTTCATTTACATCAGGGGTGTCCAATACGCGGCCCGCCAGTACGTTAGTTGCGGCCCGCCAACTTTTTTTTTAAAAAAAATTTTAAACATCAGGTTTTTAAAGTTTTTCCATTTTGAAATTTATTTGAGGGGAAATTTATAGATATATATATAAATCTACAATGTATTTGCCTGTTACTTGTTCTTGTTTTAAAATAAATCCTTTTTGATAATAGAAATGTCTTTTGGATTAAAATAGATTTATATTTTATCAAACATTTACATTTAGTTTTACTATAATAAATTACTTTTTTAATGAATTCCCCGAATTGTACTATGCATATCATATGTTCTATGGATGGTAAATGATTCTCTGTATGTGCGGCTTTCGTTTCTCCTCATTTTCTGTTTGGAGTGCCCAAAACGCAAGAGGCAGTCAGAGATGTTTTTTAAAGTTTAAAAAAGTATTCTGGTTGGTTAAAATAAAGGGCAATGTATACTTAATCGTTTGCGAATGATAGCAAAATCACATTTCAACAATGAGTAATGAAAGATCAATTCAAAAGAAACACCGTAATTTTCAAGAAAATGGCAACTGTAATATTTTAAACATTATTTTATCATTGCATTATTATATTATCTATGTCTGTATATATGAAAAATAATGAAAACAATAATAATAATTCATTCTGTTTTTAAATTTTCACTCCAATAAATGTTTTTTTTTTTCTAAATCTGATATAAAGGTACATATTTTTATGTGCGGTCCGCGAGTTTATAATGTTTTTCCGAAGTGGCCCATAAATCCATTTGGGTTGGATACCCCTGATTTACATAATTAGCATATTTACATAGATATACTTCAATATTATTAACTTCTGAAATTGCAGACTTTTTAACTCAGTTCTCCGTTTCGCATAGAATAAAATTGTATGGTACATAATTTTTTTTAGGAATCCAATGAATTTGTTGCTGGGATTATCAGTTTTTGTATAATTCCCAAAAGACGCACCTAAGTAAAAACTTATAACCTAGCCCCCTATCAGTGATAAACAGCTTTGCTGTTGGCAAGTGTCAGCCGTCGTTACAAACTTGCCTCGGAGCTTCCCCGACCACGCATAAGACTGAACACATTTATTAGTTGTTTTTTTTTTTTTTGCAAACTTACAGTGGTACCAGCATATACGTTGATCGCGATGTTTATACAAGATCTTCGTCTATCTTTACTCATAGATTGGGTTCGAGAGCCATAGCGCCAACAGATTAATCTACCAACCTGTTACGTTAGCTTCTCCCCCTATTCACGAAGGGGCACCGTAGTTCGAATTACTTACATAGAAAAGTCATTGATTTTCTCAACCATTATGGCTAAGTTTCTAAGAGAATCGCCGCCAAACACTGAGAATCTGTTGATAATTAATAAGTCAACATTATAACAAAGATTACGAAGCATATCATCGCCCATTTTACCATCGGTTAAATTCTGCATCTCAATAAAAAGCTGTGACGGTTTCCTATCTCCTTAGCGAAGATCTTGCAAAGGCAATTTTAATCTGGCAGTCTCAGATTGTGAGAACTGTTCTAAAATCCGTTTCTTAAAATATTCGTATGCATCAGTCTCCGGGGCCTTATGAACGATATTTCTAACTCACGACAATACTTAAGCATCGACAACTGCAACAACAGAATGAAATTTTGTTTTATCCGAGGTGATACCAGACACAGTGAACTGGGATTCAACCCGTATAAACCCGAGATTCGGATCGGTCTCCCAAAATGGCGGTGGTTTGAATGCAATCCGTCCGACCTCCTGTGTCCATCTTGGTTTCAAGAGATATTTTAGGTCGGATTGGGTTGAGTACTGGAGTTGTAATTGAAGATCCGACAAAGGTCCTGAATTCAGAGCGGGGCAGAGATCAGGGTGCCTAAAGTGGGTTCGAGGGGTTCCTGAAAATGTGCTCCAAAAAAGGATGGGTCACCAGTTTGAATGATGATATATTCTCCAATATGAAGTTATGTTCTGAAGTTGAAAACACTGGTAACAATTAACTAATTGCTTATATTTAGAAAAATGAAGATTAAATACCAGTAAATTAAATTAATCTTTCCACCAATTAACAAGTCAATATTCTCTTTTTCCGCAGTTTTCTAATTTCCCCGGAGCCCTAGGCACTTCAAATTGTTACCCTCCTTCTTCACCTTGCCAGTTTTGGTTTTGGAAGGATTTTCCAATAACTCTTACTTTTTTCACTTCCTTTGTTTTTGTCCTTTGGAGAGCCGTGTCCTGGACTGACAACCGGCAGCCGTAAGGAAAGAATAATGGCATGATTTGGCTATTATCCTTTTTCTACAGTAGATCTCATTTGAATATTTACTTTCTTCAAAGGCAGAAATGTTCTTTCCTGATTCGCTAAGCGGTAGTACGTTGGCTGTAATTTAATTTTTTTTTTCTTTTTTCATTCTCCAATTCTTTTGCTCTCTCAAATCTTTTGAGCCCTATGCACGTGCCTAAGCGGAAAAGCGGTCCTGTAATCTAATTCATTTCGCGTAGTGTTATTTCTTCTGCGTCCTGACGCGGTATTTGTATTTGGTAGATTTTCAATATTTTGGAAACACGCAATTTCGCGCGTAATGAAATGTCTCGCTCTTTGCTCCGCAAACATAACAAACTCTTTCAGATTTTTTTGACTTGATTAATAGTTATAAAATGATTTTTTTCCCCTTATGAGACTGTATTTTTTGTGAATTATTCATTTTAATATTAGATGCTTCACTTTTTGTGTTGTCTGTTCACAAATTTACCTCAACTAAAGACTTTTCTCTCGAAGAATAAAGGGCTGCGCGGTAGCCCACTGGTCGAAGTTTCGGATCATGGCAGGCATGTCACGGGTTCGAGCCCAGTACCACTAAAGACCCGCCGTGTTGGGCAGCGATGTCCATTAAAACTGTCGAGAGCTGAAACGTCCTCCCGTTGGTGTGGTGTGATGTGGTAGTTAGAAGGGGTGCCAGCTCAGGTGTCGTCCATGTCACTTGACCATGGTTCAAAATTACGTGGTCCGTCGCCAAAAGCCCTCGTGTAGCTGAACAGTGCGACGTTTATATTCACTTACTCGAAGAATAAAATAAATCGCATGCTCTCGCAAATTCATTAGGTCAGAGGTTCTCAAACTGTAGGGTGCGATAAACGTACGTGGGCATATCAAGAACAAAAGATTCAAAATAATTATCAATTCACTGAAGGGAACCAAAACACATTCAGATATATTAAAAAAGAAATACACATTCACACTGAGATAATATACAATACTTATAAATGTATCAGTACTACACAAAGTATTTGATAATTAATTTATCAATATTCAATAAAAAACAAGTTAAGTAATTACTAGTGACTCCCCTGGGCTTGCCATACATAAAATTATGTACAAAACTTTATCTTGATAATTAGTACGGTTGAAAATTAAAGTCGTATTGTATTGTAGCTATACCATCAAATTACATTATTATTGCATTCAATACATTGTTACTGTAAGAAGGGAGCGCAATAAAAATTATGACTGCAAATTGGGTTGCAAATATTAAGTTTCAGGAGCACTGCATAAGGTTTAAACCAAATTTGAACTTCACGAATACCGATATGTTCCTCCGTTTTGGAATCTAGTGTTTCATATAATTTATCAGTAACCATAAGATCACAATAATTTTGAAATTGTCAACTTTTCTTAGCAGGTAATAATAATCAAAAGTCGCACTTATACGCGCAGCTCAATTGAACATGTAATTCATCAGGGGAAAAAAATCGCAACGCATTTTAAAAATTATCCAAACATTCACGCGTTGTCCGTTGAAACTCTTTTAAAATAAATGCTTTTAATTTTTCATAATCAGCTATTTCTTGCTCGTTAGGGTAAGCTAAAATATTATTCCTTTTTTCTCTTAACAGCTTAATTATATACCTCATGTAAACTCAATTGGTATATTTTTAGAATTGATATCTTTTACAAGTGATTGAAAAAACAAATGCAGAGCTTCTGGTCTCTGAGGGATAAGAATCGTTAATGTTTTAAAGCTTTTGATCAAATTTTTTCAAGCTGGGTGGTGCTTATTCAGAATACGTCAACACTGTAAGATTTGAGATTTCATCAGAAGCTTGTTATTTAAGTCTCTGGAGCTTGATCTCCTTCTCGAGTTGAACTGATTTGATTCTTTTCCAGTTACAAATAAGATTGCTCAGCAACAGGTTTCATTTTCTGATCCTCAGCGATCAATTTAATTAACTTCGTAAAAATTCAGAGTCTATTTTATAAATATCAACACTTTCAATTAATGTTTTTGATTCTATTACTTTCTCTCTCTCGTTTCGGCTGGTACTATTAGACCTAATTCTTCAGAGATTAATTTTGCTTCTTGTGTTGTTTATAATGCCACCTGTCTGACGTAGTCAGATCGAGGCCCACGAAATTTATCGTGGTAAGGGGCTAGAAGTACGCCTGTCGTTGCCCTTGAGCACCATACAGGTGACGGCACGAATTAGCTCGGTGAAATACCCCAAAGGGACGATAGATGGCGACACCACCTATCTCCAAAATTTAGGCATGAAACTGAAGGGGAATCTCCAGTCCCCTACACTCGTGATTCAGCCCATAAGACTTCGGACCCACTGATTTAACGAGCACGTACTCCGTGTGTACTTGGTGGCATCGGGCATCGAACCCATGCCTTCCGGTCTGGAGTCCGATGCTCTAACCACTAGGCTACCCACGGCCCTTTTTTGCTTCATTATATTGTTTAATAGACTCGTGATTGGAAATGTGTAATAAACACAAGTTTTTTTACTTTACCTTTGTATTCTTTCTTCAGAAGTGTTTCGGTTAGATTTTCTTAGGATGATGATCCACAGGTGATTCATACAGGGTGGAGCCCCTAAAATTTACTGTAAGGGTTATTCTAAGATAAAAGATCTTGACATATAGGCCTAAAGGGATAACTCCACAGTTCCGATAAAACGGTTTTAGTTAACACAAAAAAGAAAAAAACTAGCTCCTTCTCGCACTAGCAGAAATCAAAACCATTTTTGGAGTTACTCCACCGTAGAGACTGGGAAAATAATCCGCTCCCATAATACACTCATGTCCATAAATTAAGGATAATTCAGAATCACACAGAAATTGATCTGTAAAATAAAAATTTCACCTGTAGAATAATCACACACATCTTGAAGAAGAATATGCAAATTACAGGAAACCACCAGATGGTGCGGATAGTACATCACAATGACGAGAGTGAAAGAGAGGGGCATATAAAGAATGGTGGCAAAGAAGCAAAATTGTTCACAAACGCTTTAAAAGCCTTTCAGTGCAATAACCACATAGTTATGGCACAAAGGAAGCATTTGAATGATTTTTTACGTGGTTGAATTATTGGACGACTGGAATGTGCACATACCCAGCTGGAAGTATCCGAGGAACTTGGAATCGCAAAGAGTGTCATCTCCAGGCTTTGGCAACGATTCCAAGATGATGGTAATGGGAGAAGATGTTTACAGCACAGGTCGCCCCCGAGTTACAACGCCAATTGAGGACCGGTATTTGGCAGTTACTGCCAAAACAAACAGACGGAGCGCAGCATCAAACCTTTCTCGTCAGCTCTCTTCAGTTACCAGTACGACAGTTTCAAGGCAGACCGTGTACAGACGCTTAGGGCACATTGGTCTATATGCTCGTAGGCCTGTCGGATGTGTTCCACTTACCACAACTCACTGTCGCCTGCAATTAACCTGGAATAGAGAGCATGCATTGTGGACACCACAACAGTGGTCTTGTGTGATGTTTTCTCTCCGACGAGTCCAGGTTTAGTTTGCAGGCTGATTCTCGCCGGACTTTAATATGGAGAGCGCCAGGTACCCGTTACCAACAAGAGAACACCATTGAACGACATCGTTACGGCGGGGCAGGATGGCTCGTTTGGGGAGGAATTATTCTTGGTTCCAGAATTGACCTGCATGTTCAGTTTAACGATGACAGGCCACATTTATCGGGATGTCATTCTGGAACAACATGTACGTTTGTTTCGAGGCGCCATGGGTGCTGAATTTCTGTTTATGAATGACAACGCCCGTCCTCACCGTGCAAACATTGTAGACGAATGCCTTCAATCAGAGGATATCACTCGTATGGATTGGCCAGCATACTCACCGGATTTGAATCCAATAGTGCATGTGTGGGATATGCTTGGCCGACGAATTGCAGCCATTCAACCCCCTCCCACCTGTCTACCGGAACTTCGGTGGGCATTGCTTGATGAGTGGTGTAATATTCCCCAAGATCAGATTGATAATTTGATACGCAGCTTGCCTAGGCATTGTAAGGCGTGTATTGCATCGTCCGGGAGACATACTCTGTATTAACCATCATACTAACCATGGTTATACTGTTTTTTGTAAATAGGTTATTTTTTGAAATTTGCTCCAGGGAGTAAAATTCGCAATTTTTATTAATTATATCGAACATATAGCATCTTTTTTGCTCTTTACCTTTTGTTTAATAAATAGACTTTACAAATAAGTTAAATTTGTTTTGCTTCTGTCTCTTTCTTTGCCTGAACTTCATTATCCTTAATTTATAGACTTGAGTGTATATATTTCTTTGGCATTGTAGGTTATACAACTTTTTCACTTGGTATCTTGTTTTATTTTACTATATATATAGTCCATTTTAGTCTGAAGGCTCTTTCGGTATTTTCAATTTTAATAGCTCTACACCTGTCTTTCTAGTACTATTTTTATACAATTTTTGTACAATATTCTTTTGCACCACTTATTTTCCTAATAAGTTTCTAAAAATCCAATTTCATTATTTCTTAGCCTTGTAGAAAGTACAATTTTGTCTCTTATTATTGTTTTTTACTATATATATATATTCATAGTTTTCTAGATTTTCTTTGAGTGCACTATACCATGAACAACGTTTAGTCATACTGTTCTCTGAAGATTTGCTTCCAACAAAAATCGTTTCTGGAGGTTCAATAATACTAAAATAGCTAATATTGTTTTTTAATTCCTAAAGATAAAATATCTGCTTAATACTATTATTTAACATTTCTAAAAGACTGGGTATAATTTTCTCCAATTTTAAATGATACTTACGAATTATACCATCGACCAATTTTGCCAAATGCTGTTATCCTTATTATTAACTGTGTTTGAAAGTGCATGGGAATGATTCCCACTATTGGCTGTATATTGAGACATTTGACAACGTCTTTTGATTCGACGATGTCTTGTCAACGGAATAATACGTAAGTGCTTTTAGCAATACATTTTAATTGCTGTCCGTTGTATTTCAAGTAAATGAACATACTCATATGAATGCAATAGAAAACATTGAAATAAGCGCCTAAATCGAAATTAAAATAAGCACTTTGAACAATAAGTGTCAATTCAAACTTACTGTTTAAATTTTATATAATTGGCTTTTTTTCTTCATATCAGAATAATATACAAGTATACAATACATTTCCGATAACTTCGGTGATTTCCCACTTTATATATTACTTCACTCCCTTCCCTTTTAACAAGAATTTAAACTTGATGCATTTCCCAGTGACATTCAATTACCAAATGAAGCAATGAATTTCGAATTTTGAAATGTGTTTATATTTCAATTAAAATGAGATATACAACCTTTGACAATAAAGGTCGGTGAATGAAGTCAGAGCGGCAAAACAAAATGCTACACATGCGTAGCGGCAGGTGTTGACCATCTGCCCCCACCATAGTTCTGTTGAGCATCGCAATGTGTTCCGTACAAGACTTGTTTTACAAAGTGCTTGCTTATTGCATTGGTTCTTAACTGAGAACAAAAGATCAATTTACAGTTTTAATTTAAGCTTGACAAGACAATGACAGAAACTTATTCGATGCTGGTACGTGTTTAAGAAGATCAAGCACTGTGCATGAATTGTGTGTACGAGTGGTTCACTCCTTTTCGAAAAGGCCCGGCAAAGTGTTTCTGACAACCCTCGTAGTAAGAGACAGGCAACCTCCATCAGTGACGAAAACATTGAGAAGCATCGTCGATTAACTATGCACATGATAGCTGACCGATGAATGCTGCAAGGGGCATTGAAATTTTGACCTGTTTCATGAAACATCTACACAGGAGAAGGTTCATGACAATGCTCGCCCTCACACAGCTAATATCATCCAACAGTTCCTGTCAAAAAAGAGGGTGGTGTAAATTGATCCTCCAACATTCTTGCCAGATCTCAATCCTCCAGACTTCCTTTGAAAGGAGAGAGATTTGACGATATTTCTGACATTAAAAGCGTGACGAGGCTTTCAAACTCTATCTCAAAAGAAGACTTCTTGTAAAATTACATGTATGGGAGGTGACTATTTCGAAAGACAGTAAGGTAACTTTTGTTAATATTTCAGGACTATTCACCAAACTATACTGAAATTTAATTTACACACATAAACATGTGAAAATTACATTCCTTTTAACTTTTTTGCATCTTACTTTAAAATACATCTCTTCAGGGACACGCATCCCAATTTGGAAATATTACCACTATGTGTTAATTCTTTTTTCAAAATAAATGAAATCATGGTATGTATCACAATGTAGGCAAATATGATAAACAGTAATGTTCATCCGGGACACATATGTAGAATGCATTATCTGTGGTACATAGTTAGCACACATATATATTTTTTACCTTTCAGGAAAGTAGTGTTTTTGTCTTATGCATATGTCTTGTTTATTGAAAAAATGTAGAAATCATAAAAGAAAACAAGTAAAATAACAAATACACAATCCATCAAAAGGTTTTCACAAAATTGTCTTCACTACAAAAGCATAAATTTTACATATTTAAGTACAATATATATATATATATATATACATATAGGATAATAGATACAAATCAAGAGAATACATCATATACATGATAAAGCTTAACTAGTAATTTTTCATTTGATTCTGTCGCATTTGACAGAAATACATCAAAGAAGTTTTCAAATAATTAAAGATAAAAACGTTTTTATCAAATTGTTGGGTGAATATTTGCAGGGTAGATATAATAAAGCAGTACTTTTAAAAATACACTATCACAGCAAATGGTGGAGATTAAATCAATAGTTCATATAAATTAATACATATAGCTGCTTATAACAATATAAATTATTAAGAAAAGCAGTAATTTTAATGAATCACAAATTTATTTTGCTTCCTATATACATACAAATGATTTTACAAATTAAGGTCAAACATATAAACAGCTTTATAGCAACATTTAAGTAATTGATCATTCATATTGTATTCACTGATTGTTCCACCAGCTGCCCACAGTATAAATATTCCTTTGGCATTGAGTAGACGGAGGAAAAGATTAACACAGTTTTAAATTCCAACCACAAGGCACTGGGAAAACAAAAACTAAGACTCCTAAATAAACAACAAATTTAATGTCAGTAACATTTTACAAAACAAATGTTAAACTGGCAATATTAATTATTCAAAGCATTGAGGAAAACAAAGCAAAATTAATTTAGACACGTTATTGCAGGGCAAAAACAAATTATAACAATAACAATATTTAAAATTAAATTTATTCAACATAGAAAAAGTCAGCAGTTTCTGGAATGTTAACTTCCCAAGAAAAAACTTTTATACGGGATTGAATAACACAGAATTCATATAAAACTACCATTTCTTTTTAAAATAAATTTAAAAAATCTACTTCTGAAGATTAGGACAGTTAACTGTACAACCCTAATTGCATTTAAATAAAATAATTTATCCTTGAAATTTCATTAGTGTTGGTTTACCTTTATATGCGTGAAATAAAATATTGGATGCTTAAAAGAAAAATTAAGAATTGTACATTACAAAGAACCTGAACAAGATTAAGTATAGCTAAAATAAATACAATTAAAAAAGAACACAGCCAAAAAAATCATTGTTTTTTTAATTCTTGCAATAAAAATTTCCTATAATATTATCAGAAAATTTTTTAAGTAAAATGTAAAGTTTAATATTTTGTCTTGGTATAATGGACATTATGCCTATCATTTTCATTGACAAATTATACACATCCTGGTTACATAAAGTAATTTGGGTAGTATTTAAATTATTTATAGCATTAATTTATTTAGTTATATAGTTCTAAAGCTGCTTTGTAGTAAAACAAGTTTCTCCAAAATATGTAATAAGAAACTATAAAAGGAAAATAAGTTTTTAAGATCTAAAAGTTTAAATTACCATATAAAACAAACCATAAAAATTTAAACATCACAACAAGATCAAAATTTTTACAGATATTTATGATAAAATCTAATAATAAATACACTGTTAAAACAATTAAAGGATATTGTAAATCTTATATAAAAAAATGGTGTACATAAAGTTCTTTTTACAGAAAATAAAAGATATCACAAATGATAATTTTTATCATTTTTAGACATCAAAAATTACGCTTTAGCAACAGTGAATGAAATTTGGATTTAAAATCAATGAACAATCCAGCAGAAAAGAATGTTTAACATTCAGTAAGTGCATTGTTTTGATGAGTGTGATGTCTCAACAAAGTCAATCAACTGAATCAGAAGCTTGGAGAGTTTTTAGTTGGTTATAGGGGGCCAAAGCAGCAGAGCCCCTGGATTTTCAGAAAGTGTGATTTTCAGGATCTGGAAACGGCTTTTTGTAGAGTGGAAATGTAGGCCAAAGAACAGGTAAAGGTCATAGACATGCAACAACATTCATGGAAGATTGATATTTAACACTAACTTCTAGGAGTCACCGAAATATGAATGCCACTTTTCACCTTTGCTCAACTACTGGCACAAACAGTCCAAGACTGGCTCCCCACAGTAGGTCCCTATGCTCGCTGACCAATGTTATGTGTTACATTAACAGAAAGATACTGTAACGCCCGCAGGGAGTAGACAACAGTGCATGTAAATTGGAGGAGAAATGAATGGCACAATATTCTTTTCTCTGAGGAGTTCCATTTTTCTAATAATCCTAATAGACACATATTCATCTGGAGGGAACATGTCTTAAGGAAAAAATCCTGTGTTCATGCTTGGAAGTGTCAGATTTGACAGTGGGGAAGTCATGGCCTATGTTGTCCTCTTCATTGATTGGAGCATTGATCGCCACATCATTCGAATTGGAGTGCTGACTGATCGCCAATATAAGGATGAGATCCATTGTAGTCCTTATGCTGCGGCAATTGGAGACAATGCCATGTGGTTGGAGGACAATTGCAAGCCACATCTTGCTAATTTGGTGAATAGTTTTCTTTTCAAGGAAGAAATCACATAAATGAAATAATGGCCAGCGTGTTCTCCGGACATGAACCCAATAGAGTATGTTTTGGACATTCTAAAAATAAGAGTTGATGCCCACCTACGACTCCTACAAACTCTCTTAGAACTGGTACAGAGTATACAGCTCCTCATTAATAGACTCATGGACGTTCCTGGCCATCCAGGGAAACCATACTGCCTACTAAAAATGATTCTTTCAAGTAAACAAACTTTTGGTTTGTTTTTCTCATAGGCACAAATTGTGTTGTTTTTTTTTGCTAAACATGTATCAGTTTTTTCTCATAGCCTACCACAACTGTTGATCATCCAAATAATTCCCCAGCCGTAAGATTCACTTACAACCTCAATATTCTTTAACTGTTTTGGGCAGTGTATATATTTATAAATTGAGAAATTATGTGATTATGTTAAATTGCAAGTATATTAAAGAATATATTGTTACAAGAATATACAATAAAATCATAATTATAAATAAGAGGTAAAACATAATTATAATCATATTTTAATACATATTTACATCAAATAAAACTATTGATATGTTAAATTTAATTCTCTAGTCTCATAAAAGCAGTGATTACAAACTATCATATTATTCTGATTCTTTCAAATTAAATGAAACACCTATATTAGAAGTCAATATGATAAGTAATTGAATAAAATTATGAAGAGAGTAAAAAAAGTAATAAACATAAAAATACAACAGTTTTTCACTTTTTCTTCAACTTTTTAAAGAAAATATTCAGCTGTTTAACTTAAGCATCTCAAGAGTAGAAAAATTATATGCAGGGCTAGCATTAATAATTCATTCATTTTGAAAAGGCTATATTTTCAAAAGTATTACACAAACTAACCAAGTTTGTATTGTTTATTAGCCCATTGCAGTCCGTGACTACCTAAATGATGAGCTTCTGCATTGCTGAATTTAATGTATTAGAATAACTTAGCTTTGTTTCCATGGCCTCCCAAATCTCTGATTTAGTGCCCTGCAAACTTCTTCCTATGGGAGTATGTTAAGGACCTTATTTACACACACCCACAAACATAATCTTTAGTTGAGCTCAAATAACACATCAGTGCTTCAATGCAGACAATTGATAGGACTATGTTATAAAATGCATGGGATGAGCTCGATTATCATCTGGACGTGTCACATCCCCAAAGAGGAACATGTTGAATATTTGTAAACTTGGTGTTTGTGGTTCTTTTCATATACCTTCCAGGTGTACATGTGTAACACTTTTGAAAATAGAGCCTTTTAAAAGTGAATTAATCATTTATGAAAACCCTGTATATTCTTGCTCTTTCTTCAAATTTTCTAAGCCTTCATGAAGAGAACATTATTTAACAAAAGTTCATTTATAAACACAAAAACCAAAACTTCAGCATTAAGCGAATGACCAAGAAAAATAAATCTAACAAATATTTCACAATTTAATGCAAAATTGATTCTTAACACTGTTAGTTATCTTTGCAAAGTGCTGATATATATATGATTTAAATACATTTTATTATTTTTATATTTTCAGATATATGGTACAAGTAAAATTAATAATTACTGCTTGTAACACATGGTTTAATTTTAAGACCAGAATGTAGATGGCGGTACTTGTAACAGAAGTGTTACCAAGCAAAGCACTGTATTACCGCCAGAGAGTTGGGAACTGAATGAGTAAACGATACTCGTTTCGCTGTCCAATCCTGGACTATGTAATATATTTAATTTCCCCTTATTTCCTCTAAATGTTTAACCTGTATTGTGTTTAAATGTTTGTCCATTGTAACTGTTATTTTATGTCATTAAAATATTTTAATTACCCCGAGATTCTGTCAAATACTTTGGTTTACCCAGAAATGACGTAAAAGAACTGTTACATGCTTAAATAAACACTTACAGAGCATTGTATTATGTTTTCAATTTAGCCAATTGTCTTTCCAACTCATCATCAGTAGCAACTCTACTTGATTCTCCAACTTCATCTCTATTAACCAATGGAGCTTTTGACATCTGAAAATTGAAACAAAATTTAAATATCAATAACCTAAGTACTTAAGTGAAATATATTTATAAATATCACAATACATAAAGTGATGTGTGTATATAGAAAATGACATTCATATATACAAATACACACTAAAAACAATAAAAAATATTTTAGTGTATGGATATTAAAATTAAATTCAATAAAAGGTGATTCAATAAAAGTTCAATACAGAATCTTGTGTGCATGCATGCTTCCCTTTTTATAATTATTTTCTACAAAGGATAACAAATTTTTAAAAAATCACATCTAGCTAGGAATTTGTTTAAAATTAGATCTTTAAAAAAAATTGAGCAAAATACTTAGATAAAATTTTAATTAAATAAGTAAAGCTTCTCTTTTAGAAAAATAATTGCTTTAAAATTCAAAAAATCCTTCAGTATTACAATTCAAGCAAAGTCAGTAGTAATAAGAGGTATTAATGCCTTCAACTTCAGTAAACATTTTTCTGTTCTTTCCATTATTTCAAAACAAACACATAAATGAAAACAGAGTATTTGAACTTATTTCCAAGAATTTTAATTTTCCTCTATATAGGAAATACATGTTCATGTTTTCAAAATAGAACTTTCTCACTACAAATTATAATATTTCAAATACAAAAGTATTTAAATTTAATTGTAACTCTAATTTAATTCATAACTACAAAATTATTTCCCTTTGTAGACTCAATATTATAAACAGGAAAAACTAAAAGCATGTATTACTGATATACAACAGTAGATAAATACAATTAGAATTAAACGTGATATATTGAACTAGGCTTAAAAAGAATGGAAAAACAAATAGTATTATAACACCAAATTTGATGAGATTTTAAATTTATAAATATCCAGACTGGTTTGTTTTTTTTTTTATCTCAGTGCTTGTTCTATTGTGCTGAGTAAATGGTTGAAGCATAGAGGGGAGTCCTGGGGTTTTTTTTGTTTTTGACATTTGATAATTGGGTAATCTGTTTCAGCTGCATTAATACCTGCCAGCATGATTATCTGTGAGTTACGACTAATCGGATTCTTTATAAGGTGTTCTTTCATTTTTGTTATTTCTTATGAATAAAATTTAAAATGTTTTTTTAAAAAAAACGTTAAAAAGGGGCTTATTACAAAAGAAATAATCACACTTCTAAGAGAATTTTCTGATAATGAATTAGAAGGTAAAGAACTATCTGTGACATGTGCAATGAATCTACTGTTGTTGTAGATAATGCCACTTGATCAGCAGATAAAAGCTCACGAAATTTAGCATGCAAAGGGCTAAATTATATGCCTCTCCTTAGCCATTGCCACTCCAATTTTGAGAGAACATCCTGAGGGTGGTCAGGGCCTTTCTTCCTATTCCACCAACCTCATGAGAGGACTTGTGGCTCTATGACTATTTAGAGTACCTTCACGCCATAAAGGCACTATTCATTTACAAACATAAGTCTTCTCCAAAATTTGAAGCCAGGCCCTACAGCACAGCAGTCAGCATCACTAAACACGACAAGATGGGTGGCCACAACGAGAAACTAGGAAATTTTATTCAAGATCTTTCATCTTGATCAGAAATCGATCTGAATATTGAAATTTATAGCTTTCAAAATCAGAATAAATGTGTGGCTCAAAGAGGAAAGAGTTTCTGGAAGTGCAACCAGTCAATTAGTCACCCAAAATATTTTGTGAGAAAACAGTGGTTTGACCAATTAAATAAAAAGAAAAATGAGTGTTTGACAGCTTTCTATAGACAGAATAGCTTTAGAGCAAGTAATAAAATGCACAAAAACAGAAGTTTTTCAAGTATTACATATTGATGCTTGGTCTCTTTCAAGGAACTTATCAGTAGCATTTTGATTTTGTATGTATGTGATGCTTAGAGCTACAAAATTGAAAACTTCATTTATCATGGCCTATTACATAGCATATAAATTTTGGTACAAAAAACCATGTTCAATAGAAAAAGTTTGAAAAATATCTCAATTATTGGGATTTGAAATTTAGTTAACACATAATTAAACAAAACAGAATAAATTTGCTATGATTTAGGAAGTATGAAATTTTTTATTGAGAGCTGCATAAGCTGTAAGCAGCCAAGCTAGAACATAATAATCGATAAAGTTATTTCCTAGTAAGATTCACAGTCCAATTACACTCAGTTTATAAATTTAAATCTGATAAATACAGACAAAAATGTTGGATAGTTGCTTAATGAATATGCCTAAATGAAAAATTTCTGATAGTATTAAGTCTGAGAAAAAGCATTACATTGAATAAAAATACTGAAGATAATCTTGCGTTATATGCATTGAAACGTAACAGCAAATAATTAAAATAAAGCTGAATACATTAGTTTTTATAGCATAACAAAATGTGGCATAGACATTGCAAAAAAAAAAATAGTAAGGCAATATTCAGTCAGCACGATCAAGATGTGACCAGTTTACATGTTCTATAATATTTTAAACTTTGTTACCAGAAATGCTTCAATTACTTTAAAATATGTAATAGAAAAAAATTATCTAAGCATACTTTTATCCAAATTTAGCTGAAAAACTGCGAGCAAAATGTATTGAAAAATGCTGTAAAAAAGTAGAAAGGATGAAAAAGAACTGTGAACAGAACATCCTCACTTAAGGGTAAAAAATATAAGTAATGGCACAGAAAATGTGGCAAAATTTGTTAGGTATAAGAGATTGTAAATAATGTAAGTATTCATTTCTTTCTTTATATATATTTTGATATTTTACAAAATTATTCTCATGTTTATTAATATAATACCTTCTATATGTACCACACATATTTACAACTAGAATATTAAAATGTACATTTTTAATTTGAATATCTTGCTTAACATTGAACAGTATCAAAACACCTGGATTGTGCATCAGCAGCTAACAAGATTTTTAGTGTTCTTGTGTTCATACTAAGCCATTAGCATCCTTTGGCAGATTTTAAAAAGTTTTCATTTGTGTTAGAAAATATTACCATAATTTTTCAATCATGGTCAAAGGGTTAATACACATAAGAGTACCAATAAAAGTACTCAGCCTATATCCTTAAAAAAAAGACTTCATAGTTATGAGCTCATGCCTTATGTTGAGTTGTAGGTTTAAGTAGTGATGGCAGTAGAGATTTACAACATAACAGTATTGATGTACCTTAAACTTGTCAATGACCAAAGTTTTCAAAATGACAAAGTTTATTGCTAATAACCCTCATGTTGCTTTCAAGTGACACATTGATAAAAAAATCAATTTGGAAAAAAATACATAATTAAGTTCTGGTGTATATGGAGTTTTGAGGTATTTTTAATCGACATAATGAAACATTGCAAAGAATTTCACTATTTATAAGGAAAAATTCTCAGCCAATCAAACAAATATAAATGATTAATTTCTATAAGGATACAATAAGACTGGTATTTGCAAACTAACCAAAAGTTTAATAAAAAAAACATACAAAGAGAGTCAAACTAATTCTGAATTGAGAAGCTTCAACATTAAAAAAATCCACTGTTTTAAGAAAATAAAATATTACTCACCTTTCCTGAGATTTCAATACCAATTTCATCCAATACTTGATTGACTACTGCATCTTCTTCCTCTTCATCACCTGATTCAGTCAAAACTGAATTTAGGCTGTCTTCAACTAGAAGAACAAAGAAAAATATCATATATAACTAAATGTAAATGCATTAGAGAGTTTAATTTAAATAAATGCTGAAGAAAAGTTTCAATTTTCTAAAACTTTTTGAAAAAGATGAATTTTTTATGACTAGTTCTTGCTTGTCAATTATAAGTTTTTTTAAAAAAATCCACCCATTTCTTTAGTTTATTAATAACAAAACTTTTACTGAGACAAATTAAGTTGACATTTTAAAAAAACATATAAAAATAGTTACAGCATTTTCAGTAAAAATATTTATCATACTAGAAGTCTACAATGTAAGAAATACCTAATTTTTTCTTTTGAATTTGATTAAAATATAACAGAAATTGTAATTATAATATATGCAAACCATTTTTCCCCCAAAAGCACAATAAACATCCAATAAAATTGCGTAACATTACAAATGTTTCTTAAACAATGAATATAAGAATGAATTAGTAATTCTTTAAACAATTTTAAAATTTCAGAAATGTGTTTCACAAGATACTTATATTAGGAATAAATTTTACATCATTTACACATAAAAACATATACATACAACAGCTTTACAAAGTAAGAATTGATTTAATTCATTTATTTTAAAGCTATGACCCTTATATAAATTTAGCAATCATCAAAGAAACAAATTATTTAATTAGAAAGCAAATTTCAGTAATTGTTTTATCCTAAAATATAGCAAAACAGTTTTTTAAACATATTTTCTTAAAAATATATATATATTTGAACGAACTATTAAACATAAATAAACTATTTTAAAAGAAATAAGATATACAGGCATATATAACTAATCTTTTTCATATATATTTCTTATATAATAGAAAGAAAGTAAATTCTTAATCTTTATGATAGCAACACATTTTTATGGATTGGAATAAATAATTTTTTCTTCCAAGACTTATTAATTTCAGACAATTATTGGAAGTAGTATTCTTATTAGAAGCAAGGAAAATCATTTATGCAAAAAAATATTTTGAAAAAGGAAATTCAGTTATTCTATTTTTCAATTAGAATAATTGAAAAATGTAAAAAAATTATACGAAATAATCACAAAAAAATATTTAAAAGGAATTTTTTTTCTTCTAAAAACAGGAGATAAAATGTAAATGTTGTGCATTATAACTTTCTACTTATTGTCAATATGTTTGCAATGAATAAGATTTTGCATGGAATAATTTCATCACATTTGAGATAAGCACAATATATTAAAAGCTTGTTCTACAAAATTAACTTGATGTTGATTTCTTGAACTTTTTTCAAAGAAATTTTAAATCAATGTGCAATATAGCTGAAGACAAAAATAATGTATATATTTATTGGGGAGGGGGACACTAGAAACAGTATTACAAATTTCAACTAAATATAATATTTAGACATGTGAAAACATATATTATTAAAATAATGCAAATAAGACACCAGAACCCAGATGTAATCACTATATTAAGAGAAAACCATGAAAAGCAATAACAGTTACAGTAAAAAGTATTTGTTGCCAGTAAATTCTCCAAAAGCCTCAAATTAAAACTTTCCTATCCAGTAAAAGTTAAATACAAATTTGAGATTAGTGAAAACATTCTTATTTTAAATTGCTTGTATGATTCTATTTAAATGATGATTTGGGATAAATACTGTATATAACTTTTAACTTAAAAACAATTATGGATGAAATTTTCCCTTAAAAGTAGTAAAATTGTAATTTGTAAGAAATACAGAAATATAAATATAAATGTACTGAAATTCTATTTGATGATAAGTACTAAAATGAACCTAATTGTGCACATGGGTTCTTTTATAAAATTTAACATTGGCAAAACATAATTTTTATACATGTCAACTCAATTTTCATAAAAAAAAAAAATGGACTCATCCACATTGCTTTCAACACTTCACCAACTTAAACTGTGATTGAGTGTGCCATATTTTCCCACGCTTCCTACCTCAACTGAAACTTTACACCCCCGCGCCAGGGCTATTCTGACTGTAAACAGAAAGCGTATTGGATGGACACAAGGTCTTTGTCTACACCAATTTGCAGCACCTTCAAAGGTGTTATTTACATTTATACCGAAATTACACTACCTAAAAGTTAAATGTAAATATTTCTGTAGTATAAAAAAATCTGTATTATCTCCATCTCTGGCTTTTACTCAAACTGAAGCAATGGCATCACACATACATAAAGCGCCATTTGAATATTTGAACAAAAAATATTTTAAAAATTGACACAGGCACTTCATAAACAGTTCATCTTTATCATAGACCTCCCTAAAACGAAATAATATTTTACCTCTTTGAGTACAACCTAATTAATCTTTACGAGATAACTAGCTCTGAGTAGAAGGGATTCTTCTGAAGAGGACTTATGGTACTTTCCTGCTTTTTTGTCGATGATTGATGTTTACCATGTGACAGTGATAACTACATAAGTTGCTATTTACCTGCTGAGCAATGGAAATTTTGTGGCTTAGAAAATATGGGAGAAGGATACTTTATATCTCCCATAAAGATTAGAGTTTGATTAAATGATAGATTATGCCTTTTGACCAACCACATAGTTATTAAAATCAGCAAAGAGGAAAAGGAACTCCTTAGGTGTATTTTGAACTAGATAGTCCCTAAAGGTACTATTCCTTTTGGGTGAAATATCAACTACCTGTCCCCATAAAAGTAAAATGCATTAAAAATATAAAATAATTATCTATATGTATCGAAAGTCATAGAAAAGAATCTTATTTGCATAAAGTATATCAAAAGAGACATATTGCATATTCTTTTTGTCTGTCTCTTATTCAAATCACTGCTTAAATTTCAACAAAAGAAGGAATAACTTAGCATTAAATAAGTTAATGCGTAAATGATCCTTTCAAAACTCAAATTTCCTTTTTAATACCTAATTTGTTTGAATTTCTATTGGTGTTACTACATTTGATAACTTAATTATTAGAAATAAAAATACTTTTAAGCACTTATTTTGATTTATATATGACATTAAAAATCATCTCAATGAATTTTAATGTCAACCTTGATAAAGGGAAAATAATCAACTAACTCAATTTAGATGGGAACGATTTTCTTGAAACATTTGCGTGTATACACATATATTATGATACAGTCCTTTTTGGAAATTTTCTTGTAGTCATGCCTAGCATAAATGATTTAAGCAATATTCATTTGGCAATTTTTTTTAATATTTGTAGGATAATTTTTACTTCTATTTGCATAACAAATTATTTATTATGCACAAAAGCATGACTAACACAAAAACAAAGACAGTTAAAATATAATATGCAAAGCCTAGGTCTGTTTTGACAAAGATTAACATAACTAATTCTTAGTTATCCTCCAAAATATGAACATGGCCAATAAAAAATGTCCAAGTAGTAACAAATATATATGTTTAATAAACTAGTTATTTATACAAAATGTGTACATATAAAATATAGAAAATGACATCTATAAGATCAACTTACATCATGTAAAAGAAGATATGAGTATGATTTATTATATGATTTCTATATATTAATAAATATTTATTTATTAACATAGAAAATTTGTGTTGTAAAAAATATTATAAATGATAATAACAAATTGTCCTTAATTCTAGACAAATATGAATGACATACATTAAGTCAATAAAAAAGAAAAATGCTCAGTTTAATAAAACAAAATATGCATAGTTCCCTAACATTTTTATTATAATTTTGCAGTTTTAAGGAATAATAATGAAAATCCTCCTACCCATATTTTTTAAGTATACTGATAATGTGATTCAATAGTAGATGTATCTATTAAAAATGCAATCTAAACTAAAATATATTTCATTTAACATAAATTGAAGCTTACCTATTTCTTCTGCCATGCCCATTTTCATTGATTCTTTCTCAAAATCATGCATAGTTTTCATTATTCCTTGAGGATTTAGCTCTTTGTTTGCAAGTCCCATAGTCTAAAACATTAAAAAAATACACAATTATAAAATAGCATTGCAGATATATATCTATCATATTTTCTGGACTAAAAACTTATTTAAAAACTCCAATACATAAAATAAAAAAACTTTTGAAAAGAAAAAATTAATTATAAAGAAGGTACAAGATTGAAATAAAATACAAAACTACATTTGAATCAAGCATAATTTTATAATAAATGCTGTAAAATAGGACAAAATAAATACATACAACACAAGAAACACACATACAAATATTATGAGAAAAGGAAAACTTTAGGTAAATATAGATAATTCATACCTTTGTTGTAGTTGCCATGGTAGTAGCAAGCTTTGCACTTGAATGCATAGCCTGGAAATGAGATGGAAAGAAAATTATTACAAAATAAAAACCTTTTGTAAAAAATTCATAATACAATATTTGAATCTTATTAAAACTGATACTTAATGTATTTCTAATGATTTATGAATTATAATTAATTATAAAGATGTGTGTTCAAATGCTTATGAAAATGATAGGAGTGAAGTAGAAGATAATGCAGTGAGAGAAAAAAATAAGATTTCATTACATCACTAAAACAAAGAACACTACCAAAAGTTAATACTTAAAATAACAACATAAGGCTTAAATTTTGTAAAATAAACTTTTCATGTAATTAGAACACATGAAATATATAGCTCGATACTGCATATTAAAATAATCATACATTTCAAAATAGAACTTTAAGCATACAGATATTTAGAGTACTAATACTATGTATTTTATGTATTTTCTTCTATGTGCAATACTGAAAAGCATCAAAAAGCTCTACAACCCACATCACACACAAAAAAAATAAAATATTAGCTTCATAATTAATTTTCTAAATGTTTAAATTCTGAACTGGAATTTTTAATTCAGCATTTATTAAAATTATTATATGAATAAAACAAAAGATTTTGTGCAATCAAAATCTGATTCAATATCAATTATAACTCATAAACATGTCACAAAACAACATTATAAATTTTGTTATTCTAAAAATTACTATTAATAAAATAAATTCTTTAAGAAACATTAAAATAAATTTCGAAAACGTCACACTTTGTTTGAAATCATGATGTTAAATTCTACAGACATCTTTAACAAATTTCATCTTTATTTATTGATAAATTTCTACTGATAGAATTTAGCAAAAATAATACAGTTGGAAACATACTTATAAATTTAAAAAAAATAGTAACTCACTGACATACAACAATACTATAATACAAAACAACAATTCAATAATAATATTCATTCAGACACATTAATGAAATATTTAAAACATATACAACATAATTTGATTAAATGACAATGTTTTAAAACTGAAATTTATGAACATGCAAAATATTTTACCTTGGTCTGATTTCCAACGGACATTATTTTTGAAGAAGCAGTATATGTTCTTGCCTTTTGCTTTCTGACAGTAACCAAATTTTTAGCTAAAACGGTCAAAACCTATAAGAAAAATTTTCAAACATGATTCAGAATTTCACAAAGAAATTCATCCTAGTAAATAGAAAACTTACAAAAAGTTATAATTTCATTAAATTTAACCTAATTGATCTTTAACCAAAAAACCTACCTTATTTATGTTATGAATATTATATTAAAAATGATACTGATAGTTTAATCTTACATTTGAAAATCTTAATATTTTGTTATTTAACAAATATTGTGAATGAAATGAAAAAAAAATGTGTGTGTGCTTAGAACCACACAATAGAAGTGATAACTTCAAATTTTGTAAAGTTATTTCAGAGATTAGTTTGGTGATTAAAAAACAAGGGGATATTAGTATTGTCATTTCAAATTATTTGTTATTCATTGTACCCATAAAGTAATATTTTTTGCAAAATATGCAATCATATTTGTGAATTAATTATATTCTAAGAAGGAAACACAATAGGTTTATGGTAGCTGAAATAGGTTATAAATATGTTAGATTCAAAAAATTTTAATTATCTAAAAAAAAACTCTACCAAGCATTGTTCCGTACTTTACTGTGCTTTCATTTGGATCATTTGACATAATTAAATTGAATTTTGATTTTAAAAAATCTACTAAAGGTTTTGATTTGTCTTTTGAAAAATCTACATTAAAATTCCGACTTAAAATAACAGGCAATTTGTTCAAAAAAGTTGATCCACCTTCAATGTAGGCAACTAAATTTTTGAAAATGAATTACATAATTTTCTCCACTTTGATTTGGTGAAATATAAATAGTAACCATTAAAGTTATTTATCCATTTTCTGCTCTACATTTTTCTGCACAAATTTCTCCGATACCTCACTCATTAAACCCAAATGATTCAGTTGTATTGTTACCATTGTTATGAGCATAACAATGCTTGGCTTTTTATAATGCATCATTCAAACTCACTCTCCAGCAAAATGTGCCTAAAGTCATCACTTCAAAAATTATTAATTACTGCAGAACAAGATTATGCAGAGAAGAAAAATTTTAAACACAAAAAAGAAAATTATTTTATGGCAATGTTTTATTAAGTTTTAAAAGTACATATTATACAGTTATTAATAATTAATAATCTCCAGCACTTGCACTAATATAGACAAAGTTAAAAATGATACACAAAATCAAAATAAATAACAGGAAATAAAATATATTTCAAACAGTTAATTAAACATCTACTCATGAAAATAACAATCAGGTCATATTTATGAATTGCAAAAAAAGTTATTATTGCCCTTAATTCCCAATTTCTATTAAAAAAATATATCAGAAAAAGAGAGAAAATGTCAGTCCTTTTGTTTTGAAAGATCATAAGTGATTTTGCTTTGAAAAAGTATTTTTTTAAAAAAAAATCATTTATCTAATATATATTATAAATGCAAAAGTTTGTGAGGATGTTTGTGGGTCTTTCACGCAAAAACAACTGAATGGATTTTAATGAAACTTAACAGTAATATAGCTTATACATCAGAATAGCACATAGGCTATAATTTATAGAATAGACTATAATTTATAAAGATATTGTATGAAGTGTCCAAAATAAAATGATATTTGTCAAGTAAGTAGGAAAAAATTCTTCCATCTGCGAGCAATTCTGGCTTGCACTGCAAAAAAGCCCACATCAGCATATATCTATCTTTTGTTTGTGAAAGAACTCTTTGTTTTGGCTACGCAAGGTGCTCACTTCTAATTAATTCCTCTGATCAACATAATGCCTATTTTTTTATTTCAGAATAAAACTAAGTGTTGAAGGGAGAGGTTGTTATAAATCTCTCTTTATTTTAATGTTTTTTTTTATGATTTTATTATGCACATTTGGTAGTAAGAAATTGATCTTTTTTCCAAATAAATGCTTTTATCGGTTCTGGTACTTAAAGTAAATAAACTTTCTTTTTCACACTACATCATTTGGACAAACTTTCACAATTTTTTGTGGTTAGTAGTTAATTATAACGCTGTAATTTTAATTGAATATGCAGATATTGCATTTTTAAGTATAAAACTAATTATAATTACTGCACTGTATTTTTTGCAGTGAGTGAGTGAGTGAATATTAACGTCGCACTGTTCAGCTACACGAGGGCTTTTGGCAACAGATCACGTAATTTTGAACCATGGTCAAGTGACGTGAACGACACCTGAGCTGGCACCCTCTTCTCCTAACTACCACACCACACCAACTTAGAAGGAATATTCTACCAATACATAGCAGGAATATTCTTTGAAATCCACTCTTCCAAGATATATGGCAGCACGGGTTCCCTGATGAGTATTTTAGCGGAAAAAATAGTTTGCAAAAATTTAAGTGTCTTATGTTTTTGTATGTTAATAAAGACCTTAGAAAATGGTTTGACTACTTATTTTAAGTGAACAGTATATATAATTAATATTACAGTGGAATATCTTTAATTTATAAGCTCTAACGGATTAAATTTTCCAAAGTGGAGTATTTTGTTTATGTATATCCCATAATTTTAAATGCAGTGATCCCAAAAAAAATATTGTATGAAAAAAATTGCAGTAAATCTTGATGCGGTTGGATAAAGTACTAATGTGCATCACCTCCCTACATGGCGGGTCTTACAAAGCTCTAATAAAGCTCGAGTTATGAAAGTAGCTAGGCATTTGCCAACTTGACTCAATCATTAACATTTGGCTATGTTTTTCATTGAATCGTCATTATAATTTAAGAAACTGCGTTGCATGCGAATATTACAATTTTAATATAAAATAAATACTACAGAAGTAATATTAATGTATTATACTTTCAGATAAAAATTATTTACACTATTTTAAGCGTTCATTACACAAAACTTTTAACAATGTGTTACTTTTGCTGAGCAGAGATCAGCTTAGGAAGGTATTTTCAAAAATCGACCCTCAAGAGTGTTACGGGGAGTTATAAATAAAAAAAATCCTTTTTATCAGCTATTAGATCTACATACTTAAAATTTAACAAAGGTGTTTTATTTATCTCTCTCTCTCTCTCTCTCTCTCTCTTTTGTTTAGCAGAGCTACGCAAAAAGCTTTTTTTGTTTAATTTGCAATTCACGTAAAATTAACTCATTAAAAACTTCTTTATCCTTCAATCTGCGTTTAATTTTTCAGTTCACCCGTGCAAAGAACGGGTATACCAGCTAGTTATTAATATATTTGTGTTTTTAACAATAGTTTTTATTAGTAATTAATTAACACTACTAGTAATTACCTTTAATGATTTGGCCTCAATGACATTAAATAAAGTCAAAGGATTAATCAAATAAGTTCTATATATGGGAAACAAAAAAAATTCAAATATTTTAAAATAGAATTAAAAATACAAACAAAAAAATACTCTTTTTTTTAGAAAAAATTATGATTACTATTTTATAGTCTTTTGGTATAACACACTTTCATAAAATAATTTAAAACCATGTTTAAATTACAAAACATTCATTCATGAAAAGTGAATATACATATGAAATAATATATATATATATATATATATATATATGAAATTTACAACATTATACTTATTTTTTAAGAATAATAGTACATAATACAATATTAGATTACTATGATTACAAGACAATACTATATAGCAAAGATGGCGAACCAATGGCACGCGTGCCAGCATTGGCACGCATGCCAGCATTGGCACGCCATTGATCAAAAACGATTTGCATTTTAGCTTAAAATAATTAAGTTTAATAATAAGTATTATGAACAAACGCGAGTGATCCATCGCGACGCCGACAAGTCGGGGAGCAGACTCGTTTGTTATGTCTTGCGTAAATACTTCATATATTATAAATTGCTAATGATGCAAAGTTTATCTACGCATAGTGTGTGTATGTAACTATTCCTAAATATATTCAAGTTGTTTAAAAAACATATTCTAACATTTACTTTAATAGTTCAGCTTGTATACATCTAATTTATTAATGTGATCTAATTCTTGTCGTGTAAGTCTAATTGGTAAAATAACTCTCACTGCTTTATTTTTAAAAATTTTAATGACCTGAGACAAAGTGAAAGAGCAGAGACTGCAGAAATCTCGTACAAACACTCAATTTCCTAAAAACAAATAAATCTGCCCATGAGCCCGCAGTCGTGCGCAGTCAGTAAAAATCGGTTTTTGGCGGGGAGGAATCAAGCAAAGAGAACATAGAATAGTCAATTTCGTCGACACAACTGTACATTTAAAGTTTTGTGTTAAATTTACAATTTTTAACTGCTATTTAACATGGTTAGTTCAACAAAAAAACAAAAAGTGCAAGATAGTAAGTGCAGCAGAGAATTTCAAACTTGGTGGGCTGAGAAATATGGCATGATCAATAAAGGCGACAACGCGGTGTGTGTTTTATGTTCTGGAACAGTGGTATGCAGAACATCGTCTGTAAAACGGCATTTTGAAACAAATCACAAATCCTTTTGTGAAAAAAGCGAACCAGAGCAAAAAGAATTAATTGCAAGTGCAATAAAAGACAGAAATAAACAGTCGACGTTTATGTTTAAATATGTAAGCAAAAATTGTCACACAAGTGCGGCAAGTTACTCGGCTGCAAATGCCATTGCTTGGCATGGTAAACGTTTTCAAGAGGGAGAGTTTTTGAAGGAAGCTTGGTTGGCATGTGCGCCCTCACTTTTTGATGATTTTGATAATAAAGGTAAGGTAATTCAGCGCATCAAAGATGTTTCTCTATCTAGAAACACAATGAAAGATAGAATCTGATATTGGCAGAAAATGTTACAGATCAACAAAAAAATGACATTAACTACGCTCCTTTTATATCGCTATGTCTTGACAAAAGTATTGACATTACTAAATCAGCACGTTTACCTGTCTTTGCTCGATATTGTGTAGGAAACATCATTAAGGAAGAATTAATTGCGATAACATAGTTGTTAACAACTACAAAGGGCACAGATATTTGTACGGCAGTTAGAAATTCGCTTGCTGAGAAAGAAATTGATTTGAAAAAAATTGTTTCAGTAACCACTGATGGTGCTCCAAATATGGTAGGCAAAAAAAAAAATGGTTTCATTTCTTTATTTAAAACAAATGTAAGACATTCGATTCTTGAATGCCACTGCATTATTCACCAACAAGCCTTATGTGCAAAGAGTGATTTAACATCTTTTGATAATGTAATAACTTTAGTCACAAAAATAGTCAACCTCATATCGTTGCAGGCTTTAAATAAACGAAAGGCTTTGTTGGATGAAGTCAATTCGGTGTATAATGGCTTAATAATGTATAACAATGTTCGCTGGTTGAGACATGGGAACGTACTTCAAAGATTTGTTGATTGCTTGGAAGAAATCAGACTGTTTCTACAAAATGAGAGCAAAGTTGAACAATACCCACAGTTGATGGATATTACGTGGCTTTTAAAATTGATGTTTTTTACAGACATATCCCAACATTTCAATGAATTGAACATAAAGCTTCAAGGCCTGAATAAAACAGTTATCGTCATGATGGATCTCATTCGCGCTTTTGAAGCTAAACTATATGTTTTCAGAAACGATATTATTACAAAAAACTACAAGTACTTCCCAAACTTCAAAAAATATCAAAGATTTAGATGGCCAAGAGAAACGAAATTAAGAAAAAATTATTGATGACTTTATTTTCATAATGGATTCTTCAATCAAAGAATTTTCAGCGAGATTTTCTCAGTTCAAGGAATTATCGTAAACGTTCAAATTTATTATGTACCCTGATGTGATTTCGTTTGATAAACTGAACTTGTCTCAATTCGATTGGTTGGAAATTGAAGAACTTGAAATGCAACTGATTGATTTCCAGTCTAGTTCAATATGGATTCAAAAGTTTATTGAAACAAGGAAAAAGTTGGAATTGATTGAAGCAGAAAGATTGACAAGCAATATAAGTAAAAATACCAATAACGAAATTTTGGAAACATGGAATTCGATTCCAGACGCATTTCACTGTTTGAAGAAGTTGGTGTATGCTATTTTAACCATATTTTTATCTACCTATGCCTGTGAGTCATTATTTTCAGAGATAAATAACATCAAAGACTCGCTTAGAAACCGTTTAACAGACGACTCTAATTCAGCATGTATTCTACTAAAAGTAACATCTTATAATCCTGATATAAGTTATTTGTCATCTAATCTACAACAGCAGAAATCACACTAATGTTATTTTAATTTAAATTCCAAGTATATTTAAAACATTTACTAGTATACAGTGCAAAATGTATTTTTTCGTATTAAATAAAGAATTTTGATTTGTTCATATTTAGTTTCAATAGTTCTTCAATAATCACAAGTCAAAATTATTTGATGGCACGCCTATAACTCATTAAACGTTTTTTTAGAAAAAAATGGCACGTTGACCCAAAAAGGTTCGCCGCCCCTGCTATATAGCCTATTACAATAGATTACCTTAGTTGATGCTTGCATATTAACCCCATGTCAGGGCTTTATAGCTAAAGACAAATTACATGCCAAAAATTAATAACCAAAAATATTTCTGTAGTTTCATTATAGACCATACATCATGACATTTGGCATTTGTTTCTGTTTTGGCAAAAATGGTCGGTGGACTAATATATAAATACCAAATTAACTTTTTACAATAAAAAAAAGTCAGTATCATTAATGTAATTTTATAACCTATGAACAAATAAAAAAGTTTGAAAGAGTGTTATCATTGTCAAATATAGCTCAGAAAATAATAAACTTTTATAAGAACAGAAATTTATATATACTTGCTTATTTCCTTGCTTAGCAGCCTTCTTTATCTCTAATTCCTAAAAAATAAAATAAACATATATATAATGAATATAATTACTATGGTAAAATATGTGATGAATACATTATTTATGTTTAAAAGTGAATCTAAAAAAAACACATCCTTAATAATATAGAACAGTGATGCCCAAAGTGGTCTACATAGACCCCCAGGGTTCTATGACGACCTGCAAGGGGTCCACATCAGCAAAAAAAAATAATTTGGGGGTCTATGTGATAGTGGCTCTCATTAAACGAGATTGGGACTTTAATTTTAAAAGAAAATTTATATAATCAAGTGAAACCAAATTTTACCTATTTAACAGATTTATTTACTAAATTTAATGAGGTTAGTTTGCACTTACAAGGTGACAGCAAAATTTTTTTAAAACAAGAACCATTTCAGCGTTTCTTTCCAGAGTTAAGCTAAAGAAGTGTAAAACTGGAGGTTCAAATTTTCTCAATTTGTCACCGAGAATCTGTCAGGATGTTTTAACCTACGCTCAACATTTAACTGCCTTTTATTGAGATTTTGAAACCAGGTATGTGAATGCTTTGACTATGGTAATACCACAGTATGTAATAAATTTATATGGTCATATTGAAAAAAATGTCACAGGTCTACACTAACTGATCGTAATATGCACTAATGTAGATCTTAAAGTTTAGAAACAAATGTCAGCAATTTTGACATTAAAAAGGCAAACCTGTTATTTCTCCAAAATTACGGAATACCTTGAGGAAGTTTTTAATTGCTTTTCCTAGTAAGAAGGAGTTTCAGCATGATTGCCAATCTCCAAAAAAACTGGACACTACTAACAAAGGAGATTTAAGGTTAAACCTGATAAGATTGATACCAAATGTTGAAAATTTGTTATTGTAGTGCTATATTAATCCTTCCCATTAAAATTGTCTGTTTGTTGTTTGGTTATTTTATTTAATAGTTATTTTATATATTAATTAACTTTAAAGTTAATTAACATGTGCTTTTAAATTTTAAACACTATATACTTCAATAGTTAGAAATTCAATTCTTTTAAAGTAGTAGTAATACTAGCTGCCAAAAACACATTCAAATTGATAAATTTGTAAAAATTCAATATTAATTAAGAAGGGGTCTACCTCAAATTGAAAAACATGGCAAGGAGTCTGAGACAAAAAGGTTTGGGAACCTCTGATATAGAAGGACTGGGAGAAAGATTAGTTGGCTTGAAAAAATTAAATTTATATTACAAATTTTAATGATGAATTAAGGATACGAAATATGAAACATGATTTCATTTCTTTGGAGATTGATATCTCAGAAAAATATCCCAAAGAACATTATCTTTGAGTCTATATGTATTTATGCATATATATATTACTGCTTAGAACATGTGGAGGGTGAGATTATCAATCGACCGTATTTTCCTGTATATAATCTGCGAATTATGTGTTAAAAAAAGTTTCAAATTTCGTTGTGCATATTATACGCTGCCGTGGATTATCTGAGAAAAAACATTTTCCATCAGAAAAGCTAACAATAAAGTTTTGAAAGAAATGCTGTTTATGTTTTATAAAATAAATAATAGATGACGCTTTCATGGCTTGGATGGCGTATACCAGCCATAACTAGTTTTTGTCCAATTACATTCAAAAACGAATTCGATTCCTCAGAAGGGAAAACAGTTACAACAGCTGGCGCCATTTCCAATTTTCTCTTGACTAGAGCTATTGCGTCTTTGAAAGTTTTCATCATGTTGAAGCAAAAGCGTTAAGCTACACTGCAAACTTCAAGTTAAAAGTTATAGAGAAGGCTACCGAAGTCGGGAGGCTGCAAGGTTTTTCAACGTTGACGAATTGAATATTTGTTTGTAGAGAAAAAACAAGACCAACTTCGAAAATTGTGATCGATGTTAAAGAGCCAATACTGGTGGAAAACCTCACTGGCCAGAATAAGAGGAAGAAAGAAATAAATGGATTTTAAAAGAGACAAGGGAAAAGCAGTCTCGATTTTAATTTTTTTGCTATTAACTTGCTAAATTTTTTAAAAAAGTTTTTTTTCCGCGTGTAATGTTTTGTTTAACAACTCAAAACATAGATGGCAGTAGCAAAGAATTTTTTTGTTATATTGAGATTATCGTAAAAAATATCATATATATTTAAAGAGAAGTTTCATAATTTTTTTTCTGTACAATTTCTTACTTCTATTTTTAATTATATTGTGTATTTTTTACTTTATATGACACTAATTATCGGCAGTTTATATTTTTGGATTATTCGCCATAAAAACTGCCGCAGATTACACGCCACTGTGGATTATGCAATGTTTTTTTTACTCGAAAAAAAAGGCTTTGCGGATTATATACAGGAAAATACAGTAATTCCTACAATGTGAAGTTCATACTGAGATGAAACACAACCCATTGTTTAATTCATAGTTTTAGCACAGCTATTAAAGTCTGAATATTCTATTGTTTTAAAAAAATTCAAGGCAAAATTAAAATTCCAAACATTAAAAATTCTTTTCTTTTTTTAAGAATCATGTAAATTTGTATGATGTCATTATTCTAATTTAATGATGGTCAAAATTTATATTTTACTTAGTTTAAAATCACTGATTTGATATGCTGCTAATATGAGGTAATTTTTGATACATTTCAATGCAGTTTAGCAAACTATTTTAGAAGTCACCACAGAAATATCCAACCTACACTCTAAATGAACGGAATACTCAAGATTTTCTACTTTTACAAGAATTATACTATAAAATAATATCACAGATGTGATACATTCATGCATTGACAATTTTTTTAAGGTTGCTGAGAGGAACTTTCTATCCTCCAGCTTAAAAACTAAAGATTCCAGCAAACCACCAACATTTAAATTACAAATTAAGTTTGTATTATTCTATTATTTTACATTGCCAATCACTTTTGATTGCTTTCTTTAAATATCACCAATAGGAACAATATCATGTATGTTTTAAATTATTTACAAGCACTAAAACAGATTTAAAGAAAATTGCTTGTGTGTTTTAAATAATTAAAAAGACACGTAATGTTATGCACATTATATACATATAAATAATATATATAAGAATACACATTTATTTTCCAATTTAAGATGAGCTAGCACTTTTATAAAGAATACATTTGCCAGTGGCATAATGTACACCCACACAACATGTGGGGCCCAAAGCCTGACTGACACCAAGTACATAATTAACCAATTTATAAAATATTAAACCCAAAACCTGACACTGCAGGCCTTAATATTCTCCAATATGCCACTGATATTTGTGCATATAATTAAAAATCATGAAAAAGTAAACAATGTTTTTTTTTCCTCCAACAACCATATAATATTATTATTAATCAGTTAAAAGTCATGATTCCTATAATATTAGTTAAAGAAATATCAGGAAAAGTATTAAATTTCCTGAATATACTTTGTGAAAATACCTTTTCAACAAAACAAAAAAAAAAACAATATATTTTTTTAAAAAAATCTTAACTTCATTACATATTAATCATCCTCTACAGTTCAAATATGTAAATACATAATGAGTTTTAGTAAATATAAAAATTCAATGACAGTTTTTCTTAACAGAATAGAAAGTGTCCACATGACAAAAGAAACTACAAAAGCTTTTTTTCATTGATGCAGTACAAAAAATATATTTGTTTAAAATAATGCTAATACAATTTATATTTAAAAAACAAAATTTTAAGTTCAAAGTACAAACAGGAAAAACTTGTCTCATAAAATTATTCTTGAACAGATAATGTGATATTTTGATATAGTGTCCAACAATCAACAAGATTGTTTACTTTATAAAAAAGCCAAGTATGTACAAAAAAAGATACAAAATGTATTACGCAAACTGACCAATTGTTTTTCCTGTCTTTCCAGTGCTCGTCTATCTTTTTCAACATCGCGCTGGGCACGCCGCAGATTTCTATTTTGTTCCCTCATCAGCTCTGCATTAAAATATTTTTTATAAGAAAATTAGTAACTACTTACTTAGAAATAAATCAAATATAAAAATCATTATAAGAAACATTGTCAAAGAATTATAACAAAATGTTACTTATATAAAAACAAAAAATTATGCATTATAACTGAAAATAAGAACGTTTTATTAATGAATTATCAAACTGACAGGCACATAAACATGAAGAATGAAATTGCAACATCAAAGTGAATAATACAGGCAAGGTTAAGAAAATCTGGAAATGTTAAATATCAGTAAATTTTATACCTTCAGCTGACGGTTTCTTTGAGAAGAAACTCATTGTTCAGGATAAAAAAGGAAATAAATTAAACTACAGTATGAATTTCAAAAATAATTTTAAACAGCTGAAGTACTGGCTAGCAATCTGTAATTTAATTCATAATTTTCACATGACACATTCAATGACTGAATCAAGCTAAGCAATCGCGTTGAAATGTTTACTTTTCTCGGTGCCAAATTAAATATCTAAATTCGACGTGTTAGCAGATTTACACCAAATGATGAAAGATCAAATCATTGGTTTCGGTTTTGTTGATTAAATTATTAGAATCTTATTTCGGCTTATTTTTGCAAGGTATTTACAAATAGAAATGTATAATTATTCCATAAAATGGTACACTGTCATTTTAAGTAAGAGATAACATAAGCATGATATAACAGGTAACTCAAGGGACCAATATGTATACTAAGGCCTCATGGTAATAGAATACCAGTGCACAGGGAACAAAAAAATTCTTCTTAATCCTTTAAATTGATATTTTCAAAATTAAATTTTAGCCTCGTATTAAATTTTATGTATGATTAAAAATCTTTTCATCTGAAAGAGCACAGAAATTAAAAATAAAAATTATTGTTCTGTGAACTTTTTCTGTTGCAGTTCTATGAATTTTCTCCAAAGTTCTTAATTTCACACTTTTTAAAATAAAATCCAGCTTCAATAAAACTCATAATGAAATATGAAACCTGTGTGTATAGGGTAACCGGAAACACAGTCGAGTTAATGAAAATATATGACTGATTCGTTTAGTTAAAATAAAATGGATAAGTGATCCATTTTGTTTTTCACTCATAAAAAGGGGTTATAAAAAAAAGTACTCTTTTCAATTAAAACAACAAAATTTTTATAAAGATAAAATTTTATGTTGATAATGCCAAAATGTAGATTTTTTTTTCTTTTCAAAATTAAAAATTTAACTATGTGTTGGAGGGTATCCATTAACAGCAGATCTCTGTTCCCCAAAAATACATTCTTGTCAAACATCAAGTTTGCAAGTCTATAGTTCAAAAACTGGAAAGTTTAGGATTAGCGCCCCCACATCCTCTCTTTGGAATCGATTTCCGTAAAGATCGTTCTTAAACGTTTCACAGTATAAAGATGTCTCCAAATGCAGTAACTGTTTTTTAAACATGGGCGAGAACAATTTTCCTCTACTGGCTACATGTCATGGTATTCGGTGACTTCACACAAACACATACAAAGTCTTCCTTAAGTTAGGGGGATTCTTTAGGTAAGCTAAAAGTAAATTGAAATATTTTTTGTCTTACGTCTCTTTTAAAACACCCGCAAAGATTCCTGCAAAATTTTGGATCGATACAATCAACGGTGTGGATCAGTATACATTCTAAACAAATATAGAAACATTCAAATATAGTATATAAATACATATACTTAACTCAATGGCGTGACAGCCCTTAAGGGCCAAGGCCTACTATGCCCAACTCAGTATACGCGACTTTGGGTCCTGAGGTGCATAAGCAGATGTTCCGGTTAGGTGGTCAGTCTGACGTGAAACCTCCAGTTTTAATTTTCCTAGCCAGCTTGGAACTCATTTATTGACCCACTGAAGGGATGAAAGACTGAGTCAACCTTACCCGGCCGGGGTTTTGAAACTAGGACCTGTGGCGTGGAAGCGCGATGCACTAACCCCTCAGCCACTGGGCTTCATATAAACACATATATCAGTGATAATAAGTTTAAAAATTTCTTCAGTAAACAAATTTTCAAATATTATCCTCATGTAACAGGTATATGAGGACGCACCTTACCAAATATTTTATTAGCACTATTTCCCGTGGATCGAAATTTATAAATAGGTGCAATTATTTTTTGCTAGTTTGGTGCGTCGTCAGGTCTATGTTTCGTGAAAGAGGATAAGTAAAGAAGAGTAAAAATAAGTCCAAAGGTATATTATCATCTTCAACAGATGTTACGTTTTACTGTGTAATTAAGATAATGTCTAAAATTGTTGGTACGCCTATTAATCATCGTTTACATTTTCCTCATCTGTAAATTTAATTACTTCAGGAGGTAAAACCAAAATATCTGCCTCTATTTCTTAAGGAAACATATCCTTGAGCACGTCTTCGAGAGTTACAAAATATTTTTCGACAGTTTGTAAAACTTCAATCAAAGAAAACATAACCGGCTTACCATAAAAAAAAAACGCTCATACCCAATGTCCTCAATCGAGGACAAATAAATAAAGCATAATATTTTACTGAGAAAACATGCAAAATACATTTTCTGCAATTTATTAAAAGTATAATTTACATACATGGGCATGTTTAAAATATTAAAAGTTGTCATCTACCGTACTAACTCGAATCTAAGCCGCACTCTTTTTCCAGTGTTAAAGCTACTAAAAATCAGGTGCGGCATAGAATCAAAGGCGAAACATTTGTTGGATGGGGAAATTGAGTTTCCGCCCCTTTCAAAAGGAAAACTGTTTCCATTCATTCTGGCCACTTGCATCCATGACTTATCCACTTCCGTAATTTATTTCCAGTATTCAGTCCATCCTAAACATCGTTGTTGCTCGTATTTAAAAAAATTGTTTGTATACACTTTCTTTTAATCATCTAAACGTCAAAGATATCGGTGGTAGCATCAAAATGAGTTCACTATGACACAAGTATGAAAAAGGAGGCAATTTTATATGAAGAAAAAATCGGAAACAGAGCAGCAGCCAGAGAAAATTTGATACTGATGAAACAAATATACGTCGACGGCATAAACAAAATGCTATAATTTTTGTTTATAAATGTTCAATAGCCTGTAATAATTCTTAGGCACTCTTAAAAAAAATTTCTTTTTAAAAAATGTTGCATAACAAATGCATTAGATGGCACGGTAAAGGATACCATGGGAAAATTAGCGACGCTGGCATCAATTCCGAAGTTATTTGTGACAATGGGAGTGACGAGTGATTTTCGAAACATGATACTGATGGTTAGAGGTCACTTGAAAGTTATAAATATTGGTAAAATATATTAGTTATTAACTTCCGATTGTTTATCATATATATTTTTTAATTTCTTAAGTATCGGATATCGATTAACCTTTTACACATTTTTTTTTCTTTATAAAAACGTGTAGAGAATAGGAGCCACGGCTTAGAATCCATAACAACATTTTTTTCGCAAAAACATTTTGAGAATTTTGGGTGCGGCTTAGATTCGAGTAAATACTGTATTTATGAAATAGACAGTAATATCAATAGCTATATATGAGAAAGTAAAGAGATCAATATGTACACGAGTTTGTAGAAGTACAACTTTTGGACATTATAAAAAGTGGAATTATAAAACTAATACACAAATCCTATAAGAAAAATAACACTTCTTTCTCATCTTGTGTCTGAAATTAGAATCACACAAGAAATCTGAAAATTTCTAGAAAAATATTTAGTTGTTCTCAAAAGATGGCGCTTGTGTTAAGAGTTATTATGCATACAAAAAAGAATTCATTCACAAATATTGTGGGGTTTTTTTTATTGGAATGTTTCGTAGCATAACACTATTTCAATTTCAAGACGATAATTAAACATTTTGTCAGCAACATTTTCACACAATAACAGTAATACAATATTTACACTCATAAATTATAATATATCTTTAGATTTCTAAAAAGATACCAATGTAACGAGTTGAAAGGAGGAAGAAGACAGGAACTTCTAGAACTTTAATAATACTGGATACCATATACAGGGTGTCCACGAATGCAGTATACAAACTTGGAGGGGAGGTAGAGAACATCCTGAGAAGTCATAATTACATAGGAAAGCATGGGCGGAGACGTAACCCTCACGAGGTAAAAGGGACACAAAGACAGTAAGGCCAGTTGACAGTTGATATTCAATATTGTATAGTATTATTTTGCAAAAATAACTTTTACGTGAGGAAGAGTAAAATTATTCATTTTGAATAAGGCGCGTAAACGTGTAAATCGAGACTTGGGTACCAGTTTAGATGCCGATCACGTCATCCGATATTGGTTAAAATCGGGAAGCATAATTTTTCTATGTTAAGCGGCTTTTTGAGTCTCATATAAATAGACATTTGGAAACGTTCGATAAACAAACTACCATTCACTTGAAAAAGGATATTTCATTTGTATCAGCTAATATTGCGTAAACTGATATCCAAAACCAGACCTGAAACAGAGGCGAAGCTACCGCAGTATCAGCCGTATCAATGATACGGGGCCCCCAAGCTAAAAAAGGGCCCCGAAGGAATTTTGATACAGGGCACCCTCAGAGCTAGCTATGCCAGTGATCTGAAACCAATGAAAACTGATTGATAATTGAACAAAACACTACATTTGTTGCAAATGGTAAAAGCAGATTTGACATCTCGCTCAGATTTTTCAACTTGATTCAGATTTTGTTGCTTATAGCAACAAAAGAGATTTTGTAAGCTGAGTGGTGGAGACTATTTATCCTATCTCTCCAGTTTTTTAAAACTCCTTAAATAATAAGCAAGGGAAAACTGAAATTTATTTTAGTGAAGGTCTGATCCAGGCTCATTAATCCATTAATTCCATGAGTTTCGAAATGAAAATGGTATTTAACGTTCGTGTGTTTCCTTGATATATGTTACAGTGATGCGACTGGGTGAAGTATGTTTACTCCTTATTTATGTTTTTCTCCAAACGTGCTTTACAAAAATACAAGAAGTTAAAGCGGGTCCACTTCCGATTGCTATCAAGGTAAGTGTTTCGATAAAACCCAGATAATTAAGAAAATCATCTTTAAGAAGTTTCTATTTATCTTTCATCATTTTTTTAAATTACTCTTTGATTTATTTATTGTGATTTTAACAAGAAATACATATGCATATTACACATGGGTTAAAACATTAGTCATTTTTTTAAGCTAGTTCAATGGTTAAGGAAGGAGACACCACTTTTTATGATCGAGAAGGCTTAGAATTCTTGAATTTATCAAAGGTAGTCATGTCGAGCAATGGATTAATGTTAAATTTAATTTGAAACTTCAAACTATCGTATTTTTGTAATGTAATGTGGAATTTAAGAGAACGAAAAAAAAAATTCAGATACCGTCGTCGATACTTGTTCCTGTCCTGAAATTATGAAGTCCGTTTCAAACAGTCCTTTGTGAGGAACAATTATAACTTATAATATCAAAATAAGTGTAATAAACAGTACTCACTCAATGAATTAAAAGTGTCATTAACCCTCCCCCTCTCACACGCACATTTTAGTTTAGTTTTTCTTGGTCTACGTGTTTATTTAGAAAATATTCTCCTTTTCTTTAAGAAATGCAGTAATTCACGATACAGTAGCGGTACCATCTGTGTAAGCCAGTAACAGCCTCCGGACTGAAGTGATCATTTTGGTTCAGCGGTATGTTACATGCTTACGGAACCGAAGGTCACGGGCTCTGTTTTTCGGATAAGCGCGCCACTTCATTGATGACCTTGGCTGAATTCAGAAAAGACAACCTTCTGATCTGTCGTGGCGCCATCTACACTCAAAAAGAGCAACCAAAAACTCGCCAGATTCACTTGGCGCAGCAAAATCGTCCAACTCACGTGACGCAACTCCTCCAATTACAGCAACAGCTGCTCTCGCAATACGTTCGCCATAGAAACTACATCGTTCGTTTGCCTATTCACCGACTCTCTGGTAGGGAATTGGGTAGCAGTACCATCTATACAAACCAGTAGCAGCCTCCGGACTGAAGTGATCATTTTGGTCCAGAGGTATTTTACGGACTTATACGGAACCGCGCGTGCGCCACTTCAACACAAACATTCTTACAGACTTGAACAAACCTTCCACTATGTATTCTGTGCTAATCATACGTACAGTTTTCTTTTACAATGTATATTTAAATGGTTTGGCAGAAGGCACTCTTACATAATGCTAGAGATAATTTAAATCAATGGCTTTCAAACTTTGTAGACTCACGGAACCCTTTAAAATGAGGTGTTTCTGAGGAACCCCATTCAGGCCTTAGAAGAACATATTTTAAAATAATATATAAAGTATACAGAAAGATATGTTATATGTACTTTAAGTAAAGGCAATTAAAGAAAAGTACAGCACTTTTAACAAAATTTTTTAGTATATTTATGTAATTTACTTACATTAATCCCTTAAAAATGCTCCAACAAAGTGTAAATTTTTTTTATAGAACATACCTAATCATTATACATAACAGAATGCTAAAATAGAAGACTTTTTTATTTAATTTTAAAGGTTTCACTCTGTTTTTATTTCATAATTGTGGAACACAAAAAAACCCCTGAATGTTGCTTTTTATTAGTACGTTTTGCATGCTATGAAGAATGGTTCACAAATCTTAAGAGAATTTCTCTGATATTTACAAAAAAAATATCAAGTTCGTACATCTTTTTCAAATGGTTGAGGATTGTGTATGTGGGGTGATATGTATATAAACGCGCATTCAATTTGAAGCATAATATTAAGTCTTACATATAGCAGTTGGGGAGAGAGATAATATTGGCTTTTTTGGATTATCTTTCCATTTTCATTTCTTCTCAAGCAACAAATTGCACATTGCCTCGCCAATCCTCTTGTTCTTTATCGAATATTTTCAAGTATCTTAATTTCTGCCTTCAATGAAAACTTCCCGCCTTCACCGCAAAGAGAAGATGAGAAGTATATTTCAGTACCATGGACAAACTACACTCTTAAAAACACTAGCTCTAATAATCTCACTATAAGAATTAAAAATATATGCGAATCAAAGAGGAAAATATCAGTATCCGTTAAGGTATCCGACTATGTTCGGAACCATGATTTTAAAAGGCGCATAAATGGATAATTTTCATGATATTTAGGTTCACTTACATTAGAATATATGTATAAAGTTGTTTTAAGGACATTTTGACAAAAAAATTATTTAAATATAATATTTTGGCAAAAAAATAAATTAGAATAATCCTTTTTCAAAATGTTCTCCTTTTGTGAAAATTGCTTCTATTATAATAATATTTTGCCTGTATATAGCTCAGACCTCTCTACAGAGGCTAAACTATTAGAATTTATTTTTTGAAAAATTCACATTTTTTGTTCAGAGTTACAACCATTTGAAATAATTATCAGCGTTTTTTTTTCTTAAAATTTCATCCCTCTGTATCGTAAAATATGGATAAACTTACTTCTAAGTTATATATTTAAAAAAATTCTAGTTCAGCCTCTGTGCAGAGGTCTGAGTTATATACAGGCAAAATATTATTAAGCATTTTTCACAAAAGAGAATATTTTGAAAATCGGTCATGTATGCTGATTTTTTTGCCAAAATATTCTACTTAAAAATTTTTTTGTTGTAATACTATTCTTAAAACAATTTTATATACATTTTCTAATCTAAGTGACACTAAATATCATAAATATTATCCATTTATACGCTTTTGCAAAATCACGGTTCTGAACGTAGTTGGATACCTTAAGGTATTAATGTCGTTAATTCGTGGTCAAGGTATCATCTACCTTGCATTATATTTAGTTGTTGCCGTGTGTTTCATACTGGGGTACATACTATAAGTGAGAGATAGATGAACAGAAACATACGATACAAACACAGAAGAATATAGTGTTTTATTACAAATGATGATCCCAGCGTATAACAGAAGGGATGCACTACTTTCCATTCGAGACGGAATTTCTGCCTTGAATGAAAATTTCCATTTCAGGCTAAAGTCCGACTTATTTTCCCTAAGATACATCTATACCTGATTCGAACCTGAACCCACTCGATTACAAGTCGAGTGTTATAACTACCATACTAGGTGGGATGGCATTATATTTTCTGTTGTAGTTGTGGCTAATGCCACCTGTCTGACGTAGTCAGAACGAACGCGGCCCACGAAATTCATCGTGGCGTGGGCAAGGGGTACGCCTGTCGTTGGCCTTGAGCACCATACAGGTGACAGTGCGATTTAGTTCGGCGAAATTCCTCTAAGGGACGATAGATGGCGACATCACCTATCTCCACAATTTAGGCATGGAACTGAAGGGGAATATCTAGTTCCCTACACTCGTGATTCAGCCCATAAGACTTCAGACCCATTGATTTAAAAAGCACGTACTCCGTGTATACTCGGAGGGTATTTGGTGGCATCGGGCATCGAACCCAGGCCTTCCGATCTGGAGTTCGATGCTTTCACCACTAGGCTACCCACGGCCTACATTTGGTAGATGAGACATGCATGAGCATTTTTTCCCCTCGCAAATTGTTGATGTTTAGGTGTACTCACAAGTTATACGCAGTTGCATGACATGGTCTGCGTTAATTTGTTTTTATATTTTGTTTTTGTTGCCACATACGTTGAGAGATATTTTTCACTTAAACTCATTGTTCAGAAAGGCATTAAAATGTTTATAACTGTGTGAGAAACTTCTGATAATTCTACAAATTAGCAACCTAAAATTTAGGAGCTGTTCCTACTTTAAATTAGAGAGTTTAGTTTTAAGTAACGTTGCGTTAACGAGCATAAAGTCATTTTTCGGTATCAGAATCATTAACAGAAGATTCCCAATCTAGGTACTACGTATAAATCTCATACATAATACCTCTTTTGAAACCCAGTGGCGAGTGATAGCGTATCCCGCTTCCCTCTACAGGTCCGGGGCTCTATCCTCGGGATGGGCAAGGTCGACTCAGCTTTTCATCCCTTCGAGGGGTCCATAAATGAGCACCAAGCTTTCTTGGGGACTAAACACTGAGAGTTTCGCTTCAGATTGACCACCTGATCGGGACATCTGTTCATGCACCTTAGCGTTCAAAGGTCCCGTATACTGAGAGGGGCACAGTAGGCCTTGGCCACCATGGGCTATTGCACCCCTGAAAGAAAGAAATCTCTTTAATATTCCTTTCTTATGATGTAATAAAAAGTTGAAGAAAATTACAGAAAAGAGAGGTGGTCCAGGATCGAATTTATTTTGAAGACCTACTCCCCTTGAGAAGTGGGAACCATGTTGTGAAACACGGCCTTAGATATATTTATGTGGTCATATAAACTCCATAGAGAAGGTGAGTCTAACTTGCATGTCTATTTATAGTTTTATTTTTGAACTTTGATTTTGACTCAAAATTTCAGGGTTCCGTGGAACACAGTTTGAAGACCCCTGATGTAAATCATGCAAAACAAAAAATAGAGAAATCCCGAACACATTGTGTTTGAAAATGATTATTAATAATCGTTATCTCTTTTTTTCTTAATCTCTTTCATCTTTCCATTAGATATGGTTAAATTCTTTTTCTTTTCAGGACTCTGGCTTGAAAGAGCTGAAAAAGAATGACGTAGCTGTGATATTCTGTGAGTTATTTTCTTAAGTAATATGATTATTCATCAAACAATATGAAATTAGAAATACCTGTGGGGGAAATTTAACTATGAAGAAAAATACAACTTAAACCTTTTCTGTGATAATATTTTTTAAGGTCCTACTGCTCTTGAGACAATCGGACAAACAACAAAAAGGTCCAGCATTGAAGCACGTCCCGAAATTTCCCCAAATATTTTTCCACCTCGGTTTCAATTTTCAGGCGACATTGTTACTAATTTTTAATTGAACTGGGGTTTTTCTCAAAAGTATTATTATAAAAAGTATTACCGGCAGAACAAATCTCATGAGGTAATATAAAAATAAAATCTGTTCTCTTATTTTTTTGTTTCTAATATTGTTTTTCCTCCGAAAAATATTTGAGTCCTTGAGAAGATAGTAAACAGATTTTCTCGAGTGACTCTGATTCATAAAATATTTTTCCGTATTTTACACTACTCAGCAAGGGGATCTATAGTTAATATTTCTTTAAACAATATAGGACCCCTTAAAGAGCCATTTCCTGATCATTTAACCATTTGGGAATCACATGAAGAAGAAATCTAAATTTATAAGAATTCATACATATATATAAAAATAAGAATGTAATTTTTTTCTTTCATGTGACTTTAATAATTCATTCTTTTCGTGTAGTAATATTATTTTTAAAAAAATTTATATACTCTTAGAATTTAAAAAAGTTATCTGTCGATTGGTATAAAAACATTTTTAGAAAAATCTTAAGTGGAAAAATATTATATGATGTTAAAAAAATGAGATAGCAGTTAAACATTAGAGTTTTAAAATTGCCGTAACATAGGAATTTTCAATGTGTGTTACGAAATTTTGATTTATTTCTTGATGTGAAATAAATTTCGAGAGAACAAAACACTGGGTCGATTATGAAAAAATACTCTTTAAAAGTTAGTTAACAGTGTTATAATCATTGTCATTAACCAATTAGCGTTGTTCTTTTTCACCTATTAAAAATAATACCAATTTTATGCTGTAGCGAAGAGAGTAGCGAAAGTTGATTCAAGATTATGTTCTTGACACATGTGTACATTAAATTGTTGCAATAATTTTATTAGCTTTCGCAGGACAAATTTTTGATAATTTAGCCGAAAGGAATTGTCTAAAACGTTTGCTTGTTTCGGAAAAAAGAGTCAAACAAGGTTCAAATGAGTGATAAAGGGTTAAAGTGAAAAATTATTATTTGTTTCTTTAAATGAACTCAAGATTTACAATATGCATCTAAAGACCGGTTAATTTTATTTTAAAGGCATTGTATGCAAGCATATAAAAAATGGGTATATATGTCTCAGCCATGCAAATTCTTACAAAGATTGGAAGTTTTTTTTATTCGAAAAGTATTCCTTGGAGGATTTTTCTCTAACATTAAAAGAAGGCAGTCGTCGCTAGCTGTGGTATAGAGAAACATTACTAAGAATTCTTATTCTCTCTAGATATAACAGTGACTGTTACAGGACAAAAAACTATCCGCTTGTCTTCCAGTAGTTCCAAATGCTGCCGTAAAATTAGAGAAGGTGACCAGGACTGCGAAGTGAGTTTTTTTTAAATATTTCAATCTCAGTCTCTAAAATCCTGTATGACACATCTTTAGCATGGTGGAGGGATAAACATATAGGCTAAACTTGAAGTCCCAGGGGTATTATTTAAAATATTGAACCTTTTAAACAGCTTACGATACGGAGGGATGGATCAAAATGCTTCTCACGATAAAAAGTTTTCTTTTTTGCGAGTAAAAATTAATTTCGAATTAATTCAAGCAAAAGCTCTCTTTTTTATGTTTGCTCTCTTATGCTGGTCCTCTCTTTACTTTCCAATTCTTTTTGAAACCTTCCTGGCAGGACTGTCCCCCGCCTTTTCAATACCCTTCCATTCCTGATTGGAAGTAACATGGACTTGCACACGGCCCCCTCAGACTCTGCCTCGAAAATCATTGGCTCTTTCCGGACAAAATTTCATCTGGCCTTCGACCATTTTATGTGTGTTGTTGTTGTTGTTGTTGCACGCCCCCATTGGCCAGCAGTGCTAGACCACGCCCATGACGTCGTACACTCTAAAAAATCCAACACCAGCAAGGGATCGTCAGCTAAATCCTGCTCGGTGAGTCCTAGGCATTCGAGGATGTGAGCAGGCAAGGCTGTCTCAGAAGAACAGTTGGTACACATTTCAAAGCTCTTGGATCCATCGAAAAATTGACCACTTCGAAAGCGTACTAGTTAGTTCCTGTCCATTAAAACCGTGAGTCTGCAGGACAAGAACACTGATACAAATGGTTCTCTGTGGGGACAATCCAAGCGGTCTTATTCTTGTGGTTAAATTTTGAGAAAATCTCCGAAAAGGTCAGGGGTGCTGACGGCTCTGTGGCCTCGCAAGCACCAGCCTTGGCCAAAGTGTCCGCAATCTCATTTCCTTCTAAATCTACGTGGGAGGGAATCCACAGCAGATGAATCTGAATGATTTTGTTCCCACTTGTTGAAAGTCATATAAATAGGACATAAATCCGCGTCACTCGGTGGCATAGAACACAATTCCAGATTTTTTTCTCTTCACAATAGTGGACCATCCTTTCCACACATGAGTAGCAGGGCCTCATGTTAAACAGAACAAATGAATAGACTTGTCAGTTGGCACAGGTGCGGTCTATCTATCACCCGCTCTAAAGGAAGATGCCATATAGCGCTCCTTTTCGCCTGAGGTACCGAGAAACCAAAAAAAAAGAGTAACGGACAGCTGGCTCACTTCGCTTCGGTGGAACACCCCACAAATGATTTCAATTTTAATCCAATTAATTGCTAGCATTGCTAGTATTGGATGCATTCATCTCTGCTTCTACAAAATAAATGCCCCGAATTTTTGATATTAGATATTTGTTTTCTATATTTATACTACATAGCTTCATTTTTATTTACATTTTTTACTTACAAAAACAAAATCGTTCGAGATGAGAAGCATTTTAATCCTAACAGACTCTCGTAATCTCATTAGGTGATTTAATATTAAAATTCCAAGTGTGTTAGAGAGATCCACCCGATAGACATTAGTAAATCCGTAATTTTCACACCAGTAAATAGTGTGCTAAAACCACTTTAAAGTTAGACGTTGTGAGAAATTCATAATATTTTCAAAACTTTCCACGAAAGTGATCATTTACTACATAATTACCATTAAAAAATAGCTATTAAGCAAAACAGTAAAGGCCATTTTTTCTCACACGAATGTCTTCTCGTAAAATGACTATAAAGACACCGACACATTCTTTGAATTCAGCACAATTTAAATCAAATCAAAGTTGGAAATTAAGTGATTTTCCTTTCCTAGTCCATTCGTCTTCATGGAGGAGATATAGGATTTCTCAAGCCAGCGGATAACAGGAACTTAACTCTAATTTATTCCAACCTGGTAAGTAACAAGTTTTTAATAGATAATAAACTTAACAGTGGGAATTTCAGTAAGAACAAAAGTGCCTGATTATCGGCCAGTGGGATAATTTCCTATAGTCCGCTTGGTTAAAAGGCGTCACCAAAGCGTAGGCAACCAGATCTAACAATGGACCAAACCAGAGAATCGATTTAAATGCAAAATAATAATAATAATAATAATTTTTTTTTCGGTTTCTGAAAATAGGATTCCTGAAAATCTATGAATTAACCATTAAAATGAAATCAGAAGGAAAATGTAATTTCATTTTTTTCTCGTTCTTTTTGATGTTTTTTATTGCATTCGAATCAAAATATTATTTTAGGGATTTGGGAAGAAAAAAGTAAAAGTCCCCACCCCCACACACAAGGCAGCAGCATAGCATTTACGAATTCAAAATGGGCTGTTGACTTAAGCCTTAACTGCTCACGCCAGAGACTTCATTTGATGAGTTGTTCATCGGGTTATTCCATAATTATTGGCCACAATCGATATATAGGCAACTTTTACTGAGAGATCACCTCAACCGGTACAGTAGTGATGCACCACCAATCCCCCTATAGGTTGGGGGGTGAGACAGAGGGGAGTATGACAGGGCAAAGAGGGTGTTGTATGACAATCGCAAGCGCAAAGTACAGTGGCTGCATAAAAGGGAACCTGCGAGTGAGTGAGTGAGTGAATGAATGTTAACGTAGCAGTGTTCAGCTACACGATGGCTTTTGGCGACGGACCTCGTAATTTTGAACCATGGTCAAGTGACGAGGACGAAACATGAGCTGGCACCTCCCTCTCCTAACTGCCACAACACACCAATGGGAGGACGTTTGAGCTCTCGACAAATTTAAAGTGTATCGCTCCCTTACAAGGCGGGTCTTAAGTGGTACTGGGTTCGAACTCATGACATGCCAGCCACAATCCGATACCCTGACCACTAGGCTACCGCGGCCACAAGCAAAACCTGCGAAACAGGTCCACGAACCAAACCTCCATCCACAGAAAATCGTCATCACTGTTTGGTGGACCGCCAAGATCGTGGTTGATAATGAATTCCTCTCGAGAAACCAAACCATTAATATGGACGAGTGCCATCGTCAGTTGGATGAATGTCACAGGAAACTTTGCTTGAAAACAACCAGCACTAGTCGATAGGTCAGGTTCCATATTCTTGCTTGATGGAGCTCGACCTCATATCACAGTTAGCAGCTGACAAAATATCCAGAAGATGAGATATGAGTTTCTGCCTCACCCACCTTATTCTCCAGACATGCCTCCGACTGATTATCACATGTTTCATCACTTTTACAGGTTTGTGAGGGACAAACAATTCGTGATCTAGGATGCTTTGATTCTCGGGGCTCAGGATTTCTTTGAGGAATTTGACGCCTACTTCTGCTTAAAGCTCGTTGGATGAAGTGTATTTCTGCCGATGGTGGCTAATTTTCTGAATAAAATGCATTTTTTCTTTGCGACCCACATTTTCCTTCGTGTTTCAATTTCGGCTAATAATTATGGAACAACCTAATACAGTTACGCATTACATGATCTGTTCTAAAAATGATTACTTTTCATGGACAGATAACAGTAGATCCCAATAGTATGCTATACATTGTTTTTATAAAATTCTATACAAAAATAAAACAAAAAATCAACTAGCCATATTTTGTGGTTGTAGTAATTGTAATTTTTTTATTTTTTTAAAAAAATATATTTACGTATATTTGTGAGCATTTTCTTTCTTAGTACTTGCATGATCTTGTCGGAAGTTGTACAATCGATATCAAGGACGAAGGAGGAAACGTTCAGAAACATGAAATCGAATTCGATACTTCACTTGCCAAAAAAGGCACTACTTCTATCCCCAGACTGATGGAACGTGAGTATTTCTTTAAGTAATCTCTCTCTCTCTCTCCCTCCACCCCCCCTCTCTCACGCACATGCACACAAAAAGCATTATGGAGTAAGCTTTGTACTTTGCAAATGCTTGTGATGCCAGATTTTAAGACATAGATAAAAAAAAAATTAGCAATTATCTTCGTTAAAGAATTTTGTCCATTGGAATAGTGACTTTCTTTGAGAAAACAGTTTAAATAAATTTTTCCATAAAATATGGTTTGAAATACTCTTGGTAAATGTCTTTTTAATACGTATAAGACAGTACAGGATGATTCATGAAGAAGTATACACTTTGCCGATGACGTAAAACAGAAACAATCAAAGACAAGTGTGTTCTTGAATTTAACAAACTGTCACGGAAGCTATTCTTTTGGATATGTTATGTATTTGGTTTTTACTATAGTTGCAGGACGACATTGACAACTTCATTCTCTAATCGGATGCTGCACCACCACACTAAACGACCAACGTGCGAGACACTGGTGTAGCAAACTCTGAGGGGGTCCGGCATCAAAGTTTCTTTAGGGGCCCTTTTTAGATATGGGAGCCCTATTAGTGGGACTGTAGTTACACATGTTGGGGCCCTTGTAGCTTGGAGACCCCGTATCATTGATACGGCTGATACGGTGGTAGTTACGCCCATGGTGTGAGATTACCTTGTGAGGCATTCGCCCGTGTGTGATACCTTACTCCTAAGTTATCTTCGTGACCTAGAGGTGTGGGAGTGAATGAAGAACCAGGCGTTCCCATGATCTTAAAATGTCTTTATTAAGATCTTAACTTAAACACTAACAATGATAATATTTATATTATAACTTAGCGGATCTGAGGTGAGAAAACACACAATATGTTTTACCAAATAAGCGCGACTTTAATCACTTTCTTCCGCCTATTCCTAAACTCAACTTATACACAGTCCTAATAGACAACAGAATTATCCTACCTTAATCACTTGTTTAACCACAATCCTCTCGGATCCTAAATAGCTTTTGTTTATCTCGCATGGAATAGTATCCACATTGGCTTGATCGCTCTATCACAAATAGCTTCACACTCAATGACGGCTTTCTTCACTTCCTTCGGTTCACGCGCTCAAACCAAGACTAGCATAATCACTTCCCAATAGGTAATGCGCTTACGTTAAACTTCTGCTATTTAAAAAGTTTCTAATTTGCATATTCACGCTTCGCTTCTGGATTCGGTTGGAAAGAATTTGCCTTTTTTCGGCCCCAAAGAACCCAAGAGGAGTTTTTAGTAGAAAACGCGATGAGCCCATCACAACCTCGATGGACATCTTCCTCAGCAATGGATTGGACGAGCCACAGACTACGACATGCTACTTAACCAATGGCTGCCCAGATACTATGATTTCTTCCAGTGGGGTTACATAAAGGACAAGACATTCATCATTACCCTTCCTGTTGATCTAGCGTATCCCAACCCTTATCAGTGGACCTGATTCAGACACCTTAACGCGCGTTTGGGCGAAAATGAGATTACCGTTTCAATGTGTGTCGTGGGACTAATGGGCGTTTTTCTGTGGGCATCTGTACTGTGAAAACAGCCCTCATTCCCATATCTGGTTGATTTTGATGTGGGAGACGGCAAAAGTGGAGTTTCTTCAGTATGCTTAGAGGCATAATGGCTATTGGCTGAGACGAGGAGATCCGGAAGGCGTGACTAAGATTCTTCTTCTTGATGGAGTTTGAAGATTTTTCTCCTTAGATGACAGCTTGGGGGTTGATCTCTACTTATGACTAAGGGTCCACACATAGAACTTCTGTGACTGTCTCTAACAAAACTTTAAGTAATCCCATACAAGTCTGTTACAGATGACATATAATATCTTACATTGTTCTTGATTTATAGTGCATTAAAACTGTGCACTTCTTTATGAATCACCCTGCATTTTAAAGTTAAATCCAGACTAAATGGATCTCTAAAAATGCCCCTTCAATTTAATTGTTTTCTTATGTCTATTTTGTAGTGTTTCTCAAACTGCGGGATTCCTCCCCCAGGGAAGCATATTGAAAAGTCGAACACAAAAGAGTATTTAAAAAACTATTAATTTACTGAAAGTAAACAAACAAAATAAATTTTTATATAATAAAAAATGAAATACACATTTACAATATAGTACACTTATAAAGGTATCAGTGATGCACAATGTGTTTTATTATTAATTTAACAATGCTAACTTAAAAACAAGTTTAAAAATTACCAGTGACCATGCATAAAACTATACAAAAATTAACACTTATCTTGATAATTCATACGGTTTATAATTAATTACTTAACTACCGTTTAAAAGTTACGTAATTCGCTCCCCAATGCAATTGTTTTTCACGTAGGTACGTGTTTGGGATGTATTGGGAGGGGGGGAAAGGAATACAAATAAGTGAATCTTCTGAAATAAGCAAATCCTTCGCAAACAATGTCAAAGTCCTTTTATTACATTCCAAAGCCTTCGGAATAATTTCATGGATAGCAGTGCGCAAAAATGAGCGTAGTTCGGAAAGACATAGACGTATGTATACGTCCGGGGCAATTAACACTTTGGCTGAGCGTGGCGTTTATAAATGCCGATGGCACTTAAGAGGTTAAGGTCGTATTAAAGCCTTAGCGTCAAAATATAGTATTATAGAATTGAATCCATTGTTATTGAATGGACTTTGTTAATTTAACGGATCGTACAATCTATTGCATAGTTATTTTTGTTTTAACTATATCAGTTCTTAAGATTTTGGTGACTTTTATTTAAAAAAATCATATGCGTTAATAAATATGTGAAAAGTTTCCTTAAAGGATAAAAACTTGTATCAAACTGTAATGTATCAAAGTTTTTTTTTGAAAACGTCTGAAAATATCTTTCATTAAAATATATACTTTTTTTTAATAATATTTATATGCGTGCAATGAGTTTTTGTAAGCTGTAAGATAAGTAGTTTCCACACTTAAACAAAAAAAATTTATAGAATGTATAGCTTTTAATACAAAATTTCGATTTAAAGTAAAAACATATTACTAAATAATGCATACAGATTACAAGTATTTTAGCTTGTATTGCTAAAGTAATTCTAATTTAGTCTGAGCAAATATTTGAACTGGGTCGATCCTAGCAGGTGAGCAGCGCACGCAGGCAACCCAAACAAGGGGGCGGCCGCTGGCAAGCAGAGCTTTCTACGGATTTATCAAAATAAAACTTCTAATAAGTCGAGTAAATATGCTGAATTTGTTTGAAAAGTTATTGAAAAATCAAGTTCCGATAATATAGCATAGTTTAAGAAAAACAGAATGTTAGTGTTCAGTGTGCTGGTCTATCAGTCCATTAATGTCTATTCTTTATACACATCCCTCATTTGGTTATAAAACTCGTGGCAGAGCCGGCAATACTGCAGGAAAGGGGGTTTTATTGCTTATAAGCGATACTGGGGATCAATGCTTAATAAAGGCGTCACAAAAATGATTTTTGCGAAAGTTGCTTTATCTAATGTGGTAAAGACGTATTACCTAAGACAGGAGTGTTTAAATTCAATATGCATTTGTGGAAGTAAAAGGCTTTCATTTGAATAAAAGCCTTACAATTTAGAAAAACAGATTAGAGGGAAAATGAAATTTTTGCATCTATTTGCATTTTTATTAATTTTTTACTTTTTCCTCTTATACAGGTAGATGAGTTTATAACGTCAACGTTAAATATTAGTTAACATATGAAAAACTCTCCCTAGGGGAGGCACATTAGATCTTTGTATGCGGGCGGTGGCACCCTAGGATCGGTCCCGTATTTGAATTGTAGTAGAAGCAATAAGAGTTAAGGTTTTTCTCTAATAAAAACATAAAAATATATTTTTTGATCGATTTTTAAGTGAATTTTTTAAGTCAGTGGTTTCCAAACTTTTTTGATCATTTACTCTAGTAGCTCATTATATATCGGCGCATCTCCTTTGGAAACCCCACTGCCTTAAATGATGACTTCTCTACAGAACTTGTTGCTGAAAATTTTAGGGAAAAAATAAGGTCTTGTTATTACCTTTCTCTGAAACCGGGGAAAATAAGCTTTCTTGCTGAATGCCTTAAGGCTGTTTTCGGCATATATTCGAGAGCATGAACTTGACGCGGAACACATTTTCGGACAGGAAAAATGTCTCAATTTTTATAAAAAATTTTGTGACGCTGTAACTCGTGCATTTATTTATAATATAGTGTTCTTAAAATTTCAAAATATCTCTTAAATAATTAGTTTTTCTTTTTAACATGTAAAGGTAGAGCTCATTTAGCATTACGGTACAGGAAAAATACGAAACACACTTTTTAAAAGAAAAAATGTGTCAACTGGAATAAAAATGAGTAGTATGATAAAATGAGTGATTTTCTACAGGATAGTGAAGCCAGAATGTAATATTAATATTCTAATACTTTTATTTGTGAAAAATATTTCGAATTTGGTCCCTATTCTTTAACATTAGCCGAAGACAGCCTTAAAAGGAATTATAGATTTAATGGTGTGTTAACAGATTAATTAATCTACTTGATTAACATAGTTAATTAACTTTAAAAAAATTTCTATTAATAAAACTGTTTTCTTACAGAATTAAATAAAAAATGCTCTCAATATATAGTTTTTATGTTTTAAATTTTATTCTGAAATTGGCTAATTAGTTCCTGAAATATTCGGAATTATAATTTTACTCAAAATAAATGAGCAAAGTATAATATTTTTGATTTAATCTATAGATCATTTTGAAATTTAAATTTTAATATTTTTAGTACATTTAACATTGGTGAAAAAAATTTACTTTATAAAATAATTATGAACGAAGACTTAAAATGCTTAAGAAAATGATACTTAAAATATAAATTCGTGTGAGAATCAAAAAACTTTAATGCAAACCTAAAAAAAGAAACTAAAAAAACACTTTTTTTAAAAAAACTGTAATAACATTCATGTATTTTGGCTCAAACCATACATGTTGCAATTTTCAAAAAGAGAAAAGAATCTTGAATATTTCATACCCCCCATTAAATTTCAAACTATTTAAAAAATAAGAGTGTACTTTTGTAAGCAACATTTTTTTAAATTTATTTTCATACTCCATTCTATCAGATTCTTGTGAAAAATTAAACATTTTAAGCAAAAATATGATTCCTAAAATGTTTACTTTGACAAAAATTTGTTGAAATACTCTTTAATATTTTAAAGATACTTATTATCGAAGGATTGGAAATGAATGACGATTTTTTTCAATACAGAGTACTACAAGCTAGAAGACGTGACCTATTGTAAAGAGGCGGATGAAAACCCCTTAAACGAATGCTTCACTTACGATTGTGACATCCGTTACGATGGTTTTCGGAACTACTATGATTTCAAATCAAAAAGGTGCACCAAGTTGCCTAAATGCCTACCCACTGCAAACGAGAGAGATCCAAACGCAATTGTAAGTTCAAACTAGCATTATTTTAATAATGGGAATAAATTATAGTTTAAAAAAATTAAAAAACACGGTTTTATGGTCAATCGAACTAAAAACTAAAAAATATAAATCTTAACATAAGAATAAAATGATTTACGGGAAAATTAATGTCATTGGGGTGAAAACGTGGGGGTGTTCTGTATCAATTGTCATAATTTCTTACTATTTCTATTCCGAAATGTTCTGCGTTAGTATAAAAATTTAGTACAAAGCACCCTGCATGCTTTTACCACAATGACATCAATTTTCTCGTAAATCATTTTATTCTCATATTAAGGTTTATTTTTTACTTTTTAGTTAGATTTATATATGTATATATACACCATAAAAGCCTGTTTTTTTAGTTTTTTTAAACTATAATTTATTTTTCGTTTTTTTAGTTCGATCTACAGTAAAAGCATGAATTTTTCAGTTTTTTTTAACTATCATTCATTCATATACCTTTTTTTTTTTAATTTTGGCCCGCGACCGAAAAAGTTTGCCCCAACCTGAGTTAGAACAATATTTTTTTTCACATGCATGTGAGAGACTTTTTTTTTATTTCCATTTTCAGAAAGAGAGTGGACAAATGGTTATATTATGATAAGAAATTGCTGACGCAAAAAAAAACGTTTTCGTTTTTAGGGTTACTCTGAATCTTTTAGTCACCAAATCTGAAAATGGGATCTAGAATTAGTCGCCAAATCTGGAAATAGTATATAGAGTTAATCGCCAAATTTGGCAATGGTACATAGAATTAGTCGCCAAATCTGGAAATGGTATAATGAATTAGTCGCCAAATCTGGATTATCTTGTATCCTGATTATCCTATTCAGGACAATGGAACAAAATCATGAAATTATTGTATTGCCATCGGTCCTTGACAAGTGTGCAAAATTTCGAAGTGGATAAAAATAGAGTTCAAAGATTCCGTTACATGTAAGTGAAACTTATTTTTTTAAATTTTTGCCAAGATGGGAGGAAACGAGAGTTACATAAAGGTATCTAGCGACAACTTTTTTTTAAAAAAAAATAGAGAGATGGGGATTTTTTGAAGTTAACTTCTTATGGCACAGTAGGAAGAAATTTCTGTTACGCGTTACCAGTCACGGTTAGCGAAAAATGTAAGGTAGAAATGAATGAAGTTCCGAATCCCCCCCCGTTTTAAAAAACGCCATCTAACTTATACTACCTATTTCAGACAAAAAAATAATTACAGAATCGGAAAGATCATTTTTTTCGCCACGATATGGTATATTTTTTTAAACAAAATAATGATATTTTCTATTTTTTACGATTTTCTTAAAAATGAGTCAAAATTGATACGCTTTTATAAAAATGGTTTCTAAATCATTCCCTTTAAGTTTCCTTTCGAGTTAATGAATTGATATTTTATTCTAAACAAGTTCATGCTTTTCTCTTTTAGAATCAGTCATAAAAAAAGAATGACGGAATCTTTTTTTTTTTTTTTGCGATTTTTCAAAAAATACTCAAAATTTTAATTAAATATTTAATAATTTCATTATTTATAAAAATAATCTAACGAAACTTTTTCTCCATATGTAGAATAGTATTATCCGTAATCTGTTCAAAGATTGAAAAAATAGATTAAAAATTACGGCTTTTAAAATTTTTTTTGTGCTTTTCGTCTATTAGCCCTGAGCTAGCACCCACCCATCTCTCCTCATTCAACAGCAGCTTTAACAAGTCTTTCCTCTTTTAGCTTTCCGATACATACTTTGTTTTGTTTTTACGTTACCTAGAAGTCAAATTATAATCAATTTTATAAATTAAAAAAAAATCGGCGGTTAGTCTTTAATCTACCCGAAGTAGGCATTTAAATGGTTCAAAATCTGTCAAAAATTAGTTTAAGGAGAGTTTGTTGGATATGCAGCTTTAAAATTCTTTTAAGGAAATAATACAAACAATCTATTGTTTTAAAATTTAGTGGCAACACAACATTTCTTCCAATAGTTTGGCAATAAAAAATTGTGTTTACTAAATTTTTTCAATCGAATGGAATTTCTAAATCCAGTTTAAGAAGTGAGTTTTTAAATCATATATATGCTTTGGCGTAATTAGTTTGATTGTTGTGAAAGTGTTATATAGTGCTTCATTAATTTGTATTTTAAGACTACAGTGGGCAGTAACATTTTTTACAAACATGTCTCAAATTTTTACTGGCTCTACGTAACTTAGAACTAAAATCATATAAAAAAATTGGTGAGAAAAAAATGAGTATAGTTTTTAAAAATTTAAAAACTTTTTCCATGCGTTTTGATTTTTTTTAAATTTTATATTTTCACCTGATTTAACTTCTTTAAGCAATTCTTTACAAATGTATGCATGCAATGTAATGTTTTATATGATAATTTACAAAATATGGGTAAACGCAAATTTTTATATAAAAATTTCAAGAATTTTAATGATTTCCTATACATAAAAAACTTTAATTTCTTCTTTCACCCTATCACTATTATTACAATGCATCCAAGAATTTATAACTATACATTAGATGAATACTTCTGGAAAGTTTGTTTTGTTATAATCCAACAAAAGTTGCAACGCATGGAACATTTTGCATTTTTATTTCGAGGTAAATTTTTGATTTAGACTAATAATGATGATACTTTTCTCAAAGTATATACAATAAAAATTTTGTTATTTTTTTAAATACAGTTTGAAATAATAATAATAATAATAAATTTGTTTTAATTATATATATAAGATTACTTCAAAATAAAACTTTATTATACAATTCAATACATGTAAGCCAAAGAAGTTAACTTCTAATGCTTGTTCACACTTATACACGCTTTCTTTTTTTTCTTTTTATTATTTTTAGATTTATTTAGTGCACACATTTTAAGAAAATGAAAAAGAAACTGTTATTATACTAAAATGGAAAAAATAGTAAACATTTACAAAAAAATTTCACAACCGGAGCCCGTTCTACACAAAACGTTTATGAACAAATTTTCAATTTTGATGTGTTGCTTTGGTATTCATTTTTGAAATGACCTTCAGGATAAGAGGTATTTTGATTTTAAGATATTTAACGACAGACGTACTACTAGCCCCCTACCACGATGAATTTCATGGGTCTTAATCTGATGTTACTGTCGATCAGGCGACATAAGTAACAACAACCTTCACTTATGAATGTATGTCGAATACAAGCAGTCTGACGTTTGAGATAAATAACGGTAGCGTGATATGGATTAATTTAAATGTTTAGTTTATTTATGTCACATCTATTATTTGCAGAATTATACAGTGAAGTTACTAAACTTATTAAAAGTTTATTAGAGTTCAAAGCAGCGGTTTGTGAGAGGAGAGATCCCTCTCGGTGACCGCTCACTTTAAGGTTCAAAGTATCTCTCCCTGGTTCTCCCTCCCTCTGCTCGAGGATCAGGAAGCCAGCGCCTTTTAGCATCTCGTTACATCCTTCTAGTGGCGAGAAAAGGTTCCCTCGTGATGTCAAAAATCAACGGGCGATCCAAGATGGTACTATGTAATAATTCAAAGTTGTACAGGTGTCTTTGAACGTGTCGTGATTATTTCTACAAAGACGCCGATCACAGCTGCGAGACGAAAACGTTACAGCAGTCATTCGCACCAAAGGTGGGGAGCAACCCTTTACTATAATAAAAAAAAATTCATTTTTCCAAAGTGTTTCTACTATTTTGTCCTTTTACTTGTATATGTCTAACATAAAACAACTTTTTAAAAAACAGTTTTATTTGCGATTTCATAGTGAATATGTGATTTATCAACGAATAGTCTGGAAAATTACAATTAGCACATCACCTAAAAACACTCTCACATCTCTCGATGATGTGTATTTCATTTATAAGCTATTACAAACCGTTTTTCTGGCAATCATTCACAGATAAATAGAAAAAAAAAAGGAAAGAGGAAGATTCATCAAGAAGCCTGCCCACTAAGCTCTTTTCTTAATCCTTCTTCTTCCCGTTAAGAAAAGGAAAATAATGCGCAGTTCGCATTCTTTTTCTTTTGGGAGTCGTGGGGCGGAGATGTTGTTGCCGGGGCTCTAATCTCCCTCCAATTACGCCCCCACCGGAGCGGCCGGAGGAGCCCCATTAAGCGTCTTCCGAACAAGACATCAGTGAGGGATGAACGGCAAATAAGCGCACGCTTGTTTATCGGATGTCGAACCAGGAACGGAAAACAAACTTTACAGGCTGACTGATTCTGCAAGGCAGTTATTATTGCTGTCTCTCTTTGAAATATTCCCGTTTAGTGAAGTTGAACTTCTTTCAGATAATCAAAATACTTACATTTCAATCGGGCATCGAAAACTTTAAAAAGTAGCTTTATTTTCTGTGGAACAAGTTTTTACACAAATTAACAAGGTAAAAAAAATCAGTAACTATTTTTAGTAATGTTATTTAATATTATTAATGATGGTTCGCATTAAAAAAAAGATGATATTCTTTTACAATGAAATTTATTTTAAAGTTCTAGTATGATTGACGTAAAATTTATTACAAAAAAATGAGTATTTTTTTCTTCTGTTCATTTAGTTAATACATTATTTTAACTTATACGTGGATAAGTAATCCAAAAAAGTTTGAAAATAAGATATTGCTACGAATTTTGTGTAAAGAATACTTAAAATAGTTTAAATAATTTATATTTGGATGTGTAATACGTTTATATTACTTTATGTTGTATTTATTTTATGTTAAAATTGTAATATTTGCAAGCAATGCAGTTCCTTACATTATAATGGCGATTCAATGGAAACTTCGCGAAATATTAGAGATAGAGCCAAGTTGGCATCAATTTTGGCGACTAAGGTGATCTTTTTGGTGACATTGACGACCCTATGGGTTCTTCTAAAGATTAGACCAGAAATATACTAACATCAAGATCTATGACGAAAATGGATCTTTCTCGAAGGATCCATGAGACCTATAAATATAGAGACGCTTGCCAACTGAGTATTGTTTTGACTAGCAATTGTTAGTATTGCCTTGACCGTTGAAGAGTCGACCAGCGATTAGTGATTACTTCGGCTGTCAAGGAGACCAAGCGCGATTGCTTGTGAATAATCTTTAACTTACTTGCATTTTAGACTCTGATAATTGTGTCTGAGTGCTGTTGAAGGTGTGAAGACCTTCTGAGATATATTCTGCAAATTATGCTGTGTACCCTGTATTTCAAAAAGTGATTTTCAACAATAAATTTCCATCGCTCCTGAAGAACTGTCTTGTTCTTTGCGACTGATTTGCATAAAATCCTCGAACCCCAAACAACGTAACAATACGTTATAAAAAATTTTAAGAGGTAATGAAGAGGGTCGCTTTATTTCATGCCCTAAAGCTATTTCTGCTTAACTAAGCTTTCCCCCTTGGCATGAATAAGGTAGGAAAAGCCGGCCAAAAAGATCTGGTTTTAACATCTATTTACATTACTTTGAATTCCTTTAATATTTTTTTCCTATCCTTCACCTTTTACATCATTGCAATATAATTACGAAATGGTCTAACAGATTTCACACATTTCGAGAGAAAGTACTTTTTAAAGCATCAAGTATAGAAATTTGATGTATTCAAATTGCGGAAGTGTCAAACACAGATCCTAAAAACTACTTATTTTCGCCAAATTCGATATCATGCGGAAATTCAAGAAGTATAAAAAAAATAGTCGAAATAATAATAAACATGTCTTTAATATTTTTGTAATTAATTCTTATGCAATTTAAAAATTTGTTATAAGCGAGGTAGTAACTTAAATAATATTTCAACTGAAAAACCACAAAACAATTGCTACAATTTCTTTATGAAATGCTTTCAATTCAGTTTCTATAATGTAATACGTAAAAAATGTTTGTTATTTTAAAAAATCATTTTTTTCCCTTCATGTGATTAAAAGTATTCTATTTTGCGAAAAGCAAAGAAAAAAATTTAGATTATTGCACAATTGAGTTTTGTTTTATCTGTTCATAACTTGTTTTAGTTTACTCAATTTTATTTGTGTGTTTAGAGTAAATATGGGGGTCATGGGTAGCCTAGTGGTAAGAGCATCGGACTCCAGACCGGAAGACCTGGGTTCGATGTTCGTACCGCCAAATACCCTCTGAGTACACACGGAGTACGTGCTCGTTAAATCAGTGGGTCCGAAAATCTTGTGGGCTGAATCACGAGTGCAGGGAACTGGAGAAAATTTCCCTCCACTTCAGTTCCATGCCTAAATTGTGGAGGTGGAGATAGATGGTGGTGCCATCTATCGTAATGTTCTATCGTTCCTTCGGGAATTTCACAGAGCTAAATCGTACTGTCACCCGTATGGTGCTCAAGGCTAAGGCCAACGACAGCCCATTGCCACGATGAATTTCGTGGGCCTCAATCTGACTATGTCAGACAGGTGGCACGAGTAACAACAACAATAAAGGAAATATATGTACAGTCGAACCCTCTCCCCCCCTCGGTTTAACGAATTTATAAAGGCAGAACATTTTATTCGTTAATTTGGGGTTATTCATAATGCCATGGTCCAAAATAAGTACAAAAATTTTTGCCCTTACCTGTTTGGAAAATTCTGTATTAAGAAGCTAACAAAGTTAGAAATTAAGCACTTTTTATTCAGCAGCTAAAAATACGATTAGCGAATTATTACGCATGTTATATAATTGGAAATTTTAAAATACTGACTAATAGATTTTAGACATTCTTTTTGATTCTTGACTCACAAAAGAGTTCGTTTTCAACATTATGCAGAGAAGAAAATATTGCATCATGTGCATCCTGCTGCACAAAGTATGTTTTTACAGTTTACAAATAATGTAAAACATTTCAAATACAGCAGTTTTGAAAGGAGTTTTACTATCAACTTTTGCCATGCTTCATAAATTTTCACAAACATTATTTTCTGCAAAGCCATACGCTTAATAAACTCCATTTCTATCAAGAGGAGAATAAATGGCAAAAATTTATTTTAAAAAGAAAACCTGAGTTGTGTGGAGTTGGATGAGATGAAGGAATTTCCTGACCAACTCAAAACTTTACAGGTGACTCATCAAAACCTGTAAAGTTTAGCAATGGGCTTGTACTCTTTCCCGTAGAAATGAGACTATTTAAAAGAAAAGTCTTTCTGCACTAGATAGAAAGAATATGTCATTTGGAAAAAAAAGTCCAATTTTTTCTAACCCAAAATAATAAGAAAAAATAATTTTTCGACTGGTAAGATAATTCTTTAATTCTGGGTTTATTATTCGTTAAATATGTATTTCTGTCTTCATTTTAATCGGGGACAAAGAACAATTCATTAAATCGTGAAATTCATACTGTATATATCCACTCAAACAAATATTCAAGTAAATTCTCGTTATTAATGTATTCATTTGGTCGGTCGCTGGTGGGAGAGGGTTCGAGGAAGAAACGGGCATGATCTTAGAATCTACTTTTGGTCGCTAGTGGGAGAGAGTTCGTGGAAGAAACGGACATGATCTTTGAATCTCTGCTTTTGATCGCTGGTGGAAGAGGGTTCGAGGAAGAAACGGACAGGATCTTAGAATCATTACAGGATCTTGAAAATCCAAAGTAATTTATAAAATATATGGAAGTACTTATTTGTGGTTATTCTCTTGTACGATCATGCTTCCAACTTGCTAACTTGTTCAACAGTAAGGCACACGTCTTCCACTGTATTGTGGATCCTTCCTTTAGTCGTTCCTCTGGCAAACCAGTCACTCACACTAGGAATTCATGCTCTTGGGCAATTCTTAGCCATTACCTCACCAACTCAACGACTGGCACTTAAGCGGAAGATAGCATTTGCATAAAATCATGTCCTCTCTACGGAAAGCGGTTTTCAAATGATATCACAGTTAAGAAGATATTTTTCCCAAGAAGATTAGTAGAATCCCGAATAGAATTCGTTGCACATTTATAAAGAAATGTATATTAAGGCACACATGATATTTTTCAAACTAATATTAGTAGTTGAATCGAGTATTGGAAACCTCTTCGATGTTTTTCACTTCGAGGACCTGTTTCCCAGTTTAGAAAATAAGTTCTATAAGAGTAATTTTAGCCTAATCCACATTAGATATTGCAGTGAGTTGGTGTGATTTATTTAATATGGTGCGAACGAAGGTTAGATCGAGAAAACGAGTCCAAAAATCAATAAGAAATCTTAAGCGAGATGAATTGTAATAATTACGTTCTCCCTGTAAACTTCCTACAAATTAACCCCTTAAGCGGTTTGCCCGTACAACGTACGGGCTATCGGAGGTTGGTCTCAACTGTACGGGCTATCGGAGGTTGGTCTCAACTGTACGGGCTATCGGAGGTTGGTTTCAACTGTACGGGCTATCGGAGGTTGGTCTCAACTGTACGGGCGCTGATATTTTCTTTCTTTCTATGATTTGAGCTAATTTTTAATTCTTTGGTTGTATTAAGTAGTGCTAGTATTTTGAAAAATTGATGCAGTTTGTCTTTGTTATTTTGAAATGGTTTTCATTCGGCAATTCTTTTGTAGTGAAGTTGGTAATTACTATCGTGTTTTGTAAAAAACAATTAAAAAATGCCCTCTTTTTAAGCATTTTGGGTAAAAAATTTACCACTTAAAGGGTTAAAAGATGGTTAGGAGAGGTTCATACAGAATTATAAATGGTGCAGATCCGAAAGATTTTTCTTTCATCGTCAAAAATGACTCTGAATGTGCCCTCTACAAATAGTGTCTTGGACAACTCTGTATCTCTCTCGATGGTAAGGGCACCTTTTAAAGCTTGCCAGTTAAGCCACGAGGAGCAAGGAACTGTAAAAAATGTAGGTAGGAAATTTTTATTTTTGAGTAGATTTCAAGGGAGGGGTCAGAGAGTAGCATTTTAACGCATATGAATATCAGCAATATCAATACAAGTCTACATGTGTTGTTGCTACTTATGTCACCTGATCGACAGTGACATCAGATCAATTGCACACACAGGAATTTTTCAAGGGGGTGGGGGTCGAAAACTCACCATTCTTGTAATAAAATACATTTTAAAGCGCTCAATTGAGCTGAAATTTTATATACATGATTATTTTGGATGACAATACAACAATTTAATTATAATTAATAAAAATTAATGGATTAAAGCTAATTATTTAAAGAATTACATTTTTGGCGACCCTTTTGACGATTTGTGTCAAAACTTGAAAATGTTTTTTTTCTCTCGTTTAAAGCATTCAGTTGAACTGAAATTTTATATACACGATTGTTTTGGATTACAATACGATACTTTAATGATAACTAATAAAAATTAATTATGACTTAATGTTGTGATTCTGTCCTATGTACATACATATTTATATTAATTGTAACTATTTAATAAAAAGTAGCTAAAATAAAAAAAAATTGTTAATCTACGTAGGAATTGACTTAAATTTTTTTATAAAGGGTGTGTGTGTGTGTGTGTGTTTTTAAGAGGTATAGAACTTTAAATTGCAATAAAACAACGATGTATTATTCGATTGACATGATTTTTTTATTCGAAAGATAATCTTGTGACATTACATTTTAAATATGATTTCTGGCATATGACTGCCACGGCTGGCTCGGATGTAGCCCAATCTCGACGTCCAATTTTCGATGACTTTTTCCAACATTTGGGGCCGTATATCGGCAATAACACGGTGAATGTTGTCTTCCAAATGGTCAAGCGTTTGTGGCTTATCCGCAAAGACCAATGACTTTACATAGCCCCACAGAAAATAGTCTAGCGGTGTTAAATCACAAGATCTTGGAGACCAAATCACAGGTCCAAAACGTGAAATTAGGCGGTCACCTACCTAACTAAATCTACCATCCTGCAAAGTTTGAACTAAATCCGTGACCCTAAGACCTTACACAATTCTTGTGAGTGTTTGAGTGAGGAAGTGAATATTAACGTCGCACTCTGGCTACTCCAGTGCTTTTGGCGACGAACCTCGTCCTTTTGATCCATGGCTAAGGGACGAGAACGACACTTCAGCTGGCACCCACTGTCCTAACTACTCCACCAAAGGGAGGACTTTGAGCCTCGACAGATTTAACGTACCTCGCTCCCCTACACGGTGGGTCTTCAACGGTACTAGGAGAACGGTTGAACTCATGACACGCCGGTGACGAGTACATTACTTTGACCACTAGGCTACCCCGGACACAGTGAGTGTTTGAAAATAAACATAGTAGTAAATTACTTATAAATTACCACCACCCTATAAATTTTGGGTTAAATCAAATTTATATCTCAATAATCATTTTCTTTTATAGTATTTCCTCGTATTATTTGTCAATTCCCAAAAAGTAAGGCTTCAAATTGAAGTTGTTGATTATATTTAATAATGTCACGAGGAGTATGGGCGATATCTTTTTGAACCATGGTCAAGGAACGAGGACGACATCATCATGTCAATGACAGAACCTCGGCATTGAGTACGAATCAGCCCTATACACGACTCGTCTTACACAAGGACTGGTGTACAGTAAAATTGTCAGAATTTAAAGCTCTCCCCTGTCTTGGTGTGAATGTAAGAGTTGAAGTGATAATAGTTAAGCTGGTATCAACTTCAGCGTTCAGGTGACTGCGATAGCCTAGTGGTCAAGGTAACAGACTCGTAGACGGCGTGTCATGTGTTTGGGCCTAGTACCACTAAAGACCCGCCTTGCAAAGGGGGCTGATGCAAGTTAAATATGTCAAGGATTAAACATCCTCATGTTGGTGTGGTGTGGTAGTTAGGAGAGGGGGCAGCTCAGGTATCATTCTCATCACTAGACCATAGCTCAAAATTCCGAGGTCCGTCGTCAAAAACCCTCGGGTAGCTGAATAGTGCGATGTTAATACTTACTTACTCAGCGTTTGAAGATTCGTTGCCATTGCTTTCAAATGCGACTTTAACAAAAAGTGCCATCTGGGATTTTGTTGTAAAGCTCACACGAGTGAAGAACCCTTTAGTTGATTGTTTGTTTTTATTCATATCGCACCAGAAAGTGATCTGATGACTATCGGCAAAGGAACTCGTATATATAATTTTTAAAAATGATTCATTGAAATGGACGATATTTGAGAGCGCACAGTGCAAATACGCAAACTGAGAATTTTAAATCCCAACAGTTTTTTTTTTACTTTCTTCAGTCCCTGTTCAGGGTGGACCCATAGCGACATCAAAACTTGAAATAAAGACTCGATGGAAAAAACACTTAACTAAAGTAAGAATATAAGGCCAGTCTCAAAGAATATCGACACTGAACCCTCAAATAACAGTCAGAAAGCTCGGGGAATATATACAGGGGGAATAAAAAAATGTATGCACACACTTTAAAACCTCGTAATATGTATATGCCATAAGTTTGAGATCTTAGTGGCAGTAGGTTTAAGTCGTAAGAGTCGGTATTAACAGTTGGCATAAGTGTTTCGACAAATGGTGCTGGTGTTTTAGTTGGGAAAGTGAGACCATGGTGCAAGTATGTCTGACTTTCGAGAAGCGAAAAAGTATTTTGGAATGGTATTGGAAGTTATAGAATATCAGTGAAGTGCAACGACATAGGGTCAACAATATGGAACGGAACGACCAACATGCTGAAGCAGCATTGTTTACCTTCGCGATAACTTTGGATAACAGTAATGGATATGCATAAGGAACGATTAGGCCGGCCAGGCACATCAACCTGATTGAACCTTTATTTTTCGAGGGTACAATTAAAGGAAGGAATTAATTGGAGAGGCTTGAGAAATTAATTTTACTGTGAATTCCGGCTTTGTTTTTGGTAACCTATTTTCATTTAACAAAATGGGATCATCCTCAAAACACTCCGGCCACGTATTCACGACCATAACAGCAGGCTACCGCAGCCACGGGGATGTTAAAGAATAGTACTGAAGTTTGGCAAAAGACTCCTAAATTAACATATTCTGTACTCGCTATCCGCTAGACAACAGCATATTACGCAACTCCAATATTTTTGCTATAATTTTTCTTTGTTGCGTGTTGAAAATGTGTTACTGAAGCATTTATCTATTTATAAATTCAACCACTCATTGATACGGATAAAAAAACACAGAACGTTTCTTCGAGAACCACAACTACCTGTGGAATGTGAGTCTGGTACTTTTTCATCGGCCCCCTCTGCGTCGTTTGCAGAGAGGGAGGGGCCGTCAGCGGAAAATGTCTCTGTCCAGCTCAGCCTAATGCCCCATTTTCGTGCAGACCCCAGGGACGCAGTGACCCATCATTAAGGCTTTTCTTGCATTGATTTCTCTCGGCCGCTTCCGACCGGTAGTCCCACATCTTTTATTTAGGCGCTCATTTAAGAAACGGTTCTGCAGGGGTTGAATTGAAACGAGAGAATTTTTTACAAGATTCAGATTTGTCTTAGATTTGTAGTAGATTTAGAATTAAACTGAAGCTATTGGACGAAAACGACGATAGTGACATCTGGATATCTCACTTTATTAACCTCCTGACACAATATGTGTGGTCCACTTAAACAAAAAAATGGACTAAAATAGATTGTCTTAAGATTGAAGTATATCTGTTTGATAAGAGTACTTCACAAGAAGTTACCTTCCATTAGCAGCAAAAACTACTCCAATCTCGTTATTTTTCAATGATTGAGTGTGTCGGTGTATGTGTTTGTGTGTGTATGTACACATACATGTGAACGAAATACAGTAAATTGTGCTTAGCTTAGGATGAAATTTGTTGACAATTTGTTGACTTTTTAATGCTAAAAAAGACACTGCAAATATATATATATGATTATTTTCCAAAAGCTTAATAAATGTTTTGTTTTTCAAAAAACTTGAAAACTTTGTATGAGATTTCTTTAAGTTCTTATAAGTAATTTTATAAACTCATGGACAAAAAAATTAGCGCTCAAAGAAATAATTGCGGGATAGAGTAATGAAACTTGGCGTGAAGGTTCAAGTCGGGGGGATATGCAAATGATTAGAAATGCAGATGTGATTGCGCATTACGTATAGTCGTTAGAGAGTGTGTAACGTCGTTCTCCGTGGAGTATAAAACAGGTAACCAACGCTTTTTTGAGTGTGCTGAATCGTTTACAAAGAGCTGAGGTAGACACCGTTTTCGAAGACAATATGAGCAGCTGTCGCAGTTTGAGAGGGGGGAAATCATCGGCCTGATGGAAGCTGGATGGTCAGGTAGGCGAGTAGCTTGTCAATTAGGCCGCTCTGGTTGTGCTGTGAGATGTTGGGACCAGTGGATCCGAGAGATGTAATTTACACGAAGACCAGAATCAGGACGCCCTCGACAAACCAGTCGTCAAGAAGACCGCCACATTGTAAGAAATGCACGCGTAATGCCAACTGCTTCTCCAGCCGCCATACAAGCCCAGGTAGCACCTTCACTATAGACCCCTGTGTCTTCTCGAACCATATGAAGACGCCTGGTTGAAGGACATTTGGGATCGCGGCTCCCATTACGTGTGCTGCCCTTGACGACAACCCATTGATACCTCCGTTTGGAATGGTGCCCCGCACAAGGAAAATAAACTCTGCAGCGGAATGGAACCAGGTCGTCTTTAGCGACGAATCCAGATTCAATCTCACCAGTGATGACAATTGTGTTCGTGTGTGGAGACCCCGTGGTTAACGCCTCAATCCTGCCTTTGCTTTACAGTGACACACCACTCCCACAGCTAGTGTGAAGGTATCGGGTGTCATTGCCTACAATACATGGTCACCCCTAGTACTGATCCGTGGCACCATAACAACCCAGCGGTATGTCCATGACATCCAGCAACCACATGTGTTGCCACTCATGGAACGACTCCCAGAAGCCATTTTTCAACAATACAATGCTCGGCTTCACACGGCAAGGGTGTCACAAGACTGTCTGTGCATGGTTACTATCCTTCCTTGGTCTTCCCGGTTCCCAGATTTGTCTCCGATCGAGCATATTTGGGATAATTTGGGACGGTGAGTTGTGCATCCCACGAGTTTGAACGAACTAGTGGCAAAGTTACTGCAAATATAGAACGAAATGTCTCAAGACATCATACATAACTTGTATGCCTCAATGCCTGATCGTATCGAATCGGCATTCACGCTAGAGGGGGTTCAACAGGGTATTAAATCTTCCACTCTTTTGCCTTTTTCTCTGAAATAAATTATCTTTTTTTATTTTCTAATTATTTACTTAATAAAAGTAGTCATTACCCTATGTAAAATTTTGCTTCATTTTGACGACTCCTTCTTGGTGTGCTAATTTTTTTGTCCATGAGTGTATGTATGATTATTTTCCAAAAACTTAATAAATGTTTTGTTTTTTAAAAAACTTAAAATTTTGTATGAGATTTTAAGTTTTTATAAGTAATTTATATATATATATATATAATGTGCTCAAAAATAAACTTAATTTTGTCAAATATAATTCTTTTTTGCAATATCTTTTAATACGACAAAATATTCCAGTCCCCCGATTTCTTGACAAACGATTTTCACTATACTTTACAGTAGTTGTTTGACTACATACACTTTCTTCAAAATGATTTCTTTTAATATTTAAAGTGCTCTTTGAGATTCAAGATTTGTTTCTGAGTAGCAAAATATTTTGAAATTATATATTTGTTGCAAAACAAAGGAATTTTTTATTGAACCCTAATGTATACATCTTTCGATGTAAAAAGTCATTATAACCTCCAATTTACGTATTGAGTTAAAACTGTTATTTTCATCCATCTGGTTATGAAAAATGACAAATACCTTGAAATTGTCCGATTATTTATTTTTCTCTGTTTCTTACAGGCTTATATCCCCGAGACCAATACATGCAAGACTCTGATCAAAATCATGACCGAAAAAGATTTTATGCAGTTTACACAGGGAAAACCAAGTGTCCATGGACTGACGCATGCTCATAGCTATCCCATAGTAAGTCTATTAAACAACCTTCCGTAATATATTTTTTACATTAGGAACTACATGATTCACAAGTTAGCACAGTGATTATGCTGGCAATGGAGACTTTAAAGTTGGTCAAATCGGAAACTGTAATCTTTTACCTAAATTGTGTCTACCTTTAAAACACAAATTTTTATTTGTCGAAAGTGTTCAATTTAAAATTCCTTGAAAAAATCTGAACAAGATTAAAAAAAGAAAAAATTTCCTGAAAATGAGATGTTAAATATTAAAAATTGTAAAAGAAATATTGATAATAGATTTGATCGAAATATTCACTGTCCTATTATTAACAAATTGAAAACACAATAAAATGGACTAAAAGAGTGATCTAAGTTTATATGCATTGCTGGCCATATAAAATGCAACAACAAGAAGGACCAGAGGTATCACAGCGAAATTTGTCAGATAATATGTTGTACTAAGATCAAACGATTAAATTACAGCCTCTTGTGATGTGGGGATGATGACAAAATTAGTAGTTAGTGTAGCCGCCATTGTTGGCTATAACCACAGCCACACGCCTCAGCATAGAAGCAAAGTAGATTTGGATCTATCCCTGGGGTACAGCGGTCTAAGCGGCTTCCACATATTGCCAAAGTTGATCTGGTGTAGCAGCGGGTGATGTATCCCGGGCCAGTCGTTGTGCAATGATAGATCACAAGTTGTATATTGGCAATAGATCGGAAGAACAACGAGGCCAAGAGAGCAATTCAATCTGATGGGTAAAGAAAAACTCTTGTACATTGCGTGCCACGTGTAGTCGCGCATTATCCTGTTAGAACATGGCTGATGGCAAGAATTGAGTGTATGGGAAGACCACGGCCTCCAACACATCACGGGCCGTTCAGTGCACCTGCAACGCGTACTAGAGGGGTGCTGTAGTAAAATCCAATACCACGATTTCGGGTAAAGGACCAGTGTGGCGATGCATAACCCAACACAGTTCAGCAGCCTCTCACCACGGTGTCATTCCATAACGACTATAATGATGTTGTAGGCAGAAGCGGGATTCATCAGTAAACACAATGTCATTCCATTCCATTGTCCATGTTCTCCGTTCATCGCACCATTGGCGCTGCAAATGCCTGTGGTTTCTAATCAAAGGTAAACGAAGCAATGGACGCCTTACCGTCACCCCCACTCTACTGCAAACGTGGCGTTGAATGGTACGAGTAAACACCGAATGATGGTTAACATACTGAATCTGCTGTGCTATGGTTCATGATGTGACTGAGAGATTCATCAGTGTCATTTGTACATTGTGTCTGTCATCACGAGCCGTGGTGCAACGAGATGGGTGCGATTGGCCCCGTCGGTCTGTCGCTTCCTCCTGCATCCAGTGATGACAGATCCACTTCACATTAGCGGGGTTTCGTCCAACACCTTGACCGATTCCTCTCTGAAGGAGAATCCGCAATCCTCATAGGCTACTATTCTTCTTCGTTTGAATTCAGAAACATAGTTAAAAGACTCTCTAAGGCATAGGTAAACAGCTTGTAAGGATCTTGCCTCCTCGTCTAAAGGTGTAGGAGAAAGGGAAGGAAGGCTAACAACATACTCATAATTTATACCCTTAATTTATTTACAGTACGAACCACAACACAAGTTCCATCAATAAATGCTAAGAGACGCACCCAATTAATCAATATGGAGACAATTAATGAGGTACGCGGGATACGAGAAGACTTTAATTACTTGTATATATAACACTTGCTTCAATTCAATTACTCTAGCTTCCTAGCTATCTTATCTAGATTAAAGCTTAACTGATAGAGATCGTCACCTTATTTATTACCATTATCAATTACTAAATATATGCATCACACTTTAAATTTGATTAATCACTGCTCCGCTATCTATCAGTCTACCTTATATTTCTCTCTCTAATCTGAAAGCTTAGACTATACATAGCAAGCTTAATTTGCAAGTTCACGTTTCCTTCTTCGGAGGAAGCTTTCTAATAAAATAATTTTTAAGGACCAAAATTTCCCCAAGAGAACAGTTAGTAAGAAGATCGCGGATAGAGCCATCACACGCTTACTTGGAAAAAAAACCCACGAAAAACAATTGCCATGCTTCAAAACGAAAATCTGTTCTCCCCATATATAGCGCTTGAAGGTAGCGCTACGGTCGCCCGTGATGTGCGTCTGCACTATAATGCTAATGCTTTGCATGTTTTATCCTTCCCTCCCAACGCATGATGCAAATTTCACATGGTTTAAATGCTTCCTTAAAGTGTTGCTTTTTGTTTGGCCAGCAATGCAGTTTGATAAACGCGTGCAAGGGTTGTCGGAATTCTTAGCTTTTAGCCAAGTTGTCATAAAGGCATAGATATTTAATTTTTATTTGAATTTTTTAATATACGTCGCACTGTGAAGGAAGGAGAAAACTACTGGTGACGGATCTCGTAATTTTGAACCACGCTCACGTGTCAAGGACGACATCTGTGTTGGCACTCCCCCTTCCTCCAAACTTCCCCATTTCGCTAAGGGGAGGTCTTAGAGCAGTGCTTTTCAACGTGGGACTTGCGCCCCACAAGGGGGCAATTTGATTCTTAAGGAGTGAGGGAAATTCTAAAAAGGACTCACTTAGAGCGTAAAAGAGATCTAGTTTTTAATAATATATCCAAACAAAATTTTGAAAGGTTTTATATTGGCTCCAAAAATGTTAAGTAATTCATACAACTATAAGTAGTATTGTCAATCATCTAAAAATTTTGCCAGCTGACTTAAAAGAAAGATTTTCCGATTTATACACAAAAAGCTTGGATGACGCAGCCAAATGCCAATAGATCTTTCTGATATTTCGGATGTACAGTATCAAGAAGAACTCGCAGAAATGCAAAACGGTGCTCCAATTAAAACGTTTATTTAATATAAAAGGAGTGATGGCATGACTTTGTGAAGAAATCGAAATCAAATATCCGTATCCAACCAAATGTGCAAAAGAACTATTACCATTCCCATCCTCATATTTAACTCAATGCAGTGGCGTAACTGAGAGCACACAAACACACACACGTTAGCCCCACCCCCCTGCAAAGTCAGGTTTGGGCTAAGGCGGATCTTACAAAGGGTTGTGTACATGGCGTCAGTCACGTTTTAAGATCCCTAAAGTTCCCCACATAAAAATTTTTTCATTTTTCTCAGTTCGTTCTACAATATATGCGTGTTCTCTTAAACACACTATCATTTATTCATTGATAAATGAATCTTTTTTATTCGTTGTATTTGTATTAACCATGAACGTTTTCGCCTTAGGGTTGTAACTTATAGTCACCAAATCTGGAAATGGGATCTAGAATTAGTCGCTAAATCTGGAAATGGGATCTAGAATTAGTTGCTAAATCTGGAAATGGGATCTGGAATTCGTCCCAGTCATCCGACGCGAGCACGTTTGTAGCTATGGACCGGTAGGCTGATGGCTGAAATAAACACTTAACCTTTTTTTCCGCCGGGCCACATACATATGAAAGCTGTTTCATGCAGGCAGAAACCTGAGAATTAAAGGGGAGGGGGCTATATGATGAAAGGCACTTAAAATGCGAAAAATTGATCAAAATACAAAAATTCATGATTTTGACTTTTATTTTAAATCTTTATTAAACGCTACGAAATTCACAACTAACAAAAAATAGGTTTTACGCATTTTTTACTCAATTTTGAGATAATTTCGATTTCTTTTCATCAATGATCCCAAACTTCTTGTTTGCATTCTACTGTTATAAGAACAAAGCTGCTATTCACTTTGATAACATGATTTTTTTTGACAAAGCCTCACTTATTTTTATTTCGCATAATCGCTTATGTGCAGGAGGGTAGCAAAAAGTTTCTACTGAATTCTCCAGACTAAAATCAGTATATTTGTTTAACAATAGTTTAGACTTGCTTGCGCATTTCTGTTACAAAACTATTCAAATACTTTTTGATTTTACTAAAAAAAATAATTGAACAAATAACTGAATTTATCAAAGAGTACATTGGAAGCATTTAAGAAACACTTTGACAATTTCTGCATCAATTCATATGTTTCTCAATATATGTATGTATGTAACAAATTTTATAAGATTCTTTTGTTACCTGTGCATTTTGTGATATTACCACTTGCAAAATTTTGTGTTGCTGTTTCAAAGATTTTTTTCAAGAAAGCCAATTTATCTCGTCTCTTCGAGAAAAAGAGCTATTGAAAAATTTGTGCTTAGCAATATATGGACGAGCAAAACTATATAATTTTATATAAAACATTTTCACAATAAATCAAACAAGTTGTTGATCCATGTTTGTTTTTTCAGCGAAATAGTCAAAAAAAAAGAACCCAATAATCTTGAAACATCATAGATTCTTTAGATGTTTTTCGCTTGGAAGACATGGGGTTTAATTAAAAATTAGTTTCACCTATAAAATGGTTGCTAATTCATTGATATTTGTTATCACTGAACGTTATAATTACAAAAAAAAAAAAGAGTTACTTCGTAATTTGTACCAGCACGACATCGATAGCAAAATTTATATATTTTATTGCTTTATTTATGTAATTTCTCGCTAACTTTTTAATACATTGCTCTTAAACAATTAAATTTATTAGTGTAATGGACCGCGACCGGGCCATTCAGAAAGGTTCGGTGAGCCACATGTGGCCCGCGGGCCGCAGGTTGAATATCGCTGATTCAGACCAAGATCAACATCTTCCAGATCTAATGGTTATGGTGAATGGCAGGGAACTATTTTTCTAATCACATTCTGTTTTCGAAATTCATTGTGTCGATTGTAGTTTTTTTTTATAAAGCCTTTGCAAAGTGCTTGTTTTTTTTACCGATGTGTAACTTTATGGAGAAAGAAATATTGAAACGCAGAAACCAAATGCTTATGAAAATTGCAATGCTATTTATTGGAAAAAATAACTAAATTCGATAGTTAGTAGCTTGTAATGAAGCAAGAGTGTCAAATGATAAAAATATTTGGTGATTTTTTTTTAAAATCTTAGTGACTTCTATCAATTTGGTTGTGTTAATATTCATTAATACTTTTGTTATATTTTTTTAAATAATGCATAAGAGGTTCTAAGATTGGTTTTGAGGCATCGTTTCTCAAACTGTGTGGCGTGTCCCCCTTGGGGATGGGCATGATACCTTTTACAAGGGGGGCGTGAGCATATCAAAAGGTCACAAATAAAAGATTTTAAAAATTGCAAAGTTACTGAAAAGAAGCAAAACAAAATACATTCTGACATAATTAAAAAGTGAAATACACTTTTACATTGATATAATATACTTTTAGATGCACCTGTACTGCATAATGTATTTGATAATTAATTTATCAGTACTAAGTTAGGAACAAGATAAATAATTACTAGTGACTCCCATGGGCTTGTTATATACAAAATTATACACAAAACTTAATACTTATCTTATACGGTTTATAATTAAAGTCATATTGTAGCTTTTAGTACGTTAATTTTGAAATCAACTCATTGTTATTGTATGGAGGGGGGGGCGATGAAAATTATGATTGAAAATTGGGTCGCAAATATTGAAAGTTTGAGAAGCACTGCTTTAAGGCACTTAACACTCATTTATTAAATGCTTTAAAGGGCATTGGAGGATGCCTCAATTCTTGGAACACGTTTTTGGATTACGCCACAGATGCACTATTTAACGTGCCCTATAAACTTTAAATCTGCATCAGCAACTTTATATTTAATAAGTGCTTTCATATTTTTTTCCAGAATGTGCAATGCCACAACGGAGTCAAAGATCCAAAGGGACGGTGGTGCCTTTGCAACTCCGGGTGGGACAGTGCCGAATTCGATCATCGGAATTTCAACCTGGATGTCCAAGTGTATCACATGTGTACAGTGTGGATGGGAAAAATGACAGCAGAACAAGCTAAAAATATCACAGTGCAGATGATTAATCGTCACGCGATTACGGCAGGTGTTATTGTATCCTTTTTAACTATTATCCATCTATCAGTAAAGTTTCATTTAAAGGTCCTCACTTTGATTTCACTGCAAATTTATTGAGACATTCCAACATTCCTCCCCATGTCTAGTTTATAGTATTTATTTGATACAGAAGAGGGTGTACTAAAGATAAAAATAGTGAAATGTTCCGTCTAATAGAGATTTCTCTTTGATTGCGGCTAGTTAGCTTGTTTTTTTACCTATCTAGGGGTCATTATGAGTCACTGTATAAAGATAAGTGTCCACTTTTTTTAAGTTGTATCGAAATAATATGTTAAAAATATATTTATGCATATACATTGTGTGTGCAATACTCTATCTGACATGGACAATGAAATCCCAAGGAAAGAGGAATAGTAAAAAAAATATGTATGTTTAGGGGTAGGAGTTCTCTTTGCTGAGTAATGCAAATGATGTTTTAACGGATAGCCGACAGCGTTGAATGCCGATACTATGACAGAGCTGGTCAGTAATGTGAAGAATATGTTGTGGTATTCAAGACGACATGGTGCAATGTTGGTTTTAAGCTCGAGCTTTAGGTGGTATTCTGGAGTCTGGTCTGGTCGGTAGGCGAGTCTCATGCTTTTCCTTTTTGTGTCTCTTTGAAGGTGAATTTTGTCACGCTTTTAAAGGAAGACACGTCATACAGAAAGATTTATGTTGGATGTAGCTGAGATTTCTATTCAGTCTCTTATTGGTGGGGAGAACTTTAAAGTCGAAGATTGGCGTGAGAACTTGGCCGGTTTCTCACTATCCTTGACCAAAGTAAGATCAAAAGTTGACTCTTCCCAGAACTTATATATGTGGGTACTTTCATCTTCATTAGCTTTTCCCATGAGAAACTAAGTGACCGTTAGGAAAAAATTAGCTAACAGAAAGCCAGTCCCTCAGTAGAGACTGCCATAATATGAAGAGAGCAGCTTTCTAACTTACGTTAAGTAGGATCTATGCAGATTGGGAAACATCCGTTTTCGTTATTTCTGCCACAAAAATCATTATTTCTTGTCTCAGAAGACACGGTAACAGTAGAGAGTGCATGGCTGCGACCGACGGAGACAGTTTCAGCTGAGGGATCATTGTAATAGGAGTATGGTGATTAAACTGATGAGAGAAGGATAGTCTATACGTCAAATCTTAGCTGACTCCCACTAGACGTGTATGCATTGCACTGCCTGAGGCAAAGATAGAATAAGGAAATAGGGAAAGTGTGACGGTGTCTGTGTGCCAGAAAACAGCACAATTAGATCGATGCATTTCGCAGACAAGTGGTGGCGCCCCACCTCTGTTCCCAAATCACTTCCGTTACCCCTTTGAAGCACATGCGTGACACGCTTTATGTTCTTATATCGATCAGATCCATTCCCGGTAATTAGTTCGTAGTGGTTTGCACTCATTGTGTCTATTAAGAAAATTTTCATTAACCCATAGCCCAAACTACTTCGTTTCCAATAGCTAGACCAAATTGGACGGCGGAATTTCACATGTTCTCAGACGAATCACGTAATGATATTCACAGTGTACGAGTGTGGTGCTAATGTGGTGACAGGAGCAAGTTGAGGGTAATTTTGGAATGCATCACCCCTCTATAACGCGACATCAGGATTCTGGGTGTTATCACGATGACAGCAGATCATCTGTGGCTCGTATTCAGAGCACTGGGACATTCTATACATGGATGACGTGTTGCACCTGGTGGCTTTCTCTCTCCTTTTGGGTTTCCAGTCCTCTTTATTAGCAGGATAACACAACTGCCCACTGCATGCATCAGCCAACGTGCTTTGAAAGATGTACAGAGGCTTCTTTGGACACTTCTTTCAAGAACTAACTACATTACGTTCAGAAGACAAACTGAAATAATTGGCTTAGGAGGAATAAAAAGCTTTTCCTCATGACATCCATTCTCTCAAAACCGGGACGTTTCGCCCTTCGTTCTACAACCTACTGAGCAAATGTGAGTGTGAATGAGGGCTTTATTAACGTCACATTAAAGAGTAACACGAGGGCTATTGCCGACGGACCTCATAATTTTGAACCTCGGTCAGTAGATGTTGTTCATTAACCCTTCATCGACCGCATTATGATTTACTGCAGTTTTTTTCATGGTATATTTTTTTTTTTGAATCACTATATTCAAATTAAGGTACATACATAAACAAAATACTCAACTTTGGGAAATCTAATTAGTTAGTGCTAATAAGTTAATTAAAGATATTTAACTGTAAAATTAATTATATACACTGTTCACTTAAAATAAATAGTGAAATCGTTTTCTAAGGCCTTAATTTACATGCAAAAAAATATATAAGACACTTAAATTTTGACATTAACTATTTTTTTCTGGACAAAAATGATAATCCTCGCAATCCGCTGAAAACGCCGTCAGCTGAAAACACAATTTCTCCTCTAAAACTGTTCGACTTTCCCACTAAAATACTCATCACACACACATAGCCAAATATCTTGGAATAATTAACCCAGTATTGCCAAATATCTTGGAAGAGTGGATTTCAAAGAATATTCCTGCAAAATATCGTCAGAGTATTCGCACAAATGGTTATTCTACGTAATTTTAAAATGAGTGGCACTTATAAGTACCATCGGTCGATAAAGGGCTATGTTACTCGCGCGCTCTGTGTGCGGGGGTGCATATTTAAAAACCTTTGCATGTTACAATTTTTAAGAAATTAAGTTCATTACTTGTAATAATAGACATAAGCAGTGATACAAGTGTGATTATATATTTACATATAAAGACATTAAAATCTACAAACGAATAATTAAATAAATATAAAAATATTTTAATAAATCGACGGAGAGAAACACGTAGTTCAGAAGAAATCTTCATTATTTGTTTGTGTTTACTATTTGTAAGATCAGTACAATTAGTCGAGGTTTGAAATGAAAGTAGGAATTCAAAAGTTAAACAAGACATTCCCTGATTGGCTTTATTCTTGCCAACATTTAATATTTAAACAACAAGGAATCTAATGTCTATAATTTATTGATGCGCTTGATAATGCATAACGAAGAAGGCAGTGGCGTAACGAAAAATATTAGGCCTCCTACAAAGTCAGGTTTTGGGCCCCACGCGTGATATTACAATGTGTATTGCAAAACATAACACACACACACACACATATATCATTAATCTTTGGGCCTCCCGTGATACGGGGGTTGTAGGGTTGTACGTTACCTGTGGATAAAGGTAATGCCATACGTCACTCATCTAGTTCCTGAAAAAGAAATAATTTCAACAGCCTGAGTTTTTCCAAAAACCTACATATCTCTCATAGATATCTATTATATCTACAAAAAGATCTATCAACTTAACCTCTAATGGATATTTCATAAGTGTAGCGGAAATCCCCAATGGGAGAATCTGTTATACAGGGAGGTACATTATTATAATTTGTTTTTACCTTAAATGATTTAAGCGAATTGTACATAAAAGGATATATATAAGAAAAGAAAGTCCTACAAATCATTTGCACAAAAAAGTTTAGGGTTCTCCTTGGTTAGAACAACCCAAAACGGAAAGTGAGGGTATGGAAAAGTTGAACCGATTATTCTGACTTTTTATTACAGATATACTCATATATGTGCAACCCTACTGTTCGATAGAAGACACCATATCATTTATCAGTTGCATTTAAAAGAAAGAAAAATATTTTTTTTAGCCAGAGTGCAATTTTTTTTACCCATCCACTCATTTTTTCGATTCTCATCCTGGAGGAGCATCCCCCTCTTCTTCCTCGTCGTTCCAACTTGCTTTTTTAGAACGAAAACTAATGTTATAATACTTTAAGTTTTATTAATGTCGGCTGCCTCAGTTCTGGGCAGTGCCAAGAACACCGGGGATAACAAATTGCTCTTCGCTTCGCAGCGATATCGGGAGGGGGGAGGAACGAAGTTACGAAGGATAGGAATAAGAAGGAGGGAGATAAAATAAAAAAAAAGAATGGCATATCATAAAATAATGAATCTGGAATCCGCCAGTTCAGATTTATTATTCCCGAACGTTATTTGCAACAGGGACCTAGAGTCGTAATAAATTGGTAGGCTGGCCCGGCGTTATTTATTTGTAATTTTTTATTCAAATGTTTTTTTTGTTTTGTTTTTTGTTTATTGTTTTTTCGTGAGTAAGGGGGAAACGTATTTATCGCGACTCTTCGCTCGCTTTGTTTTTGACAGGAGAGGGAACATGTCTCATTCCAGGCCAGTTATTTATTAAACCGGGACTGGGACAAATTGGTGGGATATTCTCATTTTTTCCTCTTTTTTGTTTTGTTTTTTTATCAACTGGTCGTTGTTGGTTTTCTAGCGCCAAGTATTGAGAAGTAAACAAAGAAGAAAATGTTATTTGCGTAAGAATATAAATAAAATTGGGTTAACAAATGGCTTGCGACGAATAATTAATGAACACTCAGAAAAGAGTGTGCGTTGCTACTATGGGCACCTTTCAGCTGGTTGAATTTTAATCAAAGTGCTTTACTTGTGCGTTTTAAAACGTTATTGGACAAATGAAGGCCGGTTACCGGTTGCTAATTCAAAGAAAATGATACAGGAATTGCGAGGAATCTTAAGAATTAAAAAAGGGCGAAATCGGTAAATTAATGGTGTATAACAGGGGTGTCAAACTCGCGGCCCACTGCGAATATTTTTGTGTGTCCCGGACAATCTATCCCCACACAATAATACATAATAAAATTTTAAAAAATTCTCTGGAAATTTGAAAAATAGCAACAGAAAAGAGATATAAAGTGTCAGAATATGAGCATTATTATTTGTTCTTTCATTTCTGTTTATTATAATGTATTATTCGAAATAAATCTACGTTTCTATGAATATTGATTTTTTTTTTTGCAGCCCACCTAAAGCTAAGCTTTGTTTGCTTAGCCCAAGTTAGGTTTTAAGTTTGACACCCTGATGAACAATATAGGCTCCCAAAGTCGCTGCGCAAGATTTTTAGGAGGGTGATAATGAGCTAAGAGGCAAGTTCAACAGTTGGGCAATTGTTACGCAACTCACGTAGCTCAGCATGTTTTGACAGGAATATGGGTGCTTGCAATAACTATAACAAAGTGATGTATTTGTATTTGAAATCTGCACTAGAAATAATTCCCACATATGTCCATTAGATCTTGCATGCTTTATTAAAATCGCCATTCCATGCTGTCAATTAAGTTGTATACCAAAATGGGAAGCGGAAACCGGACACGGAGTAACAAAGCTCGAGCGAATTAAATGACTTAATAGGAGGACTTTAAGCAGCAACATATCTACAAAAGTAGTCCAAAATACGCTTTCTTGGATTTAGCGCTGGCGATTAAGTAGGCCATTCCATTCTTTCCAAATCATGATTTTCAGGTTTATCCTCAAAACCCACACTTCGGTGAGGACGCGCAGAAGGAACTCATTTCCAATAACAGCGGGATAAGGAGAGACAGAGGATCTCGTCTCCATATCACACATCAGTCAGAGTTTCTCTATGGAACCCATGCAGATCAGTGTGACAACAGAGAAAGATCTCTGCCCAAACCATGGTTCCACAACCTCTGCAACTGCGTTTTGCAAAAATTTTGAATTCGTTGAATACATGTGTTTTTTTCTCTAGATCAGCAGACGCACAGAATAATTTTTCAGTGCTATCCTGAATGCATCTCTGAAGAGTACAGAGAAGCCCATTGCTATTTGGTCCAGAAAACATCCCCAACTTAAAGGGGCTCATTCCCATTGATGGTTCAGGGGGACATTTACAACTGGTCGTCTTGAAAAGAGAAATGCATTTTGAAGGCGTTTTTGTATCGTAGTAGATGAGATCCTTGTTCATGTTATGGCGAAATAATTTTTAACAAACTGAGGCACAATAAGTCTCCTCTTTCTTTGGGTCGTAAGAGCTAGAAAACACTTTTCCATAGGTGTTATAACTCGAGGTAGACCTGAAACATGCTTTTTAGCAACAGAATTTTCAAATTCAAACTGATCCTACAGTTGTTGGAACATTCTGAGAGCTACATTGAAATACCTAGTATACCGGCTTGTGGGACAAACCCCATTTCTAACTGACTGCTAGCACCTTAATGAATCAGGAAAGCGTCTTCAACTCGATATTTCTAGACTCTCCTGGATATTACTGGATTATTCTTCTGGAAATTACCAACAATTATTGACCAACAATCAAGCCCAAAACGTACACATGTAGTTGCGAAAATTTGATTTTTGCACATTTGTTCCCACTCCTATATAAGTGTCCATTTATTAACAGTAAAGGTTATTGGCTATTTTGTTTGTTTGCTTATAAAAGTCCGCTAATATCATCTAGTATACAAGCTATCAATTTATTATAACTAAACTATTTCTTTAATGATTTTCTTCGAAAAACTTGTTATACCTTTAATTTCGGGAGGCTAGTGTATTACCCGCTTTAAAAGAGCAAACATTTATAAAGAAGGAGAGAATCTGAAACTGTTCTTCTTTTAAAATGGGCTGTAATCCCAAGAATCTATGACGTTTTTTTTTTTTTATTTTTATTTCTAATGGGCTGAGGATTGGAGTTTTATCATTGAAGACCTTGTACATTCCCGGAAGCTGGTGTCTCTTTTTAGTGCGGCACCCTATAGGCGGATACCAATCGCCGCAGGTAATTTTGACGCCCAATTTCCTCCCTAGAGGGAAGCACCTGAGCTTTGACGATGCGAACCTATACTAGAATTTAATTTTGCCGAGAGCACCCAAGCCAAACAGACACTCAAGGGATCTTTTACAAGCCGTATAATCATACGACATGGTTGCTGTCGATTTTCTGCATCATGAAAATCCACTGGCTTGGGGTGGGGTCGAACCCGCAACCTGAGGTGCAGAAGGGCAGCGACAAACCAACCACACCACCCAGCCGGACGTATGACAGCTGAAAAAATCTGTTTAGGATGTTTTAGATTAATTAATTGGTCTTGGAGAGATCAAAATATTTAACTCAATTAAATGTTCTTAACTGGTTTGGATCCAAAGACCGCTTAGTGGGGAAAGATTCTTGCATTTGTTCGATTAATTGGTTTATTTAAGACAATGAGCAGCAAGGACTACGATCCACTATTGGACAAGGACTATTGAGATATAAAAAATAGAAAGGTGCAGTGACAAAAGTTTCGCATTGAAACATTTAACCATATTGAAGGAATACTTATATTTTGTGTGTTGCGCTGCTTATTTTTTTTATTTTAATAATTAAGCTTTAAAGATGCATAGTACAAAACATTTCTACAATTTTATTTGCGCTGAGTGAATAGTTATACTTTATGTTTAGAAGAATCTTTCAATAATGCATTATTAATATACAAAGTGTTTATAAATGAATATCGGAGTTTTAACGCTTTATAGTACTTTTTACTTTTAACTTAGTATAACTCATACATCGAATGAAAGACCAACTGAGAATCAGTTTTGTTTGCTGGCTTGTGTGCACATGCACGCGAAATGTATGTTAATTATTTCCCCCTTCCTCGCCGATCAGTGCGCTAGTAGAAAAATGACGACTAGTGAACAGAAAGTGTTTTGTGTTTCCCCAGTTTGCAAAGACGGAATCTGCTATTACTGCGCAACGAGCGTTCCGGTGGACACTCATATTGCGCGCGTCTGGAGCTTAGAAAATCCTCACGAGATGGTAGAATCACGAGACTCACCTAAATAGAATGTCTTTTGGGCCATATCTCGGCGGAAACTTTTTGCGGCGTCTTTTGTTTTCGGAGAACCAACTGTAACTGGTTGTGTCTATCTTGATGCTCTACAACTATGGCTATTTCATTAATCGAAAGAAAGTGTGTACCAGATAACTTCATTTGGCACCAAGATGGTGCCCCTCCTCACTGGTATCTCGCAGTAAGCGATTGGTTGAAGACAGTAGCGCAAAAAGGAATTTTTCAGGGGGGGAGGGGAGGTCCGGGGTCGAAAATTCACCATTCTTGTATCATGCTCCTTTTGATTTTGTCGATTTTCGGGAACAAAACACAGTAAAAAACTAATTTTTGAATAAATAATTAGCATTAATTAATAAAATTAATCATTAATAACAAGTAATTAATTACATTTTACGTACTATATATTTAGAATTATAATCAATCGGAAAAAAAAATCAAGGGCTTTGGGGGGTCCGGACCCCCAGGACCTCCCCCCTTGTGTGCGCCACTGGTTGAAGATCATTGTACTCGACAATGGATTTTCTGCAAAGGGCCTCGCAATAAAGCTTGTTTCGCATGGCCTCCACGTTCACCCGATCTGACGCCACGTGATTTTTATTTGTGGGAGCTCATTAAGGGTTCTGTGTACGTATATCCGCTTACCAGCTGACATGATTGAAGGCGCTGTTGCAAAAATTACCTCAGACATGCTAAGCAAAGTTTGGGATGAACTCGCCTATCGACTTGCTGTGACGAATGGGGCTCACAATGAACATTTGTAAGCTTGTAGGTAAATTTGTTTCAATTACTTTTTCATTCGATGTATGAGTTGTACTTGAAAGTTACATGTAATAAATATTCTAAAACGTTAAAACTCCGATATTCATTTAGAAACACCCGGTATAATACAACTCCAAATCTGTATTCTTGACGTCTATCCCCTAACTCAGCATACATAGCCACAAAAAATCGAATTGCTTCAAATACGTCTTACTGTGCGTCACCTTGAACCATTTTGGTACATTGGTTTGGCGCACCACAACAAGAAAGTTGTCGATTCCTGTGATGTAGACAATCTAATAACTAAGAGAATGTATAGTCTTAAGTGTACGAACTGTTTAAGAAAATGAAATCTCCATTTTATTTGCAATGTTCAGGTTATTTTATTTAATTGTTTCTTTGTTTTCCTGAGCTCCGTTTTTTTTCAGTTTGGTTTGCTAAGTATCAGTTTTGTGGTATTGTGCTCTCTTTTGATCTACTATTTGCATACACAAAAACCATGGAAAGACGAGGATGCCTCTACCGATGGTTCAGAAAAAATCAGACTTACGCATTTGCAAAACGAATCGGATACCGATTGAAGACGAAAAATAACTCTCAGTGGACTCTCGTGCTTCTGCCAAACCACAATGCTTGAATGCCTTAGGAATTTTGGATCAAAGGAAATGGAAAATAATCCTGATATTTAAAAAACTCTTGTATCACTTATGGAGAGAAAAGCATTTTACATAAGAAAGTATCTTTTTTCTTTTACTTGTATAATCGATAAGAATTTTTGTAATTAACACGTTTCACTTTTCTGCGAAAACAAATAAAATAAAAATTTTATTAAAAAAACAACCCTGCATATATTTTTAGTTACATGTGTTATTTATTTTAAGGAAGTAGAAGAGTGGTCGAAAAATAACAAAAGGAGGTGGTTTTATCTTCTTTCTTCGCTGTTGAATAAAATTAATGTTATTGTCAACAGCTTGATCAAAATTATACTATGATCTTAGCATAGTTAACTTCTTTAAAAAAAAAAGAATTTTCTCATTTTCGATGTTATTTATTCCTTTTTTCACACATATCTAATTTTTTATCACTACACATTTTAAGTTTTATAAAATCTCATTGGACACACAGTTTCTGTGTTATACATTCCCTAATTTTAAATGAGATCCTCTTAAACTTTTAGCAATAAAAATTTCTAATCGTCATTTTTCAAAGTTTTCATTTATCGATACACCAAACGATAACTAATTCTATTATAAATCCAAGAACATGAAGAACTATCAAATACAACTACGAGAAAAAAAATGCTCTGAAATTTGTATAAATATTAACTCTGATCATACCTCCTCCTCCTTTAAATTATATATATATATATATATATATATATATATATATATATATGTATTGTAAATCCCTCAATAGTTTATATCACGCTTTTTCTTTAACCTCTGGGGCTACTTCACTACAACGTTTCATATAAGAACTTTCTCCTGCGAAGGTATCGGGATGTATGCAATGTAGCAGTACTAGGAGTGAGATCGTGCTTTAAAACAGCACGATGGCTACTGGCAACGAGCCTCGGTCAAGTGACGAGGATGACATCTGTGTGCTGGTACTTCCCTCTCAGAACTACCTCGTCAATGGGATAACTTTGAGCCTCGATAGATTTAACGTCCATCAGCTCCTTCTACGTGGCGGCTCTTCAGCTGCATCAGGACTCGAACCGGCTTTGAGCAGGCCACAAGTTCGTGACCATAACCACTAAGCTACCACGGCTCTCCTCTTGTTTGAATCAAAGATTACTGAACTTATATTATGTTAATTAATTAATCTATCAATCATATGAGTTAGTTCCTTTAGAGCTAAGTCTTTTTCTTCTATTTTAAAGTCAACTTCTTCTACTTCAGGTAATATCGCAACAGTAATCAACCCTTTGAGTATCATGTAACCACTACTGGATACATGCTATGTATAGAGCAAAATCCTATTGTAACCTCATGTAGGTACATGGCTTTTTTAGATGTACAACCAGTGTAATCAGTACAAGAAACATTATAAGGTATATTTTCTTTTATTGGGATTGTATAAAATTACAAAAGTTAAGCTACAAAATGTCTGGGTTACAAACATTTGAAAGAAACATATAGTATAGCCTTAATTAAAATTACAAATCTTTGGGAAATTACTCTAAATATTCCTTGGAACAAAAATCTTTTCCATTAGCGTTACATATGTATTGTCTTTTTGTTCCATTTATTCATCTTCTGTATCACGAATAGATAAATCCGTATCAGAGTGACTGTCGTATTCTCGGTTTCCGGCAAATATTCTCATCCAGTATCCCTTTCGTTGAAATCCAACGATGATGCCATATCGGCAAGAAAAAGAAAAAATAAACAACAGAAATAGTTATACAAACTTTAGAAAGTGAAACAAAACATGAACGAGCGTGCGCCTTAGTCACAGTCAATAGGAATAAATTACAGTTTTAAAAAAACTAAAAAAAAACACCCTTTTATAATTCATCGAACTAAGTTGTAACTCAATCTTTTAGTCACCAAATCTGGAATTAGTCGCCAAATCTGAAATGGGATCTGGAATTATTCGCCAGATGCGGGATGGGTTCTAAAATGGGCAATTGTTAGTCCTGATGATCCTGATCAGGACAATTGAACAAAATTATTAAATTATTGTATTGTCATCGATCCAGGGCAAGTGAGCAAAATTTCGAATTAATCTGACCTTTTAAAGTGGGTAAACATTGAATTCAAAGACTCCGTTACATACAAGTGAAACTTATGAAAGAGTGTTAATAATAAAAAGGAAATGCACGTCGTAACATCATGGTCAACAACCCCAGAAACCTGGGATTTTTGAGGATACTAGAAAACGCAGTTTGGTGCGCAAAGGGTTAAGAGCGATACTGATTTTTTTTTAATTAAGTGTCATTTTCTTAGTCCGGTTGTACAAAATAATGCTTTTATGTTATTACATAAAAGGAATTCTATAAGTATTACATTCATTCAATACATTTTCGTGTGTAACTATGTAATTTTAAACGAATGCTTTCAATTTCAGCCATTTTACTTCTAATTATTGTATTATGGAGGGTCCTCCCTTCCCGAAAATTAGAATCTCTCCCTAATCCAGCTGTCTTAAAAATCCGGTCGAAGAAAAGAAAAGTTGATTACGAAATAAAAGACGCCACGGAAAATCTTAGCAGTGAAGTAAGTACAGCAGGCGATGGAGCCGCCCTCCGCACAACCACCCTCTTGATAAAGCGATCAAATGATCGCAGAAATAATCGAAACACGTTAATCATGATTCGTGCATAAAGGAATGAACACACTGTCATTAAGAAGAGAAGGCACGCGATTACTAAACGCAAAACTCCCTCCGCTTCTCCTCCCTCTACAATCCAAAGAGATTTATTTCTTCCCCAAGTTTTCCACTCATTTTTGTTCTCCTCCCCTACAGGACTGACTCTCCTGGTTATTATTTTCGTGAGTTACCGTAAGGAAGTTGGGTTGTTTATTTTAATTTCTCCTCCGCCTCTCCTGCTCCTCGAACGAGGATGACATTGGAGAAATGATTTCGAACGAGGATGGGGAGGCGTTGTAATTTTCTCGCGGATGATGCAACAAATGGTCTTTTTTTTATGAGTCGTCGGTGATGAAATAGTTAATCGTTCTACGTATTTATTCACAAATGGTACCCAAAAGATAGTCAAATTGTGTAGTATTTGAAGTATAGGGCATGCAGAGTGCGTTTAAATGGTTAATTTATTTATGAAAATGTGACATTTTTAAATATACGAAATTATGTCTTTAATCTCGACATATAATTATAAAATTTCATGTCATTTACCCATAGCGTACCAGACTACGCTTTCTAGTACCGCCAGAATCTCAAATTTCTCGGGACACTGGCCTTGACGTTACGACGAACATTTAATTTTTCCTTTTGACGTTGACTAAGGCACAAGTTCTTTCGTATTTCGTGTGTCATCCTCGTCACTTGACGATGGTTCAAAATGAAGAGCTCCGTCGTCAAAAAGGCCCTCGTGCAGATGAACAGTGCGACGTTAAGCTTCACTCACTCACTTTCGTATTTCATTTCGCTTTCTAAAGTTTGTATAACTATTTTTGTTTATTTTTACTTTTTCTAGCCAATATGGCATCGCCATTGGATTTCAACGAAAGTGATACTAAATGAGAACAGTAGCGTAACGTATATCCCCGCTACCCCCGCATCGCAGGGGAAGGCAGGGTTCTCGGGGCCCCAAATCCTAACTGACGCTTATACCCTCTGTAAGATCCAGCTTGGGGGCCAAAACTTGATTTTGCAGGGGGCCCTAATCCTCTCCGTTACGCCACTGAATGAGAATATTTGCCGGAAACCGATAAATGTGACAATGACTCCAATGCGAATTTATCTATTTGTGATAAAGAAGAAATAAAACAAAAATGACGATACACTTATATAAAGGACGTGGAAAAGCTTTTCATTCCGCGAGGAATATTTCGTACAATTTCACAAAGGTTTGCAATTTTAATTTTCCTATTTTTTTAAATTTGTGTAACCTGGACATTTTGTATATAGCTTAACTATTTTTAACTAATTAACTAAATTAAGTAACTTGTAATTTTATACTATTATAATAAATCAAAATCGATCATATGATATTTCCTGTGCTGGTTACGTTGGTTGAACACCTAAATAAGCCATGTATCCAAATGAGGTTATAATGGGATTTGGGCTTATACATTAGTGGCCTAGTGTTGGGCTTATACATTAGTGGCCCATAGCACGCAAGGGGTTAATTATGACGTATAACTATAAAACTATATGTCATCTCGTCAGACCTTTTTTAAATGAGGCCTTTTTTGAAGATTTAAAAAATGTAATTTCAGACGTGGTACATATGTTTTTTCAATTCCTACTATTAGCTCACACACTCTGTATATTTATTTATTTATCTTGGTGGAATTTTCAATCGTTAATAAAATACATTTTAAAGCGCTCAATTGAGCTGAATTTTGAAAACATGATAATTTGGATTACAATACAATAATTTAATTATAATTAATAAAAACTAATTGATTAAAACTAATTATTTAAAGAATTACAAATTCAGCCACGTTGGCGACTTGAGTCAAAACTTGAAAATGTTTTTTTCTCACGTTTTAAAGCATTCAGTTGAACTGAAATTTTATAGACACGATTGTTTTGGATGACAATACGATACTTTAATGATAATGAATAAAAATAAATTACCACTTAATGTTGTGATTCTGTCCTACGTATATACATATTTATATTAATTGTAACTATTTAATAAAAAGTAGATATAAAATAAAAATTTTCTTTCTTGACCTAAGTAGGAATTGACTTAAATTTTTTTTTATATTACTTGTTAACTAATTAACTAACTTGTAATTTTATACTATTACAATAATTGAAAATCAACCTTATAATATTTCCTGTGATGGTTACATTGGTTGTACACAGTGGCGCAACAGGAATTTTTCAAGGGGGGGGGGTCCGGGGTCGAAAGTTCACCATTCTTGTATCATGCTCTTTTTGATTTTGTCGATTTTCGGGAACAAAACACAGTAAAAAACTAATTATTGAATAAATAATTAGCATTAATTAATAAAATTAATCATTAATAACAAATACTTAATTAAATTTTACGTACTATGTACTTAGAATTATAATCAATCGGAAAAAAAATCAAGGATTTGGGGGGTCCGGACCCCAGGACCCCGCGCCACTGGTTAAACACCTAAATAAGCCATGTATCCAAGTGAGGTTATAATGGGATTTGGCACATGGCACGCAAGTGGTTAATTATGACATAAAATTATAAAATTATCTGTTATCTCACCAGACCTCTTTTAAATGAGGTCTTTTTTTTAACATTTAAAAAATTTAATTTGAGAGACGTGGTAGATATTTTTTTAAAGTTCAGAATATTAAGAGCCATGCGTATGAACAGAGAAGTTAGCTTGTGTAATAGTTAAGTCTGAAAAACATTGTTTTGACCAAAATTCAATTTAATTTCGAAGAAGTAAATGAGTATGGGATGTGTGAGAAAGTCGGTGAGCGACGGGGTTGGGAAAAGGAGCTTGGTTATGAAATCTGGCAATGATACACTTACTACACCGTACTCAGTACCAGGGACCAGTGGCGTAACGTACACCCCCGCATTGCGGGGGGGCCAGGGCTCTAGAGGGCCCACAGCCTGACTATCGCCAAGTACCTACCCTTTGTAAAATACAACTTGGGGGGCCCAAAACCTGACTTTTTAGGGGGGCCCAAGTGTTCTCCGTTACGCCACTGCCAGGGATGTCTTAAAGCAGGGATTTTCAACCTGCGGCGCGCTTGTCGCATGCGGCCCACCGAGTCATTTAAGTGGTCCAGTCAGGGCCCATTGCTCTGGAAAATTAACTTATTTAAGAACAATATTTTAAAATTTGGGTGTCAAAAAAACAAATATATCGATTTTGTTTTTTGCAGAGACGAATTGATATTCCCTTTTAATTGTAACTTTTACGGTTAGTGATAACAGACAACAGTGGAGTAGTGGCAGTTTTATGGGCGGAACTCATTTTTCACTATTTTTCATATCTTGCAAGTGAAAAATGTTCGAAGAAATATATCATTTCAAGACGATTGGGGGATTGACTATTTTGTTGTGAAAAACAAATATGGATCAGTAATTGTTTGATTTGTCCCGAAAGTGCTGTATTTAAAGAATACCAACAGACAGGAATCATTCCTTGACACTTTTTCTCGAAGATCTCCTTCAAGAGGTACTAAATAGGATTTCTTGAACAATCTTTGCAACAGCAGCAAACATGTTTTGTCAGTGGTAATGTCACGGCGGTAACAAAGACATCTTATGAAGTTTGTTATATTATTGGTAATCATATTAAACCGTTTACTGATGGAGAATTTGGGAAGGAATGTTTATTAAATGCTTCTAATTCAGTGTTAGCGACTAAAATGAAAAAAATATATATAAAGTAATAAAAAAGCACAAAAAAATCAAGAGTTAAAATATTTTTTTCAATTTTCCACATTATAACTCTCCTCCCCCCTTTATCCTCATCATGTGGCCCGCATGAAATAACTGACATCTGTATGCAACCCAGCAGAAAAAAAGGTTGAGTGCCCCTGTCTTAAAGCATGGGCCCAGCACAGGGTCTCGGCTTAAATTGATCAATTTTCCACAATATAATCCCCCCTCTTTTTCCTCATAATGCGACCCGCGTGAGATTGATAACAAATGTTTGCGGCCCGCGTGAAATAGTTGACATCTGTATGCAGCTCAGCAGAAAAAAGGTTGAGTGCCCCTGTCTTAAAGCATGGGCCCGGCACAGGGTCTCGGCTTAAATTGATCAATTTTCCACAATATATATAATCCTCCCTCTTTATCCTCATGATGCGGCCCGCGTGAGATTGATAACAAATGTTTGCGGCCCGCGTGAAATAGTTGACATCTGTATGCAACCCAGCAGAAAAAGGTTGAGTGCCCCTGTCTTAAAGCATGGGCCCGGCACAGGGTCTCGGCTTAAATTGATCAATTTTCCACAATATAATCCCCCTCTTTATCCTCATGATGCGGCCCACGTGAAATTGCTAACAAATGTTTGCGGCCCACGTGAAATAGTTCACATCTGTATGCAGCTCAGCAGAAAAAAAAGGTTGAGTGCCCTTGTCTTAAAGCATGGGCCCAGCACAGGGTCTCGGCTTAAATTGATCAATTTTCCACAATATAATCCCCCTCTTTATCCTCATGATGCGGCCCGTGTGAGATTGATAACAAATGTTTGCGGCCCGCGTAAAATAGTTGACATCTGTATGCAACCCAGCAGAAAAAAAGGTTGAGTGCCCCTGTCTTAAAGCATGGGCCCGGCACAGGGTCTCGGCTTAAATTGATCAATTTTCCACAATATAATCCCCCCTCTTTATCCTCATGATGCGGCCCGCGTGAGATTGATAACAAATGTTTGCGGCCCGCGTGAAATAGTTGACATCTGTATGCAGCTCAGCAGAAAAAAAGGTTGAGTAAAAGCATGGGCTCGGGCACAGGGTCTCGGTCTAAATGGGCACTCGTCTCATTCTCTAATGAGCCTTTATAAGATCATGATTCGAATAATTTTAACGGTCAAATGTTATTTCCGGTTTTTCTCTGAAAAACTTTGAATTTTGGACTTACATGTCAACTGGCAACAGTAGCACGACTAATGTGTAGCAAGTAACACGAATATTATTATGTGATGACCGTCCTCTATGTATAGAGCAAGGTCTACCAACATACATCATCATTATTCATTAAGTCTAGAAGCGGCAGTCGGTCGAGCTGATTTGCGAGATTATAAGTCATGCGCATGTGTTTGTTTCGTTTTACTGTTTGTATGAGCATTTGACAACGTATGCTATATACTATCTACTTTTACGTGGGACTTACACTTGTGTGGGGGGACAGTGCCTACTTTTACGTAGGTGCCCATGACCTCAACAAGTCCCTGCTCAGAACGCATTAATCAGTAATTATCATTTTTGATTATTTACATCCCAAAATGATTATTTAAAGTCTAAAATCATCGACCCAAAATTAAGTCTTTTTCCATTTTTTTTAAAATTTAACCCCTTTGTTGTTATATTAAAATTTTAAAGTAATTTTTCAATGATTTTTCTCCTAATCTCGACACAATAAAACACTTTTTTCCGCACAGGTAGGTTCAAATTGATAATAATTTTTCTCCCTATATAACCTCGATCCAACATTTTGCATTAAGTCTCAAGAAGGAAAAAGAGGGACGATTAGGTAAAGGCGTTAAAATTTTATACATTGAAATTGAATGTATAAAATTCAGATTGAATGTATAGGCGGCCCTTTTCATTCAATCAAACCAAGCAAGTTGGAGACACAGTGGGTTTAAGAGGTACTGCAACATCCGATGTAGATGCAGAGCTCCATTCGAATTTGAACTCCCTCAAATTTTTACTTGTGTGAATGCTTGAAAAAAAATTTGGCTGGTAAATGCTTTGTGGATGAGGAGGAAATGAATGACATCATAGTAAACTATTTCAATCAACAAGCAACAGTACCGTGGACAGATGTTCAAATTAGTGTCACGTGGAAATAAATGTCTCAACATTTATAGAGAATATTTTTATATATTATTATATTATTTAAATATTTTCTTTAAATATAAATGTTACTATGATTTTGGCTTATATCTTTATCATCGGACATTCCACGTTTATTCAATCCCATTGCTATTTTGTTCCTATGACAACAAAGCCTGGAAGATTAAAGGTGTCAATGGCTAACTTCATAGGACGTCATTAATCTCGTGATAAATGTAATCACGTGTTTCCAGCCAATCAGTTCATACCCCTCATTGATGTCAACTTTCACTTTTTGCAGAAACTATTTTTTAAAACGTATGTATATTTGTTAACGATAAAAAAGCCCATATGTAAATAAAATACACTTAAATTTAAAGTACCCAAATATTTTTTTAAAGCTTAGGAAGACTTTTTAAAGAATCTTAATACTCAAATATATTTATCCAATCCAACTATCAAACATGAAATTGTGTCTGGATTTTACACAAGTCAAATATCACAACATAGCATTCAATGGAAACACAAATGATTATCTTTATCATATGACCATCATAAATTTAGCTCATTCTGACACTTTAAATAGCAACCGGTAAAGTGGTTAGTGAAGCTGACTGCTGTGCCATAGGGCCTGAGTTCGAATCCCGGAGAAGACATGTATGTTTGTAAATGTATAGTGCCTTCACGGCTTGGGGGTACTCTAAATAGCCGTCGAACCTCAAGTCCTCCCGTTAAGTTGGTGGGAGGCCTCTGACCACCCCCAGAGTGTTCTCCCTCTAAATTGGGGTGTAACCGAGACGAATCGTACTGTCACCTGTATGGTGCTCAAAGCTATGGCTAACGACAGGCGTCACTTAGCCTTTTGCCATGATGAATTTCGTGGGCCTCGATCTGACCTTTGCCGATCAGGTGGCATTGGTAACAACAACAAAGTTCAGTTTTCAACCAGTTTATCTCAAAGTCAGGGGCATAGCTACAGCCGTATCAGCCGAGCTCCTGAAGCTTCAGCCCCCCAAATTTTCCAGGCACCCCCAAGAAATTATTGATACAAGGCCCACATAGTACTAGCTACGCCAGTGTTCCGAGTCTAAATTACTGAAGAAACTTACAATTTATATACAGAAGAAAACCTTTAACTTTTTTTTCTCGCTATAACTCTCTTTAAGACAATTTCATTCATGTACACTCCAGATTTAATGCAATAATTTTCAAATTAGTAAATTTTCTGAACTGCGCTTGAAACAAATTCTAATATATCAATATTCAACGACTGATTCTTTATGAACGTTTCATTTCGAAGCGACAAGAGGTCTATTGTCTTATAAACCGGAAATGGGAAACAGCTTTAAAATCATTTAACGTATCCGCCTACTTGCGACAACTTTTTTTTGAAAAAATGGAGACATGAGGATTTTTTTTTGTGATTTTTAGATTTGTTTAGTATATTTTAAGGAAAAAATCCTAAAATTGAAAACGGAAAAAAAATTATTATTATTAAAATGAGAAAAAACTGGTGAAAATGTACAAAAAAATACTTAAACGGGGCCCGCTTTGTACAAAAATTTTATGAACAAATTCTCAATCTTTCAATTTTGATGAGTTACTTTGTTATTCATGTTTGAAATGACCTTCAAGATAAGAGATATTTTAATTTTTACAAAAACCAGAGCACTTTATTTTAGTTATTATATGAAATTGCTTGAAAAAAACCAGTGATTATACTCATATATATAAAAAAAGGACTGTAAATTTTCAAATAAAACAGTGACTGATAAATCTGATAGTCAAAACACTTTTACTGTTATACAGAACATACACAAAAAATTTTAGCAAATTATTTTCAAAACTGTTTGAGCAATCGCTGTCCCCGTTTGATCTTTTCGAAAAAAATATATTTCGAGTAAAACGCATTTTAAAGTTTGACATCTTGTCTAAAGCTATGGCATCTGCTTTTGCTAAAACACTTGTAGTTTCTGTTCTAGTAAATCGAAAATAAAAAACTTGGTATTTTTATAAAACTAATAAGATGGCCTATAAAATAAATTAATAAGATAAATTTTGTCAATTTTTGAAAAATTCATGATTTTAGGGTAGTAGGATACCTAAACTATCTTTATATATAAAAATCTTCTGTGCGTGTGTATGTGACTGAACTCCTCCTAAACAGCTGGACCGATTTTGAAGACATTTCTTGTGTGGGTTCAAGTGAATTCGAGAATGGTTTAGATTCACAATTCGGTCCAAAATCGCAATTAGTACAAAATGCGCCAAAATTATGTAAGGGTGCACGATTCTTCATAAAAAAAATCGTGGACAATATTCTTGATGCCACTATTTTGAGCGGCAAACTTCAAGGTGAAGTTGTACTTCTACCACAGATCCCAATGATTCTTTCAGACTCACCTACCCATTCAAATGTTTGCAATTTCCAATTCGTTTGGTATTTGCGATGACCATTAATAAGTCACAAGTCAAACAATGACAATTTGTGGCGTAGATTTAGAAAACCCTTGCTTTTCGCACGGCGAATTATACACTGCTGGACAATTGCTAAGGACGGATGACACTATCAACCATAGCAACCACAAAATGAAAGGAAGCAAAATGTGGAAAATTAGAATAAGTGCGGGATGTTAGTAAGAAGAAGTATGAGTATGCAATTTTTTTTCCCACGTCTGTTCATCACGTGATAGCGTTCATAAGAGCTTTAAAGGTTTTGACGCGTGTGGACAGTTGTTGTTTCAAGTCAAAGTTTTACAGGAAAGATTTAATAGACGAACTTAAAATTTTTGGCATGTCTTCCCGACATCACATAGATGATTTTATGCGTAGCCGAATTATTGGAAAGATCGAAGAAGGGCGAAAAATAACAGATGTTGCCAGGGTGTTGGACATCGCTCACAGCGTTGTTTCACGGCTGTGGAAGTCATTTAAAACTACTGGAATGTGTAGTAGACGGCACGGGGAGGTCGTGTTAGAAGTACGACGCCTGCAGAAGACAGATATATCGTCTATCAGCAAAAAGGAACAGGCGCACCACAGCTCAGCAGGTGGCAAATCAGTTTCTTGCTGCCTCAGGAAAGCAGATCTCCCGAAAAACTGTTGACGCACGCAACTGATCTGGCACCGTACTGCCCGTTTGCAATGGTGTCGTGAGCATCACAATTGACTGAACAAGGACTATCGTACTATTCTCAGATGAGAGTCCAGAAAATATCCAGGAAAAGGACCGATATCCGACATGCAGTATCATGGTGTGGGCCGGCATCATGATCAATGGCCGATCGCACCTTCATGTGGTTGCGAATGGGACTTTGACGCGCCAACGATACATTGATGAAGTTCTACTTCCTCATGTTCGTCTTTTCCGTGGTGCTGTCGGTGATAAATTTGTTTTTATGGACGACAACGCAACATGTCATTGAACACTCGCTGTTCGGGATTGTCTAGAAAGCGAGGGTATTCAACGTCTCTTATGGCCAGCGCGTTCTCCAGATCTAAACCCCATTGAAAATGTGTGAGATGCTTTGGGGAGGCAAGTTGTTGGTCGAAACTATCCTCCGACAAACAAGAACACCCTCATCCGTGCACTCAGAGGAATGGGATAAATTGCTTCAACAGCTGCTGGATAATGTTGTGCAAAGTATGTTACGACGTGTGGAATGTTGCATCACACTACACGGTGGACATATCCCGTACTGATACCTTTCTTTAAGGTGCCTGCTGACTTTTAGATGCATGGTTTCATTTCTCCGTACGCAGATCAAATGAACATTTTTTTTTCTTTCAGATGTTTCACAGCTTTTGTACTTTCCAGAACAATAAATATTCTTTATTCTAATATCTGAACAGTGTGGCAACTATATTTTATCTTCTAGGCCTCATGTCTCGCTTAATGTTATGCTACATAGCAATTTATGATCCGTCCTTAGCAATTGTCCATCAGTGTATGTTGCATGCGCGAGGTTTGGCAAACCATCGCATTTGTTTGCTTATACCCCTCAAGAATTAACCAAAAACTTTGTACATTCAATGGTATTACGATAAATTTGTTTTTTGTGCATTAAGAAAATATACGTGTTTATGAAAGTAGCTCGAGTTTCACATTTACAGAGATGGCTCACTCTTGGACTTTGCCCAAGGCGCTGGCATTGGTGTTTTTAGTCACCTCTTCTCCTTCTATTTACACGCCGGCCCTTTGACAACTCACTTTGATGGTGAGGTTGAAGCTATACATATAGCCCTTCAGCAACTTGCTGTTCGTCTTCCCCCCATTGAAAGAGCTGTAATTCTTTCAGATTCTACTTCTGCCCTTCAGGCTTTGTCCAACTATAATGAGAATAATTGTTTACGTGTGCAGAACTGTAGAGAACTCCTGGGAAAGATAAAAGGAAAGATCGTCTTTCAATGGGTACCATCCCCACTGTGGTCTTTGAGGAAATGAGAGGGGCAGACTTTTTTGACAAAAAAGGGAACGGGTATCTTTCAGAACTTTCGCAGAGACCTGACACTTCATTCTGCCAAACTGGAAATTAAAAGGATTTTTAGGGAATCATTTCGCCTTACAGCTTCTCGTGTTGCTCGTGATAAGCATTGGAGTACACTATGTAAGAAATCCCACGGTATTCCAAGTTCTCCTCATCTGCTGCTGTGGCTAAATTTAGACTTTTAACCGGACATGACTGCCTTTGTGCTCATCTGTTTCGTTTTAATTTAGTGACTTCACCTATCTGCGTTTTGTGTGACACTGGACAAGACATGACTGCCGCTCATTTGGACGAGTGCTCTGCACTGAATGATCTTAACTGCATTGTAAAAAGGTATTGGAGAGCCCGTTGCCTAATGACCTGATGGTCAATGGCCTGGCATTTGTAAAATAAAATCTTTTTTATCCTTTAATCATAACAAGTTTAAATTTCTATTCAGAATAGGTTCTATATTCAACTTAGTTCATAGTAAATATATACTCACACGCAATCGATAAGTCGAATTGTGGTAATTGTACATGCGTTGATGTCAGGTATCGTAATAACTTTCTTTATAGAGAATTTCATCAAAACGGTCCTAATAGTTACAACTTAATCAAAAAAAGTTTGTAATTTTCAGATTTAAGACCTGTGTACAGGGCAACGTCTGTAGGGACCACTAGTTATATATAAAAACGTCAATTCATTAATTTTTAAAAATTTACTTAGAAATTGATTGCGAAATTAGATTGTCATTCTAATTTGAAAAGGGAATTTTGAAACGTTTTAAAATTAATATCAAAATCCTTGTGTTATTTTACATCACTTAATATATTTCCTTACATATTTCCCAAAGGATTAAATACTGAGAAAAACGTAATCGGACTAAGGCCAGTGTTTAAATGAATGTCGAGTTTTAAGAGGAGGGGGAGGGGGTTGTGCAATTTAATATGACATTCATATAACTTCTTTTTTGGAGCCCTTAACTCTTAGAAGACAGTATTTTTAAAGTTTTTTTAAAAATGTTTAATTATATTTGACTTATTCAATAGGAAATTCATTTCACTTAGCCTCATGGTCAAATGATTCGTTAGGTTTTCCGTGCGAAGTGTTAAGTAAAATCCTTGCCATTAATTAAATTTATTAAGAATTATTAGAAACAAACTTTTTTAAAAAAAATTGTTTAATGTAAAAAAGATGTAAAATGAAAGCTTAAAAGAAAAAAAAAGTATGTAACATTTTGAATTAAGTCAATAGATTTAAATAATATTAATTTTCTTAATTACAAATGTAATCAACAGATGGCAGCACGATTAGAAAATAATGAGTGCATTAAAACTCTATTTAATGTAGGCTCGAAACACTAGTCGATTTGTTCCTCGTTAGGAATTACCGAATTGTATTAAATGTGTTAAGGAGCAACATAAATATAACTAACGTTTCGTTTAATAAACAAGATAGGTATTTTAAGTCTCAAAAAAAGGAATTAGTCACCGTGTTTAAGTGTAGGATGGAGTATTAAAATTTTATTGAAAATGTTATAAATTAATTGTGAGAGAAAGGAGAAATACTTTAAATTATTACCAATGATAAATCATTTCGAGAAATTTAACTATCAATTTTCATTCCTTTTTTTGAAAAATCTTTCTAACTTAAAAAGTTTTGTGAACTTTCGTTGACAATTTAAATAGCAAAAACTTTCTTCACTTAGGGGTTCATATTACTGTGCGCATAACATAACATACGAAGCAGAAAAATATTCACTCATATTGAAAGAAAAATATGAGAAAACTAATAACTGTCAAACAAAAACTGTCTGTTCCAAAGCACAGTACCTGTAATATATATATACATTTTATTAAATATGCAATTTTTAAGGAAGAATTAAATATTACGTATCTTTTTAACTCCAAATAAGGGATATTGCTTTCAATTCATGGAGAGTAATAAGTAATGTTCTTAATAATAATGATGATTTCTATGCAGCTTAATTAACTAAAAAAACCTGCTTTTCAGTGGCGCACACAAGAATTTTTTTATAGGGGGAGGGGGGTTCTAGGGACGCCTGTCCACATTTCTCGTATATAATCTCGTATACCAATACGCCGCCAAACATATTCTTTTGATTTTATCGATTGTCGAAGACAAAAAACTGTATAAAATAAATAATCAGCACTAATTAAAATAAATTATTAATATCAAATGGTTAAATTTTATACAATATATACATAAGATTATACTAAACTAAATTCAGTGGCGCATCAGCCCATGAGGGCCAAGGCCTGCTGCGCCCATCTCACTATACGTGACCTTGGGCACTGAGGCACATGAGCAGATGTCCCGGTCAAGTGGTTAGTATGACGCGAAACCCCCAGTGTTTAGTTTCCAAGGAAGCTTGATACTCATTTATCGACCCCCTAAAGGAATGAAAGGCTGAGTCGATCTTGCCCAGCCCAGGATTGGTACTCCGGAACATAGAATTATAATTAATCAAAAAAAATCAAGGGTGATGAGGGGAGGGGTCCCAACCCGTGAACTTCCCCCGTCTTGTGAGCGCCACTGCTACTTTCTCATATAAGCTTGCTCTCTAAATGATTAAGATGTAAGGTAACAGACTAAAAAAAAAGGAGAAAATTGTTGAGTAAACGCCGCAGATATTGCAAATTATTCGTTGACGTTAATGTCAAGTCAAGGTGTTCATCAAATTTTGCTATCTTTGCAGTTATATTTCTGAATTTCTTTGTTCATATTTAATACATCCTTTTCATTTTAAATATAAGCTTACTTTATCTTATATTTCTCATATTGAGAATTCTAAATATATTTCGTTTAAAAAAAAAATAGCTGTTTTGCACGAATTTGTGAATTCTTTTTCAATTCTGGACTTCTTTTCAAGGGAAATCGACCATTCTACGCGGAGACCACAAGATACTTTTTGGTTTCCCATTAAAATATCTTGGAAAAAGTATTAAAAATAAAGAAGAATCAAATAAAAAATATAAATATTTTCTTGTTGCTGTTTCTAATCCCAGATTTGTCTAGCAATGCTGACGATCCCAATGAATCCAATAAATTCTAGAAATTCTATAAATAGAAGAGAGAGTAGAAGGACCTCGCCTTTTTCAAACAAGTCAAGATGTGGGCAGGAGAGAACAGCTCGTAATAACACCAGCGGCACTCCAGAAATATTTTCTGACCCTGACGAAAAGTGAAACCTTTTATATGGAAGCTCACAAAGTGCAAGAAGGCACAATCTGGTATTTCTTAGGCATAAGTCGGAATGAACCTCCTGGCGTACCATGGATGACTAGGAGGAGTTCTTCCAAGTTGATTGAGTTCAATCTTCTTAAGGGAGGAGGATTCTCAAATGTAAGAGTCCCAGTAGGGCTCTCAACCCCCTTCCCCCCTCAGCTGCAGTCCTGGCCAAAAAATCGGTTTTTCCATTACCATCAATCCCCACGTGGGATGGGAGCCACTGAAAATGTACACAATGGTTTGAAGAAATCCGATCAAGAAAATTAAGAACACCAAGGCTAGTCTGGTCCCCTATAGATGTCCAAATGGAGATATGCTGTACTGAAGCACGGCTGTCAGTCAGAATCCAAATGTCTTGAAACTGAACCTCAGTTTCACAAGTTTCATCAATTGGTTAACTTTCAACGTCACGTTTCTAATGAACGCAAATCAAGAGGCAACAGACCTCGTAATTCTGAAACGTGCTCAAATGACGAAGACAACATTTAGATTTGCATCCCCCTTTCCAAGCTACCACACCACGATTAAGGGAGGACACAGAGCTCAACAAATTTAACGTACATCAAGCACTCTACACGGAGTGTTTTAACTAACACCAGGGCCTTAACTTGGGAATCGAAATTACGACAGCCAGAGGATGATCAGAGGGTGTAAAGGAAAGCAATTATATATAACTCTCCACTATTTCTAATTTTTGAGGAATATCACATCAATATAATTCAAAGAATGTGTGAAGTTTTAAAAAAATATTTTTTAACTATTTGAGTGACTATTTCTGTGATCCTATTCTTTAGATACAATATGTGGAAGTGTTTTCAAAAAGTCAAATAATTAAGTTGGAAAGGGGGGGGGGACACTTAGCCCTCTGTCGCGTGCTGTATTTTCTCTTTATATAAAGACGTCTGTGAAAAACCTCAAATTTTCCTAGTGTTAGTAAAAATTAATTTAAAAAAAAAAGAGAATTTATTTTTATAAAGATTTATTTGAATATATTTTTTATGGGGTGGCAAAAAGTCCTACGGAACTTTATCACTCATTTTTTGCGTAATTTTTGTGAATTTGAGCTTTATTTTTCGTTATGAGATTCCGTTGGTAATTATTGATTTATGATTTAAGTCTCATTAAAGTTTTAAGAGTATCGTTCACTATCTTAAATATTTTTTATTGATTTTAATGTTATATTTTTTATGCTGATTTCAAATCTGTTTGTAAATTTCATCTAAAGTAAATAGTTTCATTGATATGTTAAAAAATTCTTGACAAGAAAGCACAAAGTCACTGTAAGAATGAGTGAGTGTGTTTTCCACCAATGAAATGCTCCATTATTTCAACCAATCAGAGAGCAGTAGCGATAAAGGGTTGAAAGAAAAAGGTGAAACGTGGTTTATTGTATTGAATGCAGTTATATGTGCTTGTAGAAAATAGTGTATTGAAAGCAATTTGAAGTGCGTTTGTGGAAAATATTGGAATTATGGCTAAATTTTCATATTTGCCTGAGAATAAAAGGTGCAAAATAATAAATTTGAAGGAAGAAGATTATTCTATGTGCCAAATTGCTGCTAAAGTACCATGTGGCCTTTCTACTGTTGTGAGAACTTTGAAAAGATTTTCTGAAACTAATTTTATTGCGGACAGGGGGCGATCAGGAAGACCAAGAAAAACATCTTTACCTGAAGACAGATTATTGCACAGAATTTCACTTTCAAACAGAAAGCTTAATTCCTCGCAAATTTTGAAACAATGGACTTTGACATCAAATGTGAGCGTGTGTCCAAGAACTGTTAGAGGAAGACAGCTGGAAGTTGGGTTACGAGGCTGTAAAGCGCGCCCAAAACCATTACTGACTGAATTTCAACGCAAGAGGCGATTGACGCGGGCAAGGGAACATACATTATGGACTATTAAAGACTGGGAAAAGGTAATATTTAGTGACGAGAGTCAGTTTTGTATTTCTGGCAACCAAAGTAGTGCCTATGTAAGACGACGCACTCATGAGGAATTCAGCCCTCAGTGTCTGAAGCCCACAGTAAAGTACCCGACAAAAATGATGGTATGGGGTTGCATGTCTTATCATGGTTTTAGAATACTTTACATCGTTAGCGGAACAGTGAAAGCCATGGATTACATTGAAATACTACAAAATAAATTGCTACCAACTGCGAGAGATATTTTTGGGAATCAGTCATGGATTTTTCAGGACGATAACGCCCCTTGTCATCGTGCAAAGGTACTCCAGAAATGGTTGAATATAATGAACTGGCCAGGACAGTCTTCCGACCTTAATCCGATAGAGAACTTATAGTTTAAAATTGGCTATGAAATTTCAAAGAAAAAAAACCTTCAAACAAATGTGAATTAATTGAAGCTTTAATATTTTCCTTCAACCATATTGTCACGAAAGATCTTCTTTTGAAATTGGTGCATTCCGTGCCAAAAAGATGTAGAGCCGTAATTAAAGCAAACGACTGACCCATAAATATTGATTTTCTAATATGTGACAACAATGTAATTTTCAAAATGCTTATATTAAATATACCGTATTTGTCGATTTCCGTGTTATTTTTCTTTGCGTATTATGTTATTCAATATTGTTTTATTCTGCACATATTTCACATTATTGTGTTAAGGCAGCTTTACTACAAAAAATATTTTAGTCATTAAGAGACTAGTAGTAGATTTGAAATCAGCATAAAAAAATACATTAAAATCAATGACAATATAGTGCGATAATTTCACAACGAAAAATGAAGTCAAACACAAAAATTACGCTAAAAAATGAGTGTGTTCAGGATTTTTTGCCACCACTGCACAGTCGAACCTCTGTACAACGAAGAATGTCTATATAACTCTTTATTACGGATTTTTCTATACAGCGAACTTTTCCTAGAACCTTAAACATTTCACGGTTTTCTTCGTAAAATAACCTCTTTATAGCGAAGTGCATTTTCCATATAACGAACTTTTTCTTTTGTGATTCAATTTTTGTTCTCCCTTTTCTAAAAGAATTTCTGAAATAATTTCAAGTTATTCTCTTTCTCTAACACATTTTATGGCGGTCATAAATCTTGAACTGGTTTTATTACATCCTAACTCGCCGAGAGCTATAGAGTTCTGGACGTTTCATCCAAGAAGTGCAACCCTTAATCCCTAGTGTCCAGTTTACTAGAAACATCTTCGATATCCTCTTTCACTCTCAGTGGAGTTGTGCCATGTCCCAGTGTTCTAATTATAAAATAATGTATGTTTAATCTTACTTGTATGCTTTAAATTATAAAATGTCCTTGAAATTCATTAATTTTAGTATAACATTTTTTTTCTTAATATTGTAAATACAATGAATTGTTCAACATTTTTTTTTTTCTTATTTTCCTTGCAATTTTTCTTTCTTTTTTTGATGGGTAAGAAATATAAAATAAACATGTATTCATTTAAAAAAAAAGTGTGAATAATTACTTTTTTTAGTATTTAGTGTTTATGAATTTAAAATTTGTTTTATGTGGTTTATAAAGTACATTAAAAGATGAACCTCTATATGAAAAAATTTTCCATACAACGAACTTTTTCCGGGATATAGCGACTTCGTTACATAGAGATCCGACTGTATTTAAAGTGAATAGAATTAAATGATGGGGGAAACAAATAAATTACATTGCATGGCACCTTCTAAAACTATCTTTTATAATCAAAAATGTTTCTTTAGTTGATTTAAACGTATGCAAAATATAATAATTTGAACAAGAATACAATTTTAAAAAATTTGACATTCTAAATGAATTGATTTAAAATTAAAAAAATTTTCTTGTAAAAGAAAATAATTTCGTAATGAATACAAATATTGAGAATAAAATAAATGAAGTCATTTAAATCACAAAATGAGTAATGTGTTAATATAAACTAATATGGGGAAAAAATGCCATTTTTTTAATGAACACAAAAATGTTTTTTTTTAAAGTATTTGATTCCTAATTTTTTTCTTGGACATATTTTTTTCTCTCAATTATTTTAAACAAAAATATAGGGTGAGGTATGCCCATGCGGTAAAATACAAACAATAATCGTGAAACGGTTTTTTAACTGGGAAGCATACAGTAATTTTTTTAAAAAGAAAATTATTCATAAATGGCCAAAAGACTTTTCTTTTTAGCTCATTGAGCATAAATTCAAAAATTTAATTTATTAGTGAAATATTTCACATAATAAAGAGAAATATAATTTTCTTCCTTTTTAAAAATACTTTTTTTTTAAAAAATAATTAAATGACAAATATGCAAAGTGTAATTTCTTCAAAAATAATTCTATCAAATTAAATAAAGGTAAGCTTAGCAAAAAGGTTGCTGTTAAATTCACATCAACATTCATGTAACATTGCTCTACACAACCATTTCAAAACATTAGAAAAAAAAAAAAATCTACTCCAAGACTTATCCAAAATATCTATAGATATTTCATTGAAAAACCATGAATGATTTGTTCCGGTTCGATCACTTTAGTAGTGGCAATGATTCTGAAAAGAGTTCAACCGCTGCGTACAGTTTGGGAAGGAAAGAGATTCGTCGACCCGCCGTGACGCGAGAATTAATTACTCCGCCCAGTGGCTCCCAGGCGACAATGGGCGGACCCTCCCACTCGACAAAAGGATTGCATCTCACCCGACTCCTCCCACCAACTTCGCCCTACATTTGGCCACACATCGCTTTGGGCTTACGGTGACACTTTTTAGTGTGATTGGCAATCTACTGAACGTGGCTGCAGTATCGATTGATTTCTCTGCCTTTCTTTGAAACCCATTATATATGTGAGGTAAGCAAATTCTAAGAAAAATTGAGCTATAAATAACAGGGCTTGCTTCCCCCCCCAAAGATGAGGTATTTTAAAAAGGGATATTTATGGTAAGTTGATGCTGGGGAGTGAGGGAGTGAATATTAACGTCGCACTGTTCAGTTACACGAGGGCTTTTAGCGACGGACCTCGTCATTTTGAACCATGGTCAAGTGACGAGGATGACACCTGAGCTGGCACCACCTCTCCTAATTACCACACCAACGAGGGGACGTTTGAGCTCCCGACAGATATAACGCATCACTCCCCTACACAGGGGGTCTTTAGTGGTACTGGGCTCAAACTCGTGACATGCCAGCCATGATTCGATATCTTGACCACTAGGCTACCGTGTCCACCTCAAAATCTTGAAATCCTTCTCCAATATATAACGCGATATTCTAATGCAGCATTCATCTGACACAGTGGTCTTCAAAATTTTTCGTCTCACGGAACCCTTAGATATATAAAGTATTTTCAGGAAACGCCAACATCCCCCCCATACACATGCACACTTCGAAAAATATACTTACAGGGATATCTTAAGACATGAACCACAACTGGGTTCGAACCAGGGCCTCGGCTACGATTGGGGCTTTGTCTCGTAATTGACTCAGTCTTAAGGTTTCCGACTACGTTCGGAACAGTGATTTTGCAAAAGCATATAAATGGATAATATTTATGATATTTAGTGTCACTTAGGTTAGAAAATGTATATAAAATTGTTTTAAGAATAGTATTACAATAAAAAATTATTTAAGTACAATATTTGACAAAAAATGAATATAGAATGACCCATTTTCAAAATATTCTCCTTTTGTAAAAAATGCTTCTATTATAATAATATTTTGCCTGTATATACCTCAGACCTCTGTACAGAGGCTCAAGTAGAATTTTTGAAATATATAATTTAGAAGTGGGTTTATCCATGTGGTTTTACGACAACAGAGGGGAGAAATTTTAAGAAAAAAAAACGCCGATAATTATTTCAAATGGTTGTAACTCTGAAAATAATGTGAAATTTTTAAAAATCATAGTTGAGCCTCTGTACAGAGGTCTGAGCTATATACAGGCAAAATATTATTATAATAGAAGCATTTTTCACAAAAGAACATTTTGAAAAAAGGTTATTCTAAGTTAATTTTTTGCCGAAATATCGTATTTAAATAATTTTTTTTTGCCAAAATGTTTAAAACAAAACATGTATTCTAATAAAACACTACATATTATACCATTTATGCGGCCTTTTCAAAATCACAGTTAGAAATTGATTGATTCTAAGTGACACTAAGGCTTTTACGGAAAATTACCATGGTCAATTTATGCGCCTTTTCAAAATCACAGTTCCGAACGTAGTCAGATATCTTAATACGATGACGATTCGAATGATTTCAACGATCAAATGTTGTTTCTAGTTATGTTTTTCTGAAAACTGGGAATTTCGGAGGATATACCAATTGGTTACATGTGATGACCGTCGTCCACGTACAGGCCTAGGCCTATGACCGTACACTATCATTACTCATTCAGTCAAAAGGTGGCAGTCGGTCGAACCGGTCTGTGTGATTGTATTTCATGCACATTTATTTGTTTCGTGTTTGATTGTTCGAGGAATTGACAACGTATGCTTCTTATTGTCTATTTTTAAGGATCCTGCAATTGTGAGGAGGCCCAGTGCCTCAAGAAGTCTTTAGACGTCCCTGTCTGTGTAAGCTGCTTCTACAAGCACAATGGAAAATTTTAATTAAAATTGGGTATCCATCCCAATTGGGTCTCTATCAATGCATTTTACCTTTGTTTTTCATCATCCGTATAAATCAAAACTTGGCGTACTTTCTGCGTATTTCTGTGTTTAGCGTCATGGTCTCTATATACAATAAGTACTGAAGAGTGTAAATATTTTTGCACATGCAAAATACAATGTTGAGAATCTGTGTAGAAATTGAGTTAAAAACCTTTACATATATGAGCAAAAAAAAGTAAAGCCTCCTCTAATAAGCATGCAATAAAAGTATTTAAAATTTTATTTTGGTGTTATATTTAAATTTTTAAAAATTGAAATATAAAACGCATGCAACCAAAAATGCAGTCACAACTTCATTCAAAATGTAGTAGTTAAAAAAAAAACTTTTAAAATGTACTATTTTTGAGTTTTAATGCTTTTTATACAACAAATTACAGTGATCAGTCAAAAATTAATGTTTTCATTTCAAGTAAAAAATGAATTTTTTTCATATTCTATTCTAGGTGAGAATGACCGCGGTAATCGAGTTGTAATGGGCATGCACTCGAAGCCGACGTTATTTCTGTCGAGTCAGGGATTCGAGCCACTAAAGAGCCATTGTGTGGAGAATTCGTAAATTTGTCGAGATTCAAGTGAGTGTTTATTAACTCCACACTCTAAGGCAATGCCAGGACTATGGACGACGAACCTTTACGCACGAGTAAAATTATGTAGGAGTATTAGACAATGTATGCTATGTCTTCTTCTAAGAGTCATAGGTGGGGCCTACATTTGTGTAAGGGCCCAGGGCCTCAAAGAGTCTTAAGACGTCCCTGGCCACGAGTCCATAATCATCACAACCAGGGTACCTCGCCCACCTATCTAAGCTCAAAGTCTTCGTGTTGGTGGAAATTTGGAGAGGGTTAGCTCAAATGTTGTATTTATTACATGATCAAGCATCAAAATGACGAGGTTAGTCGCTAATATCTATCATGGAAATACGATGTTTATAATGAATCCTTAAATAAATGTTT